>JAZDUA010000097.1:2832500-3167500 GCA_038098605.1 Gryllus longicercus
CTAGGTTGGCGCCGGATCTCACCATCAGCGAAGATTACCGCAACATCACCTGAAAAAACATACACTACCCCTACAGGACTAATGAATACAGCCGCAACTAATCTCATTGTCAATAAATGTAGAGAATAATTAGTAGGATCCTGTAGAATATTTATTTCATTTTTAGTAGAAAAGTCGAGTTTTCAGCCTTTTCTCTGCCCTCTAAGATATTACATTAAAGTTCTCGGAAAGTTCTATTACGCACGATAGGTGGTGTGTTAAATACTTAAATGTACTTATTTTATGTCGTATTAACAACAAAAGGTCATTAGCGACACCCACACAATAACGTTATTTTTGTACATGGAGCGTTTTGACACTTTGGGTGGGAATATTCATATCACATTATTAACTACTTTATACATTTTTCTTAAATATCACTGTGCAAATTTATGTCTTTCAAAATATTGAGAAACTAACTGCATTGTTCTCTATTCTTTAATACTTTTGCCATGTCATTATTGACACCAAGTCTCTGCCGGTCGGCCTCAAACCTGGGGCACAGAAATAGATGATTAATATACATAGATACATTACACCTAATAGCAGTTTTTACGGTGATCCGATGAGCATATGTGAGCTTGTTGTGATCTATTCTGCATCTAGTTATCACAACCTGGTCAGCTCTGCAGTGTGTTAAATACTTTTCTGGCGTCCGTCGAGAATTAATGAGAGGAAATCATGCAAGCAACACAGCAGCCAGCCTGTAGAATTCTCACATAGGCAACTGTTTACTTCTCACGCCTATAGTTATTTATGTTGTATCGATGACCTGCAATTATCTGGATTCGAGCCTGTAAACTTGCGTTCTACGCTACTGTAGGGGCGAATTTCATTCAATTGAATAAACATGGGAGAGTCATCGCGAAAGCTCGCTGCGATACTCCACATGTTCGCTGCGATACTCCATAATGATCCACGATATTTCAAAATGCAAAATTCGTAAGTCAGGGTATATGTTAATTTTTAAAGTAGGAATTCTGATCTATAGCTATCTTAAGGAAACGAAAGAAATATAATAAAATCAAACATTTGTTTCAAATATGTTTATTCTTCTAGTAGCAACACTTAAATCACTTATGAGTAGAGTTACTCATCTTACGCATGCTGGTTGAGTCAGCTTAAAGCTAGAATCGCCGCTGTCTCTGCAGTGACTCTGAACGGGAGATCCTACAGTTAAAGTCCCGGTGGTGGCGGGACTTTAGCTGTATAGCTAGATCGAATTTAGCCGCTGCCTGGAGAAGAATTCAAGATCGGTAGTTTTCCGTGGTGTCACAGACGAATACTAGGCGAATACCGGAGCAGTACCATAACAAACGGGCCACGTATCTCACGCTATCTTTTCTTTCACTCCCTTGTCCTATTCTCTCCCCTTACACTTATACACACACTCACTTCCACTACAGTACCACACACGTCGGGAGACAAGTCGAAAGCTTACAGCTTGTTCCGGCTGGGGTGGTGAGTCACTGGGGTGGGGGTGGGGGAGATATTTGCAGGAAAAATGTCTTTAGCTTCACAATTGTAGTTGTAGGAAAAAATTTGAATTTTCGCAATTTTCAAAAAATCTGAATTATCAATGAAAATGAGACCTGCATCATTCTCTAAAACGTCCTTCACACTATCCAATAACAAAATTAAATCAAAAACCATTGAGCCATTTTTTTTTTGAAAATGTCCCAAGTGCTTCACGTAAAGTACCCCCTAAATTATAATATCGATTTCAAATTCAAGGGATTGCTACATCGGCTACATCAATTCGAGAATATCAAATTTGGAGAAAATCGGGTGAACGATATGTTCACAGACGGACGGGCAGAGGAACTTTTTGCCGTCATTCGAGTTTTCGGTATCAAGGGGCCACAAGACGGATTCTGGCTATCCCCAGCGTTAAAGGATTTCTTCTAAGTTAATCAACTGGATTTATTCATTTTTTCGTTACCATAAGAGTTTTTCTGTCGAAAATCCACATTTTTTTCGCGCAGAATTACATAACTTCCTCTCTACTCCGTAGCGAAAAAATAAAAAGTGGAAAGACAGTTGCAACATACGACACGAGAGGTTTCTCTGATTAAATGTTTAAATAATCGAAATTGGACAATTTTGTCCGCTTTTAGCGAATATCAAGCCACCGTGAGGTGCTCTGCGTTTCTGCACCTCGCCCACTCCCTGCCGCCCTCACCTCTCCGCCCCGTCTCGCTCTGCCCATCCCGGCCCCGCCCATCCCCGCCCCTCCCCCCGCCCCGCCCCGCCCCGTCCCGTCCCGTCCTCCTCACCCCGCCCCTCGCCGTGTGAAAGTAGAAGCCTTTCTTTGTCTTCTCGGATGCAGCGCTTGCTGTTTTTTTTTCGCGGCTACGTTTAGGAACGTCGTGCAGTTTAGACTGCACTTTCGGAGTTGGCTTTACATTTGGAAGACCTTTTCACAAATGTTGGTTATCTATATTACTAATTTTCAGAAATCGAAAGCAAACCATACACCCCCATCCATATGAGTGGTGTCTATAGTTTCCTTAGATTCTGGGAATTTATAAAAAAATTAAAAATGACAAAACAGTTTCGATTGTGAATAAAAATACAAGTATTTTAATGTCCACTTGTACTCATCTGCGCGCCTGAATTCTCAAACTCAGTACTCGTTGCTTGCGACACAACTGACGTGATCCGACAGCAAGGCTCCAAGGAAGAGGCCGCCAGCCATTAATTTTTTTTCTATTCACGCGTTGCGTTATGAAACAGAAACTGTTTTTATATTCCTAGGATGTATATTACTGCTGATCTGTGTCCGTGCTACTATGTTATTAAGTACTCTTTTTGTAACTGTTTGTAACTTTTTGTAACTGTAAAAGACTATTTTTGTTTATTTTTTTTATAAATTCCGCTGTTATGCGCGGGTATTTAATTTGTTGTTTTTGATCTACGTGCTATATTTTGGAAGGCCATTTTGGGCGTTTTTCATTTTTGCTGCTGCAATACCACCGATTGTAGTTGGTTAATATATTTATAAAACACAAACAATATATGGTTGATTTTGATTTGAAGATTTACTACACCCAGCTAAATGTGCTGTAGAGATTAGTCATATAGATCGAATAATTTTTAGGCGATATCAACTTTGCACCACACTAATCACCATGGTTTTTATGCCCAGAAAATTATTTCCTCCCATACTCGACTGGTAGCCATGCATTTTCGAGACGGACGAAACGGCTTCTGAAACTGCATTCCACACACCTACGTTAGTAAGAAGCGGAGGTGAATTATGAGAGATGAAGGAATAATGAATGGACAAACCTACACGCCCTTCAGAGGTTTATACGCGAACAAGTAGTGCTCCTGAGTCTGTCTTGAATCGATTGTAACTCTGTCACTGCAGCATTGTTTCCCATTGTGAGCGGGAGGTGGCAGGGGCCCGAGGTAGGCTCGTCAAACGAGAATTGCCAGTGGGTGGCTAGCTTTACTCGAGGTGGAACTTCGAACCTTAACCCCCAGAATCACTAAAAACTTGTACAGGTTTATTGTAATAAGTGTATTCTTGGCTATCCGGGATGAGCCGCGTCTCGGTCAATGGTACTGACGTTTCGGCCATCTTGCTGTGGCCTTCTTCAGAGCTATACTGCTACTATTGGAATAAGTATTTCGTCCTTTGTATGTTGGGTGGGGCCTAGAAATTGATTTTTCTGAGAGTTGCGTGTTGTACATACTGCATAAGCATATCAAGAGCGTGAACAGGAAGAGCAACGTATGTCCTAAAGGTTGTGGCCATCTGCTTCAAAAGGAAAACAATGAAATTGAAACGGCTTGTCTCCGTTGAAATGGGCGAGCGCTGGCTGCAATGGAAGCTGAGAATTTGAAACCCTTTCAATTTTCAAAAACTTAAGTAACATTTTAAATAAAATGCTAAGCATCATATTAGCAATAGCTTCTTAATGTGTTACCATTTATAATCGTATAAAAACGTTAACGTTAGCGGTAGATAATCACCTTAATTATTCATTACGTAATATTTCTGGTCGAACCTGAGATAAATGGTTTGAAAGATGCGTCATGTGAGTGATGATGGTACAATGATGGAATGAGTGGCAAAGGAAACGGGAGAATTCAGAAAGAACCTGCCGTGAACTATATTGTTCTTCACAAGTTCCACATATGTGGACCCGGATTTGTGCCACGGTCCCCAGAGGTGGAAGGTGAGTGGTCTGACTACTATAAAGAGGCTGCTACGGCGTTAACTATTAAAGATTATACCAATTTCTAATCGATTTATGAGATAAATGTACATCATACTTATTTATGAGCAGTGGCGAGAAAGGAGACCTCCGCCTTAAAATCACGTCTCTCCTAAAATGGCGACCATAACGATGGATTGTTATTCGTCTTCAACTGCATGAAAAATAGTAGGGCGAAGAAACGGAGAGATGAAAGAGTTCAGATGGCATATGAAGAGGTATGTAAAACCGAGAACGCCTCATCCACAAGATAATTGTTACACTCATTATTATTTATAAGGTATTCGAACCCGCAGCCTTCTATGTTCTTGGACGCTGCTCTGTGTACATTGAAGGCTGAATGCATTCCCCAAAAGACGTTGATTTTTTAATTCAAAATTAATTATCTGCTCTCAATTACCTTTATGAAGGTACAAATGCATATCATCTGATCACGCAATAGAGTCCGTACTTACTATACATTCTCATTTTACAGAATAAATTTTTAAGTGTGTGGCAATAATGAGTAATAGGAAATGCTGATATTGCACGTAAACATAGTCACATCAATGAATAATGTTTTAATTTATGAAATCAAATGTGATAGGACTCCTTTCCGTATGTGAAACGATTTCCTATTTACGTTTGGTTGCAGTATCTACTACAACAAGATGGCGCCGTGCATGAACGCACTGCATGAAAACACAATCTCGCTCACCATTTGGAGTCGCGAGCTCGAATCTCGAAAGGAAGCGTGCTTGTTTTGGCAGTACTTCGATGTAATTTTGCAAGTTTAAATCGTGGTTATCTTTTACTCAACATGAGCAACCCCCGTCGCACATTTCTGAGTCTACGTGGCGGCATGTATAAAATAGTTCTTAACGTCATTAGGCTAAAATGAGCAAATAACCAACATAGTTGGTTATTTGTGATGTCGGCGCGTGCCGTTCATTATTTCCTATTGATATCTCTTTCTCACAAACCATTCTTTAAAATTAAAAAAATGATATTTGAATAGGAGTAATCAGTATACCATTTATAGCTATTTGTTTCGATTGCTCTTAGAGGTCAAATTCCTTAACGGACGCCAGCTGTCAAAAGTGACTAATCGCTCCTGTCTTTGATTGCATAATGTCAATATCACAATACAGCAATACGAAAAACAATTTCTATAGATAAGGTACCGGTTAGAATAATACGTTTGTAATTAAGCAACATTGCCTTGAATGAAAGGACGTGACAGAGAACAGTCTTTTATCGCGACAGAATATTTCCATCCAATAGCACCCGGACGTTACAGTGTACCTTGGTCAGTGCCCTCTGAAACGAAGCAAATCTTTGTTTTTCGTTTTAACGACCTTCTCAGTCCGGAGAACTTGCAGCTTCCCGAACGATCCTTGGAATTGTTCTTGTTCGCACTGTGTGCTTGTCCATTGGTTCTTCTTGTCGACCTCCATTTTTGTTTTTCGCGAGAATCGGGCGACAGGGGGCAGCGATGCTGTAGAGTTGTTTAACGACTCGCAAGTGAGGTTCCGGGTTCATACACCTCATGAATTATCACAATTTGAAATTCTCAGAATTTCCTTTGTTTCACTGCTTCCCCTGAATATCGTCGTTAGGAAACGATGTTAAAGAGATCTTATAATACAATCATTCCGCTTATTTCCTAACAAAACACGGACAATAATTATAATTTCTCATCACCGTTTTGAATTTAAAGAATAGGTGTTTTTGAGAAATTAATATATTTGTGTAATTTGTGGAATTTTTTTTCCAAATACCCACATATGTTTTCCGACGTCGAATCATTGGTATGCTGTAGTGAACTGCGACGCATACGCAATCCTATCAGAAGTATCGTGTTGACAAAAGATAAATGTGTCGTAAGATCGCACAACATGCATCGCAATTCGGAATGTAGTACCTCACATATCGCAATAGTCAGTGCAGAAAGAGGTTAATAAAAATATGTAATAAAATGGTACATTTTTCTTTCAATTATGGATAAATTAAAATGCATAAAGAAATCGCACAATCAAAAGAAGCATTAGCTTTTTGGGTAAGTGATACATCCAAAACAAACTATTGCTGTTTCCTCACTAAGTACCATAAATTTGTTACAAGAATATTGAAAATAATTTTCACAGTCTCGACTGAATGCATTTGTTCTATTTAATTTGAAATAACCATTCTTCAATTTCCAATTTTCATATAGAATTTTCGTTTCATATAGATATATTTAATATCGTATCGCAATTCGGTGATGATGACTGCTGCACTGAAGACTATAGTGCAAGGAAGGAGAACAAATATTACCAATCAAGAAGATTTTAAACAAAAGTACTTCATGGTCATAAGAGTTTTCTGAAATTAACACCATTTGCCCATTTGTCTTTTGGGCGTTTTCGTAAGTAAAAAATGCACATTTATTCCTTACGAAAAAATTCCAGATATCGCCCACCACATCACACAATATTACAACCATCGCCTAATGAAGAATGTTTTGTCATTTTGGGAGGTGTACCAGAAAATTGTAATCCAAAAAGTGTAAAACAAAATTTCATTGAAAAATGTTATTGTAGCATATACACTACATGTTGCACTATTTTTTCACTTACTCACCACTAGAACTGAGAAGTTTGTCACATTGCGGTATCAACATTTGTAACCCTGTAACGTAGCAGTCTGACGCATGGGTGAGGTACCATTGTTTGACAGCCATTTATAACTCTAGCATAGTCCAATTAGACAAATCGAGTGAAAAAATCCCGGAGTTTTTAAATTTGGCACGACTGTTCATTGGTATTTACCGCATATCGTACTACAAATCCTGAAGCAAATGGAATGAGCTTGGGGTGGGGGAGGTGTTTAAGGATGGGATTTCTACGTTTTTTGTATCTCTATAACTATCAATCCTATCAGAACTTTCATTGCAAAACGGTCGATGCTCTGAGCGATTTTTGGAATATTGGAACTTTCCCCAATTCCATAATCATTGGATCCTGTCGTCAGACATTGAGAGTGTCGTTTGTCAATGACATTCTATGTATTATTTGTCCTACTAGGTACGTGATTATTACATTTACATTGTTTTATGTAATTTATACATATGTTGACAGTGTACACAGTCCTTTAGCAAAATATTTGTACACAATCCTTATCAAATAAACTACGGCTTATCAGTGTTTTACGTACCCGAGATAGTTTTGCACCCAATGACTTCGGGTGCTCCAGAGTCTACTGCACAAAACAAGGTTTCGTAAGATGTAAAATGTTCGTTTTTTGCGCAAAATATGAATGTACAGAGAGCTGATAATTATCAAACAAAAATAAAATTTCTTTCGTACATTGCACATACAATTACGTCAGGGGAGATAACCAAAATAGGGCCTTGTTAACAAAAACAAGGACTTATAAAGCATATAAAAACAAAACCCTAAAGGGACAATTTTGTAGGAATTGTTGCCATCTTTAATTTAGTATAGAGAAACATTTTCGGTAAGATTGATAGTTACGGAGATTAATGCAAAAAAACAACAAACAACAACGTAGAAAACCAACTCACGAACATCTTCACAATCCCCGGCTCACTCCACATACTTCAGGATTTTTAGTATGATATGCAGTTGATGCCAATAAACAGTCATCCAAATTTCAAAACTTTGGGATTTATTTCACTCGATCACCATATTTTGGTCTAATTTGACTGAGCTACGCTGTGTCACTTGTGACACCCTTGTTGATCGGTCAGGAATTTCTTGAGGTGCAAGAAAAGATAGATATCGCCGGGGGCGAGTTTCGAACTATGGGGTGAATTATCAAACAATTCCCAGCCGAACTACTACATGTGATCTACAGAGAACCGAGCCGCGTGTGGCCGAGCATTATCGTGCAGAAAAAAAACCTGCACTGAGATGCTTGTTATTGCTAATGTATGTTCTTACGAACTTCTTAGATGGCGATAGTTTGAACCTCTTAAAATTACAACTACAATGATAAAAATAGTAAAACATGGGCTATGTCTAGAAAATGTAACCCAACAATGAATATAATTTAAGTAATAATTTGTATTAAAGGGGAATCAGGTCGTGAGGGCTGGTCTTCTATCTGACCACTTACATACCTTATATTCTTACTTCTTTGCACACAATGGAATAGCCAGCATTTAGACTTACTTTATAATACTGCGAATGTTACGTAACAAACCGACAGGATAAACTCGAAAACTTTTTTTTAATAAAAGCTTAGTTCATAAACAACAAATCGTATCACCTCAATTGCAATCCATCTCACCGACTTACTATGCTACAAAGTGCACAAATAGTTTGTTAATTCAGCCGGAGAAATTTAGATAATACATAACGCAACGAGATGATGTAACCCCATGACGTTTCACAGCGAAGGACCGTGGTAAATAAGAGTGTACTTGATTTTCCGGGAGACGTCACGTCCTAGTCATAGTTGCCAACGTTTCGGCAGTCATTGCCACTTTCCTCGGTGCGAAATGCTCAGAGGTAGAATGTGCGCGGGTTTGAAAATAATGTCGTTTCCCTCAAACTGCCTGCCTTTTCGTCGGACGATCGGCCAATGCGGAAAAAGCATCGACCAATCATGTAACAGGCGACCAAACATGTAACGTTGTCGGACGTCAAGGAGCAACGGAACTGCGCTCTGATGTTACTAGGCGTGGCGGTAAAATAGATCTCGCGGACACGTATGCCACTGTAAGCATTGAGGTTTTTGGGATGTTTGATGATTTCCACCGCCACTTTTAACCTCTTTGGTCCCCAGCGGTCTCTCCTGGTCAGAAGACGGATGATGTCAAAAAGAAAGGCGTGGCCAATTTTCCACCGAGGGCTATTTTTGTCTTATCCCTTGAATATATGTGAAAAAATTGTTATCTAGCGGTTGGCAACAACACAAGTTATAGTGATGTCATCCTCCAAGCTAGAGATGGCCGCTGCGTGAGGTGCGGCTTGATAGGAAAAGTAACACCACATTGCCTAGATTTGTGTCCTTGAGGTGCTCCATTTCACAAACTAAGGATTCCTCTTCAAACAATCTAGTTATTATGATGGACAGTTTTCAAAACGCCCCCTGCAGTTGCCGGGTTATGTTGCAAGGCAGTGTGCAGGTAAAGGTTGGTATGGTTCGGCTTCCTGTAAATATTGTGTCCTAGACAACCGCTAGTTTTCCGGCTTACTAACACAGCGAAGAAATGCATTTTTTTTCGCCTCTTCCTCCTCTATAGTGATAAGATTTTCGAATGGGTGTTATTGAGGTTTAGGAGGAAGACAGTTAAGGTATTTGTGAATCAAATCTCAACAACTACCAAGATTGTGAAGCAAATTTTAACATTTGCAATAGTAACGTTACGAATTGTTTAATTAGTTTGACGGTAATTAAATCCAACTTTGTAATTAAAAAATGTGAAAAAGTTCTTTTATCGATACTTTTTCGTGTAGTTTTAAAAGCTTGGAAATGAACGAACCTTTCAACTGTAATATGTTAAATATTTATTTTCATATTGAACTTGCAAAGCACAAATAACACTTTTTAACATGACAATACCTCCCAGAGGTACCACGCTATTGTAGCATATTGTATTGCACAATAATTGTTTTGAATATAAAATGTGTTATAAAATTTAACTTGAAAGTAACTGCAAACAAGCTCTCATTTTTAAAAGTCATTTGTGCTAAAATTATGCATTCATACGGAAACTAAAATTCAGGCAATAGTATTTAAACGACCTAGCAGGGATTGTGAAATAAATTAACTCCAGCTCCATGAAACGAAATAAAAGAGCCAAACATTGAATTGTCTGATGGACACTCAAAAATATTCGGAAAGTGACATTATATTTCTTTTTATTTTAGCTATTGATGTGATTGATATTTTTGTAAACCAAAGAGGAAATAGGAATATATAAATGGTGGGAAAAAGAAGGGAAGAATATATCCTTCGGATTTAACTTCCTGAAATTTCTTTACAGCGATTGAATTAAGAAATATTGTTATAATTTGAAAATAACCAAGGGGAATCGGTATTTTTTCCTGGCAAGTTTTCTAATGTTTTTCTTTCATAGAAAATAATTATCTCTCCTGATATTTCTGTGTCGTTATTTACAACTATGTCAGTACCTGCGAAAATGAAGCTCGAGCTATCAGTTGCACAGTTCACGCGTTACTGTGGTACATTGAAACATTTGTGAAGACTGCTATGGATGTGGCCACAAGGAATTAGTCTGAAATACAATGAAATGAAACAGCAAGTAAAACATAACAAACTGTTTATATTTGTTTTTCCTTTGCGTGATTGTATGTGTTCCCGAGAATAAAAGTTATTTTCTTTCAAAACTGAATGTTATATTTCGCGATGGATTTAATTTTCATTTCATATATGATAGTACTTTACTAATTAACTAGACTCCATTCTACATTGGTATAAATGGAATCGTTGGTAGAAAATGAAGTTTACCACATGCCATGATTGAATTGTTCGTTCTGGGAAATGAAAAATAAACCAATCTCGTTAATATAAACATGCATTTACAGATGCAAACAGATCAAATAACCAACAAGTACTGTGACTAGTAGTGAAAATTAACAAGTTTCTGAAAATGCAGATGTGTACATGAGATGTTTGCGTGACTATTGCCAAACTAGTTAGTGAATTTCTCACTTTCATTCACACTCTTCCATCTTCAACAAACACGTGTTTACAAGCAAACACCTACAGACACTCAAAGCAATGAATATTCAAGGAACAGTTTTTTCATTTAATGAGTATACTATATGACATTTATTATATTTTGTAACAGTGAGCTCGTATCTTTTAATAATAATAATAATAATAATAATAATAATAATAATAATAATATTTATTTTTCTGCTAATGAGCTTTCGCTCGGTGGCAGAGTTTTACAGCACATATACAGAGATATTAATGTTACATATATATAATATGAAAAGTACAACTAAGTAAAAACTAACGAAAGTAAAACTAAGGAGAATGTCTAAGATGACCTAACATAGACAGTTATTTGGCATCACACGCAATTCTCTAGGCGTTTCCGGAAGCAACGCACACTGGAGGGAAAAGTCGCCAGTACTGCAGCAGATAAATTGTTCCAGTCAGTTATTGTCCGGTTGGCAAAAGAGTATTTACCTACGTCGGTTTTTTGATTCCTATATTTGATTTTGTATGGATGATCTCCTCTTCCGAAATATTGAGGGTGCCCTATCCTAGTTCGAATGTCATTTAACGCTTTACATCCAGTGTACGCTTTCAGAAGATTTACTAGTCTAGCGATCTTTCGACGTTTGCCTAAGGGTTCCCACATCTGAGTTTGATCAATGTTTTTTCCAACAAGTTTTATTGCTCTATTTTGAATACGGTCTAACAGGTAATACTAAGGTAATTACTAAGGTAAATACTAAGGTAAGTAAATAAGGTTTCTAATACGGTATCTTACTAGAGGTCTTACTAGAGAAGATACTCGTTTACTTCGTCGATCGTCTACGTCGGTCTTACTAAAGGGTACTGCTCCGACTTTCACCTGGCGTTGATCGAAGAAACCACGCAATACTACAGATCAAAGCAACCGGCCGCAAGAATTCTCTTCCAGACAGCGGCTGAATGCGACCTAGCTACTCGAAAATCCTGCCTTTGTCCGGACTAAAACCTTAGAACATTCCTGTTAGAGGGGCTGCAATTATATTAGTTGATGCCTAGATTTATTTAGTCAAAAGAAAGTAAAAACTGTATATGACGTATGGGGGAGAAGATAACCTGCGCACGTTTTCTTGAGTTACAGAACCCCTTCCCCTCATTTTAACTATAAATAGTTGAAAGATGAGTAAGATTTTAACATAAATAAATGAAATACATTTTTAAAAGCGCGAGATTAGCAATATTTGGAAAAAATAGACATTTTCGTTTCCGAGTTGTATAAAACTTATTTGCATCGGTAAACGAATTGTATGAATTTTATGCATTGCTAACAAAATAGTAACTCCGCATTACCTCTACTTCTACCATTACAAGCAAAAGGAGAGTTCAACAAAACGTGCGCATAGTGAAGCTACATTTATGTCTAGAAACAAAACAAGGGGCCATTTCAGCATTTACTCAATGGATCAGGAAAACTGGAAGACTTGAGCCCCCTTGTCGGTTTACGCTGAGAAACACCGCTTCAATCACATAATTACACTGCACTGATTCTCAGATTATTCACACTCTGAATACAGGAAGAAGAATTTATGGAGCATTATGAAGCGGAATAGAAATGAACAACCGTTGAAGGGTTTGCTTAAAGTGTTTATTGAGCTTTGCAACCATAACATTAATATTTTCAGAGAAATTGGAGAACAAATAAATCCCCTCCTCTGAAGCATATTCCTTTCACAAGGCCACCCAGGGCGAGGTGTACTTTCCCCGAGTTCTTATTAGGTGGACAGGAGGCGAAAATTCAAGATTATACATCCTCCTTGCTTTCCTGCTATGCCCGGCGCCCATCAATGTTTGCGTCAGTGCACCAAGAAATTACCATACAATTTGATTACCAGATTATATTATTAATTAGCATTCCACGGAGACATAAAAAACAACTATGCTGCTCAGGGCCATGTGAGTAGTGTTTATACTTTCGAAACTAGAGAAACAGTGAAATAGTTTCATTCACGTGTTGCGTAATGGAAATCAACTTTTTTGGTATTTTTGGTATGAACACAACTGTTGCACTGAATGAACAGTACTGTATGTATATTATGTTACGTTATTATAATATTCCTGAAGGATTTTCTGTTAACATATTTAATTTATTGCAATGTTATTCGAGATTATTATATTCGTTGTTGTTTTGTTATTGAAAAGTGTACATGTTTTTGATAAAACCTTTTGTGTGCTTTTCTTCAGCAGCACTTCTATTTGTTTCATACAAACCACTATTATGAAATTAATGGTAAAGTAGCATTATTGTCTTAAAAATACTAATATTTAAAGGAAGCGAGACTTACAATAACAACCCCAAAAGTTGTTCTTCAATGTTGCAATTAGCGTACATTCAAAAAGAGTCTTGTAAAGTCTCAGGTACGTCAGGTTACGCGGGCCCAAAGTTTCTATTATATAACAGCTGGCGCTACGTTACACCCCGCATTTTGTCAAAGGCTCACTTCTGCAATATGTGACAATGAACCATTGCCTTTCCTTGCACCCTAAAGATCATCTTCCTAAGATTATTTAAGTAGCACGAATATTGCAAAGCGTAGCAGTACTGCGAGTACTTTACAGATGGAAACAGTCTCTTACAGGAACCATAGTTTATTTTAAACTCCTCAAAGTTGTACTTTAATGTTACAATTAGAGTATAAGTAAATACAGCTTTGTCGAATACTTTGTCCCTGTCTGCAGGAGAATTAATGAGGAGAGCTGCTCTGATCGGTAGTTCTCGGGGTTTCTCCAATAAGTAACTGGCGAATGCTGGAGCAGTACCATAACGGGCCACGTGTGATCTGGCCCTCATTCTCGCCCCTTACTCGCCCCTTAGACACCAATTTCAATGACATGTAGTACTCACCGACATATGTCGGGTCGAGAGCTAAAGCTTATCACAGCTGGGGCGGTACCTCGCTGGAAGAGATACCTGAAGAGGGAAATACCTGTAGGTCGGCACCGGATCTCTCGCTCCAGGAGGGGACACCGCCACGTCCAGAAAAATAACTGTACTATTCTCAGGGGACTACGTCCGTAGAATTTGACGTGAAGTGAAAAAATCAAATAGGGGCGGATCCAGAGACACATTTTGGAAGGGGAAATTCAAAACTTTTTGGTCGAATGTGTCTTTTTAAAGATTTTGTGAAATGTCACTGGCTACACACAGTTCAATTTGCGATACGATTTTATTCGTTTTAATAATTACCGGAATATATTTTGCCTTAAAAGTTTCGTGACAAGTTGAAACTAATAGTTACTCAAAAATTTCAGGAGGGGGAGAGAGAATTCCCCTCATTTGCCTCCCCGCGGATTCGCGTCTCCATCAATCAATAACAAAACGTCGTCTTTCAGAACGCTCCCTCGCGCAGAGTGGAGGCGGCGTCGTACGGATCCAGAGAACTGATGAACTGCACTATTGCCAACTGCGAAGCGCGCAGCGGCGTACCCTCCTTGCGGCATGCGAGCAGCAGAACCCATTGCTCCTCATTTCCCGCATTCGATTAGCAACTCTAATGCGCGCGCGCGGCGGCGGCAGCGGCGGCGGCGGCCCGAGTTATTTTCGCTGTTTTCTTCGGCCGCCCCTCCCCCCCAGTTCTCCGCCCGGCCCCGCCGCCTCTACCCCAGCGCTCCGCCCGCGCTGAGGGATAAATACGAATCAATGCGTCGCGTGGCGTGGCGTCGGCCGTGGTAATTGGATTAACGCGCGCTGCACCAGACATCGCGCGCAATCGAGTTATGGCCCCTGCGGGGGCGGTGCGGGGCGGGTGGTGACCGGGCGGGGAGGGGGAGAGGGAGGGTGAACGTAGGTAGCGACCGGGGGTGAGAGGGAACGGAGAGGCAGGGGACAGGACGGAGCGGAGCGGAGATGGGAAGATTGTAGTTAGAAGGCGACCGATGGCGTGAGAGGCACAGGGATAAACAGGCTAGTGAGGTTAGTGAATAATGAGGCGGCGAAGAGTTAGAGGGGAGGGAGGTTGGTTGGTTGTTAGTGATTCTGAGCGCGTCAACTATTGAGATCATTAGTCCCGTAAGTGCAGTGCATGTTTTTTCCTCTGGAGGTGGCGGTGGCCTTCCCCTGCGATATAGCGACCTACCGTCGGCTAGCGGGGTTTTCCCAACCAGGTATCTCACACCAGTGGGGCACTGCTCCAGCCGGAACAAGTTCTTAACTCACGACCGGTTTTCTGGAATGTGTGGTAATGTAATGCATATTAGTGAGTGTGTGTAAGGGGTAGAATAGGTCAAGGAAGAAGAAGGAAAGATCGCGCGCAGTCCGCGGTCGGTTTGTTAGGGTACTCACTTCGTATTGCTCGGAGAAACCACGGCAAACTACCATCAGAACAGCCGACCGCTACAATTCTCCTCCAGACAGCGGCTGAATTCAACTTAGCTGCCAAGCTAGTGCCGGATATCTTGCCACTGTCGGGACTCGAACCTACGATCTTCCGGTCAGAGGCACTGCAGCGACATCAGTTAATGCACTGAGCGACCTCTCCCGAGAGAGTGGAGGGCGATCGTGGGTAGTGTGCGACCGGTGATAAAAGGGGCCAGGGAGAACGTGTGGGAACGGGCCGGGACGAATCGGAGTGGAAGATTGTAGTCAGAAGGCGCCCGGTGGCGTGAGAGGCAGGGGAATTAGGTGGCGAGTGGGAGGTGGGTGGGTGGGTGGGAGGAAAGCAGAATGAGGCTGAGGCTGAGGCTGTTGGGGGGAAGGGAGGAAGAGGGGGAAAAGGGCAGGTGGGGTAGGTCGGGTGAAAGGGCTGGGTCGCGAAGTAAGAAGCGAGAGAGGGTCAAGAGGGCGAGAGGGTGCGAGGCGGACAAGCGGAGAGACAAGGCAGAGTGAACTCGATGGTGAGGAGGAGCCTTGGAATGCGAATGGGAAGTGGACAAGGAGGGATGGAGAGACCTTTTTCAACTTTTTGACTTTTTATTGCTTTATTGAATCTTATATGTACGTCCATTTCTTTTTTAAACAGTCATTGTTTTTATACATTATGAAAATTCTGGGGTTGGTCATTATTAGCATTCTGAGGTTGGAGGCAGAAGGAGGTGGAACGTAAACAAAGTGACGACCATGAGACTTCAAGAGGTATAAGATTGGAAAACAAATTGATTCAGTTCTATAAAGGATGTAATAAGGAACTAATACATTATAAAGAGAATGATAAGCTTCTAATGGCTTATATGTATGCACGATAATATAAAATAAAATATGTATTATAATAGGTATGGTTGTGTAAGAGAAAAATGACATTGATATTCAGAGTTATATAGTGCTTAGGTAATGAAATTTGATATTAGAATTATATTGAAAAATTTAAATGTACTAATGTTAAAAAATATCATAATGATTGATGATGCCTGAAGATGAGTAGAAGACCACGACAAAGAACCGTTGTGAAAAAATATATAAATGCGCTTTGAATAGAATATGACAATAAAATTGATATATTTTAAATATTTTAAAATGTGATGTGAACTGTAATTATAAAATATAATAGGAACGTTTAATGTTTTAATAAATTTAGACAATGTATAAAAACAATGACTGTTTAATGAATAAATGGACGTACAAATAAGAGATGGAGAGAGTGGGGGATATCTGCGAGTGGAAGCGAGAGGTACCTAAGTCAAGGAAGCAAGCGGATAGAGAACAATTTTCCTAAGGATGGGATGATTTGACAGATCGGGAAACAAGTGAACATCACGTGTACTTCAGAGAAGTATCCATCCGCCGCGTCAGCTGTTTAGTTACGCCCCTTCGTAGTGTTTGTTTACGGTTCACGCGAGACATCAATAAAGAGATGTCTTGAGTTTCGCTTAGTTATATGCACGCACGCGAGTCCGGGAAATATAGAAATTTATTTACATAAGTGGGAAAATGTCTTAACGTAATATCACATTCAATAAAAGAACAATGCCGAACACAGCACAATGCCGGAACACGTGGACCGTCTCAACTACGCATCTCACATTCAAGACTCGATTTTAAAACAAACATAATACTTATCACATAAAAACTAAATTCAATATAATTGTTATAAAAAAAAAGAATTTTTACATTAGAGCACAAAGCTCTGCACTTCCTAATTTCAATTATTTCTCGTGGCGCACTATATTTTCGTCGGACGAGGACATCACAGCAGGGAGCGTCGTGGCTTCTTACAAGTTAGCCAACTGCAAACGAACGAATGGAGGAAGGAGAGTCTATTAAGTTCAAGGACACAACGACCACAGAATCGTCAGTTGTGTTGCCAGCACTAGCTGTCAAATCATCCCATCCTTAGGAAGATTCTTCTATAGGGGCGAACTGGAGAGAATGACATAACCCATACACAATGCAAACACAAGCATAAGCACAACGCATAGACGTTAACATTAATATAAGTGGTAGACTGAAGTATTTATAATGTCTAACCCCGAGCGAGTGTGTGTGTGTGTGTGTGTGTGTGTGTGTGTGTGTGAGTGAGTGAAGGAGGGGGTCGAAGTGAGTGGTGGAGAGTGTAGGAGCGGGCGGAGAGGGCGCGGACAGTGGGAGAGGTCGTGGGTGGGGCGCGGAGGTGCCCAAGGGATACGCCAATGGGGCAAACGCCGCCTCGGGTCGACGCGAGGGCGCTGGGGGTTCCACCTAATTACGCGAGCAGAAGCCCTCTTACCTAGCAGGGGCTTCACAGGGTGGTCATGCGGAAAATACCTCGTTGATGTGGGCGTTTCAAAAATTACGCGGAATTCGCAGGGTTGGCCGCATATGTGAGTGTGATTGCGTCAGACATTGGAAGAGAGAAATTTAACGGTTAAAGTAGTCCTAACATTGTCTCGGGCAATTTTTAACAGCAATTCCTTTACAATTAAATAACTTAATTATAATTGAAAATTATTCAAGGCATGATAGATAAAGTTTATTGTTACAATCTTTGGCCATTCGATTATTATGCAACGAGCCTTGTTTTTCATTATTTACAATAAATTTTTATCAAATGAAATCTCCGAAAATATAGTTCTTCGGACATGTTCTTCGGACCCTTTGAGGTCACTTCTTAAAGATTTCAATTGCATAGAGAGTAATTTATGAAAAGGAAATATAATTATAAAAAAACTTTAAATAATAATTATTTTATTTTTATGTATTTATTTACTATTTTTATTTATTTATCTACCTACCTGTTGTTTCGTTCATCAACATATTGCATACAAGTAGAAAACTAGTTGAATTTTCAGTACCCGTTCACACAGCATATTTTGTAAAACAACATTTTTTTTTCACAAGGTGAACGTATTGCGCATAAACTGTTTTCAGAGCGAATTTGCCAGAGTAAATTTGTTTATTAAGGAAATTTTAGTATTTTTGGAGGATTAATTTTGAAATAATAATAATAATAATAATAATAATAATAATAATAATAATAATAATAATAATAATAATAATAATAATAATAATAATAATAATAATAATAAATGCGTATTATAAACGTTTAGTAACAATAAGATTACAAAACTTTTGTATTATATTGCATGGATTGGACCTTTCCGTATAGGTAATCAACGAATACGCCAAATCATGACAAAGAGAAAAGCAAGAGGAAGGAGTATTTGCAGATCATCTACGAGCTGCTTTCAAGGTCGGGCTCCAGTCAACTGTTTAGCACTGACCACAAGATTAATGTGTACTAGAAATCGCCCATACAATCTACAAAAGCTGTTTGTTGGCGGTAGATGTAGAATATTACACTAGCTTTCAGAGAATTGAAATAATGGTCAACATTCTCTGCATGTTCTTCTAAGTGAAAGGAGATATGTTTGATTGTAGGCAAAAGAGGGGAATTTCAGATCGAAAGTAATGTTTATTTTTATTCTTGCCCTAAACGTCTTCACGTTCACATTGGAAGGCACAGTAGCAAATATCGATGATATACTTCACCTGAATTTTGGTTGTGACTCCTTCTGTTCCGCTTGTTATAACAAAGAAGTATGAACATCCTGTACGGAAAATGGAACAAATATTGAAACTAATTGTACTGTATAAAGTTTACAATTTAAACGTTCTAATATAATGTCACTTAAACATTCAATATACAATAACGCTATTATATTTGAAGAAATAGACTGTTCAGAGAACAAAATTGTCATTTCAGTACGTTATATACGAATATGTTACGGGTAATGTGTGAATCTGGCTTATTTGCGAATTATCTGGCTAATGTTCACACTATCCAAAATAAGAGATAAAGTTCGAAAACGAAACAGTTTCAAAGCATACTTCAGACTATAGCCAGATGAAACGGATATTAGTCAACATGAGGTGGCTAGGGTAGGTGAATTACGGTACGGTGATGGGGAATAGCAGACAATATGTGAATAATAGGGATTACTCTCCTGATGTGAAGCTACTAAGGTATGTGAGAGACAAGGTGTGTTCTTTCGAGTTCTTTTGTGACAGTTGAAAGTTTCTATTTTCACGATACCCCGTAATATAGCGTAACATCACCAATACCTCGGTTGAAGCTTCGCTTTGCAATTCCGAGCTAGTGCGATTTACATAAAAAACTTGAACTTGACGAAAGCATCATTTCAACGCATTTTAATGCTGATATACTTATAAACACGAGACTTAACTCTCGCACAATCATGTCACTTTTTGCTCTGTGGCTAATGCCGGTATTAGCCGGTTGGTGTCCGAAAGGATCAGTTCATTGTCATTCAGAGCTTTATCCGAACCGTCAGGCGGCGGCGATGGTGTAACGGTTAGCGTACCGGACTGTTGTACCCAAGTTCTCGGGATCAAACCCTAACGTCAACCCGTGGATTTTTAAAGGCGAAAAAATCCTTCGTACGCCTTCCTTCGGAGGGGAAATAAAGCCGGCTGTCCCATGTTAGTAGATTTACTTGCATGTAAAAGATCCTCAAGCCTAAAGACGCCTCTGAGCTAAATTCAAATAGCCTATTTCTCGCCCAAAAAATACCTCCTTTCTCTGCTCCTCTCTCTGACAGATTTGATGGAAGGAGCGTAGCAAAATTTGCGTGGTCAGACGGAAGAGCGGGCCGGATGGCCCGAGTCTCGCCACGTAAAATAAGGCAAATTCAATTCAATTCAATTCGGAGGAATTAACCGGATAATTCATGAATTTGTCATATTTCGAACATAAGTCGCATAGAATATACGGCACACTATGGTGCGTAACAAACAGTAATGTGTAAACTGTATACTGCGCGTAGTTTGTAAAGCTAAGCAAGAAGAAATTAACTTAAAAAAAGTTGACTCAGACATTTGGAAAATCCCCGTAAACTTGAGATTTGTGAGGATAGAAACGAGAGAAATAAGAGGTACGGAACGATCGTCGTCGAAAATTGTATTCTTCCGTGTGTTGTGTAATGTGCGTTCTTAAAATATTGTGATTACCCTAAGCAGTGTCTCCAGCACCAAAGTCTCGACTTTTCTACTGTAAAGTTTGATCTAAACAAGGAAGAATCGTATGATATCAAGGCACGTCATCAATTTTGCCCAGCGCCAAACCAACGTGTCTCCGGTTACAATGGATCAGGCTTCCTCTCCTGACAAGCGGCGCCGAAGAAGGTACACCGTCGAAAGGCTTTGCATAACGAGTCCAATCAATGTGCCCAACGAGAATCAGGCCCGAGAGTCTGCCCACAGACAAGCGGTGCTTTATCTACCGGCTTGCATACTGACACGAGTCAAAAAAAGATGTACCCTTTATAATAATAATAATAATAATAATAATAATAATAATAATAATAATAATAATAATAATAATAATAATAATAATAATAATAGCCGATCAGATGGCCGAGATCGCTAAGGCAGTAGTGCCGGAGTGGTCTCGGACCAGAAGATCGCGGGTTCGAATCCCGCCTCGGGCATGGGTGTATTTGTGTGTTTGTGTATGTCTATATGTGTTGTCCTTTCACCCCCATTATCATCATATCATAATTTCATCTCCCATACCCCCAGGGCTAACAACCTTGGGGTTAAAAACCGGATCCAGCTTAAATGCTGGTCCCCCCAAAGAATTGTCGCAAGCACCTGCCTCCGTGAGAATGAATAAAAACTGGGCCACGGTAAAGGCAGAGTGCTTGCCTGCGTGGTCCTAGTTGGCCGATCAACGAAAAAAAAAAAAAAAAAAATAATAATAATAATAATAATAATAATAATAATAATAATAATAACAATAATGTCGCAACGAGCACAATACATAGTTACCAGGAAATAGCCGCCCTACGAGTACACAGAGGGGGCAGTGCAGGGCGGGCAGTAAGCGGCTGATTCATGAATTAGTCCTATCTTGTACATAAGCCGAAGAAGTTCTAGAAAGACAGATGACATCAAATATAAATCGGAAAATCAGTGTATTCCAAGGGCTAAATGCTGTAAATATTTGGAATTTTTCTAAATGAGGATCTGGGATGGGCAGAACACGAGAATTACGTAGTGAACAGGCGTGGATGTCATTACACTTTGTGATTGATGAACATTGGAAAGGAAGTGGAAAATCAAGGGTATTAGGGTACACATCTCTAGTACGACCGATATTGAAATACGGTTCTATATGTTGGAACTCATATCGTTTAGGGCCAATAAAATCGTTCGAAAAAAACAACAAAACATGTCTCAAAATTTGTTAGGAAAGGATTATCAAATACTAAATTTATATCGTGGGAATCTTTGGAAAAACGCTGAGAGAATTCGCGATTTTCTGCGTTATTCAAATCAACATGAGGTAATCGTTCGTGGAGGGAAGTGCAGACAAGATTATCAAAACCAACATTCGTCGTGCGGAAGGATCATGGCTTCAAATGCAAAGCCTTTGGCAAAGAAACCTGAGAACAGATGCAGTTAATTCTCATTTGTGAAAAAAAAAAAACAATTTAAAATTGGATCGAATTACCTGCAACAATGCTGGAGACTTTCCCCCAGAATATCAAAATTTTTTAAATTAGACTAAATAAATTGTATTTTTTAGAATATTAATAACAATTAAAAGAACGTGCTTTGGTATTATTATTGTCATTTTATATTAGGCCAGCTTTAGTATGATGGGGTTAATACATTAATTTTGTAAAATTATATTTATTAATTAATATGTATTATAATGTTTGTTGCGTGTATTTTAGCAAATATATTTGTAGCAACTATCTACAAAACGCTACCACCGGAAATATTCTATGTATCCCTAGCACAATAAATATTCTATTCTATTTTATTCTAATAAGCAAGCTGCCTTGCCCCCTTTCGTTGCACCCTGGTTCGTTCTTCCCCCTGCCCTTCGCTCCGTTCCGATCCCGCTTCGTTCCGTTCCGCTTTGTTCGTCCCGCTTCGCTCCGAGCCGCTTCGCTCCGAGCCGCTTCGCTCCGAGCCGCTTCGCTCCGAGCCGCTTCGCTCCGAGCCGCTTCGCTCCGAGCCGCTTCGCTCCGAGCCGCTTCGCTCCGAACCGCTTCGCTCCGAACCGCTTCGCTCCGCCTGCTACGCTCCGTCCCGCTGCGCTCCGTCCCGCTTCGCTCCGTCCCGCTTCGCTCCCTCCCGCTTCGCTCCGTCCCGCTTCGGTCCGTCCCGCTTCGCTCCGTCCCGCTTCGCTCCGTCCCGCTTCGCTCCGTCCCGCTTCGCTCCGTCCCGCTTCGCTCCGTCCCGCTTCGCTCCGTCCCGCTTCGCTCCGTCCCGCTTCGCTCCGTCCCGCTTCGCTCCGTCCCGCTTCGCTCCGTCCCGCTTCGCTCCGTCCCGCTTCGCTCCGTCCCGCTTCGCTCCGTCCCGCTTCGCTCCGTCCCGCTTCGCTCCGTCCCGCTTCGCTCCGTCCCGCTTCGCTCCGTCCCGCTTCGCTCCGTCCCGCTTCGCTCCGTCCCGCTTCGCTCCGTCCCGCTTCGCTCTGTCCCGCTTCGTTCCGTCCCGCTTCGCTCCGTCCCGATTCGCTCCGTCCCGATTCGCTCCGTCCCGATTCGCTCCGTCCCGATTCGCTCCGACACATCCCGATTCGCGACCCCACCATTCGAATCCCTCCCTTCCGTGAAGACTCGTACGGAGCGTTTTTGCTGGGCGGCTAGATGTACCTTTTCGCCACAAGTCGCCCAGCTCGATGCCACATTGTTATTCCTCTCTCAGCTGGGCTCGCGAGGGTAACTCCGTTCCGCCTTCTTCCCCTCCCCAGCTCCAATCACCTTCGTCCCCGTCAGACCCTCAAGTCACCGGTTCGCTCCGCTTGCCGTTTGCTCACTTCAGCCATTCTCCTCCCGCTGTACTATTTCCGCAGCCTTAACTCCACCCAGCCCATCTCTGCAACGCTCTCCGGGCTCCCCCGTACCCTGTCTATTCTACGATGCCGCAACATCCCCTCCCCGCCCTATTCCCTCCCCGGCCCTCTCTCGAGGTCGCACCTCCCTTGCCTGTCCCCACTTCGCCATCTAGTCCCTCGGCTGTTTCTCTCTGGCGCAGTAGGCTCGCACGATTTGCTACCGCACCCCTCCCCGCCTCTTCCGTCCCCGGCCACACTGAAAGTGAGCTCTCTAGGCCGTCTCCCCGCAACCCCCACCCGCTCCCCAAGCACCGCATCGCTCGCGCGTCGTGCCAGCCTGCCGCTCGTTCACTAGGCTCTCTTCCGTTGCGCTGAAGCCCCCCACCCGCGCACTAGGAACGCAAGGGCTGCATCCCCTCCGTGCCTCCTCTCCCGCTCCCCTCCACTAGCTCCCGCGCCTCGCCCGCCGCCGCTCGTTACTAGGCTCGCCACCGCTCTGCCTCCCCAGCCGCCCCCCCCCGCCCCGTGCCGCGCGGCTCGCTCGCTCGCCCCGCGAGGGCTGCGTACTCTTTCCTCGCCCCGCCACGCGCTCCCCTCCCCGCCCCCGCCAAAGCCCTCGTGCTACTAGGATCACTGCTTCCCGGGTTCCTCTCCGTCCCTCGTCACGACGCGCCCTCAACATCCACCGCCCCCGCGGTAGGCTTCGGAGGACTGCGTATTCCCGACTCGCCCCGCCCCGCTCCGCCCCGCTTCGGCCCCGCGTTGCGCCTCCCCGCATCCACCAAATCCCTCACGCTACTGGGCTCAATGCTTCTCCGCCTCTGCCCGCACCGCGTCTCTCACCTCAGCCACCCACACGCTAGGCTTGCGAGTTCTGCGTACTCTCGCCTCGCCTCGCCGCGCCCCGCCCTGCGCCACCCCTCCCGTCAAAACCCAAGCGCTACTAGGCTCATTGCTTCCCGGTCCGCTCTCCGCCCCTTGCCACCGCCCGCGCTGCGACTCACCCCCCCCCCCTCAGCCGCCCCCACGCTAGGCTTCCAAGGGCTGCGTACTTCTCGTCCCGCCCCTCTCCCCTTCCGCCACCGCTGCAACCCTGCCAATACTAGGCCCGCTCGGCCTCCGCCCCGACTGCCACCGCTCGCGACGCGTCTCCCCTCCCTCAGCCACCCTCCGCCCCTCTGCGTACTTCTCGTGCCGCTTCCGCCCCCGCAAAAACCCTGCCTAGGCCCGCTCGGCCTCCGCCTGGACTGCCACCGACCTTCCCCCCCTAAAACCCTGCCACGCATAGGCCCGCTCGGCCTCCGCCTCGACTGCGCCGCGTCTTCCCCCCCCCTCAGCCACCCCACGCCCCCTCTGCGTACTTCTCGTCCCGCTTCCGCCCCCGCCAAAACCCTGCCTAGGCCCGCTCGGCCTCCGCCTGGACTGCCACCGCTTGCGGCGCACTCGCTAGGCGCGCGGCCTCCCGGCCCCCGCTCCGCCCCGGCGCCAGCCGCACTGCCGCCCCCCCCCCCGCGCCCCCTCCCTCCCCGAGCCCCCCCCCCCGCCGCGCTAGGCTCGCGAAGCCCGCCGCCGCCTCTCCCGCCCACGCCTACGCCGCGCCGCCCGCGTCCCTCCCGCGGGCCAGTATTGATGTTTTTCGTTACCAAGCAATGACCAGCAAGCAAGCTAGCGCGGCGGTGGCATCATATTGACAACATCAAACCCGATGGAGGTGACTCGCAGCGCGGGTTGCACGTGGCACGGAGTGGAGGGGGGCGGCACGCCACGCGCTGCGACCGGGGGCGGGGGCGGCCGAGCCAAGTGCCCGGCAGGCCTCGTGACGCCCCGGGGAAGCACTTGGAGGCTGCGGGCTGTCTTAGATCGCGCCTCTTTTGTGCCGTTGCTGCGGAGTGGGGGTGTTCACTCCAGGCGCTCGGCATAGATACTGTGTTTTCATTGCTGACTTCTGATTTAATTCCCGTAAAACCTTTAGTGTGTTTTAATTTGTCGTAATTTAAGTATAGACACCACATTTTCAAATCATTAAAATATTCAAGAATGGTCGCACATATCTGTATGTATTCATGACAATGCCAGTAAACACAATTCCTGACTTTCTGTATTCATAACAATGCCAGAGCACACAGTGAGTTATTTTATTTACTCAAGCCCCTCCATTTACAGCGTTATCTCTTTTATTTTAGTATTTTTTACCAGTTTCATCTCATTTTCGACATCTAACAAAAATGGGAGACAATTGTTGTGTCCTTTCTGGCTTTCTTACTTCCTGTCTTCTCACACAGTTACATTCCTGTAATATAAACATAACAGAATTCCGTAATACGTATTTAAGAAATGTCTTTATGACACATCACAAAAGGAGTAAAGTTTTCAGGAATCGGGATATGCATATTGGCCATTTCTAATGACGTGAGTTGACAGTGAGGCAATACAAAACGCAATTTTTCTACATTATCAACCATCTATGAAGTTTCGTCTTTTATAAGTTTTCTTTTTTCAAGCACGTTGATCTCGTCCATGAGATGTGACATTACGCAAGACCTCTGGCTATTACAAAGCTTTATTTAAGTCAACGATACTATAATTGATGTAAGTTATATTTACTCCAAAAAGGATGAAGATTTTTGCCAAGAATCTTCTATTAAATATTACAATAAGAAATAATGTCTAGCTGGATGTATGGACAATAAATACAAAAGATATATTAAGTACAGTTTTGCCATTTATTTAGAAATGTAGTCATTGATAACAGCTTCTTTGCAAGTTACTGTAATAATGTAACTGATTTGATGAGACATATTTTTGTTGTGTGCAATTTCATATTGTTATGGCTTTACCCCTTTCAAATATAGGTTATAGCATCTCATAGCAAGTTGAATGGCCTTCAAACATTTCAAAATTAATTTCTCCATAAAATCACAAAAGCCCCATGGTTTGTCGGAAATAACCAACTTCGTCACGATCTAGACATTTAATGTTTGGTATCATCTATAAAACAATTAACCCGCAACTTCTTCCTGTGCCTCCCTTCTCCCCCAAATTTCCATCCTACTAGTAAAAACATTCTTACGCTATCCAAGAAATAAAAGAACACTATTTACCCATCATGTAGTAAAACAATTTCTCTCCCGAGTAACCTACTCTACCATCGTCAACCAAAAGATACATAAAATTCAGAAATAAAAGCGTTTGTAAGAACCCAATTGAGTTAACTTCCAAAGTAAATAGTGGATGAAATATAATAAAGTATATTCTGTTACATTCTGTAATAATAACGTTTATGCTTTACGGCTGATCGGTAAATAACAATAAATTTAAAAAAATAACTCATAAGGCTTTTTTCATAGTTATGTTACCGGGTCTCCCAAGCTGTACCACAAATCTTACGCTACCTTTCGTAGTTTACCAATCATATATTCTCGGGGAAAATGAAAACACAGAAAAAATGCACAAATCGAAAGTTGGTCGTAAGTCTATATGTGCTCTGTGAAAAGCATTCTCACATTTTTACTGAAGATTCAAACCAATCGTTGAATATGATAAATTACACCGAGTACAGAGTACAGTGTTCCTCCAGCTAAAAGAATATTTTAGGGAGTAGGCCTCATGACTGTGATATCTCAATTGTGTGGGATTTATACGCATCACTCTCCTCTCTCTCTCTGTCTCTCTCTGTCTCTCTCTGTCTCTCTCTCTCGGTCGCGCTCTCTCGGTCGCGCTCTCTCTCTCCCTCTCGCGCTCGCTCGCGTTCTCTTCCTCTCTATCTCTCTTTTCCTCTCTCTTCCTCTCTATCTCTCTCGGTCTCTGTCTCTCGCTCTCTCTCACTCGGCCTATCTCTCTCTCCCTCCCCCTTCTCTCTCTCTCTCGCCCTCTCTCTCTCTCTCTCTCTCTCTCGGTGCGTGTGTGTGCGGAGGAGGTTGACGGTGTCATTGAGCAACCTTGGCCATTTCAGATACAGAGTCAATTAGGCATGCATAAGTCTGTCACTGTCGGAAACACACCGTTCACACTGCGCCTTAGAAACGGTGAAGTTGGATCCCCTAGGGGAGAAAAGACAACATCAACAACAACAACAATAAGAAGAAGAAGAAGAAGAAGAAGAAGAAGAAGAAAGAAGAAAGAAGAAAGAAGAAAGAAGAAAGAAGAAAGAAGAAAGAAAGAAAGAAGAAAGAAGAAAGAAGAAAGAAGAAAGAAGAAAGAAGAAAAAAGAAAGAAGAAAGAAGACAGAAGAAAGAAGAAAGAAGAAAGAAGAAAGAAGAAAGAAGAAAGAAGAAAGAAGAAAGAAGAAAGAAGAAAGAAGAAAGAAGAAAGAAGAAAGAAGAAAGAAGAAAGAAGAAAGAAGAAAGAAGAAAAATGGAGAAACCAAAGATAAATACAATACGAAAGGTAAATATAATTTAGTAACGCTTAACTTCTTTCGGTGCAGTCTGCCATCGAGTTATAAAAAAACACTCTGAAAATTATATAAAACAAAATTAAAATGACTCACAATTTTTAATACATTTCTTTTAGTTAATCGGGTTATGAAATCCATCATTATAACTTTGTGAGTATCACTGAAAATATCAATAATTAGAGGTCGTAGGGTAAAATAAATACACAAGTAATAATTGCGAGCCTCTATAGTTTATTACTCGTTAATAGTGATTAAATAAAACGATATGAAGATACGACTCAAAATCCATTACAGTTCATCAATGAATGAGTTACAGTTCATTACAGTGAATGTATTTACGAGACGTAGTTTTGCCTTATAAGTGCTGAAGCTTTATGCTGAATTATACGTTAATGACAAAACTACACCTCGTACATTTATAATGGTGCTG
Organism: Gryllus longicercus; assembly: GCA_038098605.1. Lineage (NCBI taxonomy): Eukaryota > Metazoa > Arthropoda > Insecta > Orthoptera > Gryllidae > Gryllus > Gryllus longicercus. Next base: position 2,860,524 of record JAZDUA010000097.1, read on the forward strand.
GTCAAAAAACCCTACCCTTTTCTACAATCAACAGTGAATGTCTGGGCAATTAAAAAAAAATAAAGGTGCGATTTCCTTGCGTCTTAGAGCAACATCTTTTTTCTGGGACAAAATTCTAATAAGGTTGTCGTCCATACGTAATTCATATTATCTTAAAATTGATATTGAATTTACAAAGAATTTCCTTTTACCGACATGACTAAAAGGAAAGGCAGTCAAATATGAGAAAGCGTATCGAAAAGGTTTGTAAACGTTTATTGTTATTAAATGGTTAAAAAACTATTCAAATACAATCTTTGTAAAAAAATCACTAAAAATGAAATCTAATAACGCGTTCCAATGTAGATGAATACCATTTATTTAAAAGTAAAAAAATAGATGATACTTTTTTGTTTTTGTTGGCTTAATTTATAAATATAATGAAACCGTTTTCTCATTTCTAGATGACAAATAGTTCATAATAAATAAATGGCAGTGTTTACTCATATTTTAAGTATCAACTCAACAAAGTGACAACAACAAAGATTCGTTGTGGAGGATTGGATATCTAATGCAGTTCAAATACAACACTGTGTAGGCAATTATTTTCAATTGAGGTGCAATTTTCTAAGAGCCACATCAAAATGTCATATTGTGTCCTGTTTTATAAAGAATCGTATCCGTGAAAGCTGTTATTTCATAACAGCCATTTCATAACGGGTGCCTTTTTCTATTGTCTATTGAGATTACGAGAGTAACCTTGATAGGCGTGAGAATAACATATGCATGTTCGGTCATTGTCGTACAGAATTGCAATACATTACATAAATAATGTATTGCTTCACTTCTTTTCACTTCTTTTTGTCTTCGACATTCTGTATCATACTTCATTTATATTCGTTTATTAGCATATTTCCGCTTTGTTCATTGATCCAATCCTACGTTTGATTTCTGTACTGAATAAAACATTTTATTTAAAGAAATATCACTGTGTCACACTTTTATTTAAATCGTGAGAATAGACATATTTATATTCTACTTCTATGTCATCAAATTATCTTTTTTTATACACAAAATCATAGAAAAATATACTTTATGGCATTGAAATGTGTTCACTTGTAAACTATTATCTCAGATTTTAACTGTAAAATATACAATATTGACCAAAAACAAAAAACAAAAAAAAACAAAACAAAAAAAAAGGAATGTTCATTCTTTGATTTAAAATACATGCTGTACATGGTGAGAAACACAATGTTGTAAGTTTACAAATTTTATTTTCGACAAATTGTTCATGACATTTTTTCATGATGTTACTTTAAGGAATAGGTTCCATTAATATTTCTCTTAAATATTAGTTGTAAGAAGACGTCCAAGAAATTCCACTATTGCAGTTTTCGAAAAATTCACACTATACAGGAACAGGATTTATCCAATTTTTCGTTATCTGGGCGTCGCAATAAGAGTTTTTCTGCCGAAAATTTCCCGTTTTCCGGCGCATAACGTTCTCTTCTTACGAAGTAAGTGCAAGAAAGGAAAATGCAGTTATTTCCGTAGCTGTTTGCGTACCAGTTATTCAGTGGATAAACTAAACAGTAGTTTCACTTTCTGATTTTCAACTCTAGGATCACACAAACTAAAATGCTGAAACGCACTGCCAATTCCTTTATTAACATTTTATGATTTTGAAGTGCTTGGAGGAATTCTCAATGAACTTATAAAAAATTTGATGTTTTCGTAAAGTTACGATGAGTAATTTTCTATAAAACGTTTTTTATGCCTCTAATATTTTTTCAATCTTTTGATAATGAACTGAAAAAAAATTGTGAATTTGCGTTTATAATCGGACTTGTGACAGTCATAACAGATGTGACAGTCACACTAAACTGCAAATAACGACCTCCAAATAATTGAGTGCTCCACTGAAGAAAGAAAGAAAGAAAGGAGAAAAAGAACTAAAGAGCGCAGGCATTCCTAGCTGATTTTTTAATGATTTATGTACCAAAAAGGTTTAATGTCTGTGCTGTCATAATAGTCAATCAAGGTAAATTGTGTATTAAAAGCTTAGATATATTTTTAAAATGGCGAGAAAATAAAATTAAAATTATTTATTTTTTCAAACCCCACTAACAATCGAAATAACTTTCTCGCTTTTCTTGAGGCTCTACTAAATACAAAAAAAAAAAAAAATAATCGAAAATACAATTCGTGAATGACTTCCTTGAAATGAGTGCCAGTTGATGTACACTGATCTGCAACATGAGATGTACTGGAATGGAACTCTCAGGGGGGGGGTGACAGCGCAAATTGTGCGTCTTTTAACTTCTACTGACACTTTAAACGATTCAGAAGAAAATCAACACTCATTTTATGTATTATGGACTTATCTAAATAAAACAAAACTCTTATGAGTATATTGGAACATGGATTTTTTTCCAGAAGATATCAAAATTACACACTGTTCAACTCGGCGAAACTCGGAAAGGACAATTCCTAGATCCTCATAGTTCAGTATTCTTGTCTCTAAAGGCACACGAGTTATATTTTTTGTGGCATAATAAACACAATAAGATATTTTTGAATGTTTCAATATAGTTTAACACAAAAGGTCAAAGTTCTGATCCGATATGAAGTCGCGGTCAAGGTTTTCACTTTTAAAACAATGATTTATAAAGAGTGAAATATTCGTTCGGGTCCAACTACTCAGTACATATTCTTCCAGTAAAATTATTATTAAGCTTTCATTGTGCGTGTCTATTAAGGGTCTGATTAATATCGCGTTATCACGTCAATAAACCGTTGACACAACTTATCTGAAAGTACTCTTTCCCTGAATCCCCGATGGAAAATACCGGCCACAACAAATTATTGCTATTATGTTCTAATTGGGAATAATTAATGAAAGCTGCATTTTGGAGTGTTCGTGAATTGTTTGTGGAGAGGGGAGAAAATGGAGCCGGTGGGATGTTCAGTGTGCTTTTGCGATGTTCCTGATGGCCTCATCACCCGACGCCATTTGCCTCATCATCTAAAACATCGTTGAACTCAGGTTCATCATCGGACCTCGTTATCCGAACGCCATACTATGAGGCAGGATTCCGGAAAGCTAGCGAAAATCACAAAATGAAGTTGCTGTAAGGTGTGTTTGTCAGGGCTTGAATAGACTGATATTCAAAGACAAATACTGATCCTATATTAAACGCATTTAAATAATTCTGCGCTCTTGACCTCCTGCTTTAATATTACCAACATGTTCTTGATTCTATGTTAATTGTAACAAGAGACAACTTGACATTCCCGTTATTTCAGTATTAACATTATATTTTTATCACAGGCTTATAAGCAGGGACCGCCTATTAAACACTTTTTGATCAATAAATTCTCAGTAATTGACGACAAACAAAATAAGCAAATAATTTTCTGTATCAGAGATTCAGAAAACATGATTTTCTACCAAAAAGTCTGAGCTATTTTTCCTACGGCATTACGTACTTTTTCGTTCTCAATAGGTTATAGTATACATAGTTCTCTACAATTACAAGTTATAGAAAGAAACATGCTACATGTGACTAAAATCGGTGGGAAATGTCTGTCAAGAAAGTGGTTATCAGAGTAACTCAGCTTGAAGAAAGCGTTATGTAATGAAAATGATTAAGTACTTGTATAAGCTTATGCAAAAGCTAATGAAAATGAGGATCTTAGATTGGATGAATGGTTGATTTTTAGTTTTTTTTATTTATTCATTTATTGTAGTCAACTAATGTACTTTCAAGTTAATCTAATAGTAGCACATCAGTTGGAAGAGTCTCGATGTACGGTTAGATCATACCTTCATGTAGGCGGCGGCGTTGGTGTAACGGTTAGCGTTTCGGACTGTTGTACCCAAGTTGGCGGGTTTCAAACCCGATCGAAGCCGTGAATCTTTTAGGGCGAAAAAATCCTTCGTACGCCCTCCGAAGAAAGGGAAGTAAAGCCGGCTGTCCCATGTTAGTAGATTTACTTGCATGTAAAAGATCCTCAAGCCTAAATGACGCCTCTGAGCTAAATTCAAATCGCCTGTTTCTCGCCCAAGAAATACCTCCTTTCTCTGCTAGTTGATGAAAGGAACGTAGCGAAATTTACGTGGTCAGACGGAAGAGCAGGCCTAATTACCTGAGTCTCGCCACGTAAAATAAGGCATTAATTCAATTCATGTTCTAACACATCAGGAAGAGGAGAATCTCACAGCTTAATGGGAAAGGTTCTGCCATGAACCGAGGTGAAAGAGAGAGAACGGTGTAAGTGATTCGTTTGTATGTTATATGTAAGGGACCTCATGAAGTGCATTACATCTTAAAAGAACACTACACACCAACTGCTAAAAGAAATTGGAAAATCAGGTGCATCTTCACAAAACAACAGAACCAGAGATAGGTCATTAATTGTAATACACCACGAAAGATAGCAATGCTAGTACAGTAAAGGAATATTACTCGAAATCCAATAAAACTGGTGGAGCTAAAACAGTATATTCTCGTCCGTATTTCGCCATATCGCGACACACAATTTCGATACAAGTAATCAAATTTTCGAAAAATTGTACGTGACCTCTATGTCAAAACCTATCTATAAGTAACAGATTTCATTGAGAAAAATCTCTATGTTTAAAATTTTATTTGTAGGAAGGCTCCTAAAAAAATTTGAACTTTTGCAATTTTCGATAAACTAAGGTTTTCAACGAAAATGAGACCTACGTCGTTTTCTTAAACGTTCTTCACATTACCCAACAACAAAATTTAATAAAAAACAATGAAGACATTTTTTGAAAATTTTGAAAATATCCCATGGGCATCACTTAAAGTACCCCTCAAAATTAAAATATCTGTATTAAATTCAAATGGCCGCGACATGAGCCAGATCGATTGTGGAATATCAATTTTGGGGGGGAAAACGGCTGAACGGTTTAGCCGCTAGCGTTGTGCACAAACGGTCAGATGAACAGGTGGACAGACGGACGGACGGACGGACGGACGGACGGACGGAGAGACATACGTTTTGTCGTCATTCGATTTTTTGGTAGTAAGGACCAAGAAAATATGTATTCTAGCTACATCACGTAATAGTTTTTTCTAAATATTTCCACGTTTCGTTACCAGGGCACGTAATAAGAACTGTCGAAAATACACCGTTTTTTCCTGCAGAATTACATAACTTTCTCTCTGCTCTGTAACGAGAAAGTAAAAATCTATGATAGATGACCGGTTGCACAAATATGCAGAAACAGATTCGTATGGAGAGTCTTCCGGTCCGAGTTTACCAAAAAATTAGGTAAATATATATCATCGAAGAATGAATAAATACACTACAAAATCATTAAATACTTGCAGGGCTCGAACTAAGAACAGTGCATACAACAACTTGCTGATGAGCGTGGTATATTAAAACTGGAATCTCTGGCCAAACTGACAGGTGCCTCAAACTGGTTTAAAAGATAAAGCATAAATTATGCTAGGGTTGAAACACCCTTACATAACGGGGACATTTTGAAACCTGTCCATTAAGTTTTGGATTCGTTATAGGTATATTAACCATTCGGTAGAACATCGTCAGAATAATACTGGAACATGAACGAAATTCATCTTTAAGGACATAATCGCAGATAATCGACTTATGCAAGGTAAACGTCAAACAATGAACACGTTTCCATCGTATTATTTTGCAGTTGAATAATAATAATAATAATAATAATAATAATAATAATAATAATAATAATAATAGCTAATCAGCGTTCAGTGGCGAAGGAAACAAAGAATTTAAAACAAAAACGAAAACAATGAACTCAATAGCATAAATAAATGTTATATAAATAAACGTCACAACATAAAGTACATTTTATAAATAAATTATATTACATAAATACATTGTACTAATAGCCCATCGCGGTAAAAATGTTGCTGAACAAAACTACAAAAAACAATTTTCTAAAAGAAACATATGCAGTGTTCAATCACAAATAAAATACTCACGTATAACACTACAATATTTGCATATTTTCGCGAATGCTGAAACACAGTGTTTGAACAGGTTATATACCGTATAACATTTCTTTATATAGCAAAAATATCAAAAACTTTCCATAGCGTAACACGGGAAAAGCAAACACTCAATGGCAAGCGACTTCTTCCTTGCAGCCTTCCTGTCGCATGACATCTGTGCCGCAAGCAGTGAGAAACCTGTGTCACAAATTCAGTCGGCGCGATATGAGAGTAGGTGAAATAACGCAATCATTTTTTTTCTTCTAAATCGAAACTGTCTCAATGTTTTTGGATTTCCCCGAGTTCCTGGGGAACCTAACAAACCCACAGTAACCGACTGGATGCTAAAAGACCGGTGTTTGCATAGTTGTCTTTCAATTAATGCGCGCATTGGAAATTAGTAATGCAGATTATAATAAATAACATTATTATCTAACTGTTATATTTGAATATGCTTCTAAACTCTCGTCTTAAACATTCATCGCTATCTATATTCTAAACAATGTTTTTTTATTTACTGTTTAACGTCAAAAATAGTAAAGACTGATTGTAAAATATTGTAGGTAGGTTACAATTGAATTTATACCAAAATTTAGAGTAAATATCGTTCGAAACTGAAAAACTACAACGCATGACAAACACCAGGAACCGCCGAAAGCTTAAAAAAATTTAAGAGAATCAAAACTTTTCAAACATTTTTGGTCTTAGTGTCAATAATCTTAGAAAGTGAGCTAAAAAAATAAGAGAAAAATTCATAGTGTTTTGAGAGAGAATAGGGTAAACATATTATATCTTGTTCCTAAGAGCATTTTGTCAATTGATGTTTGGGTCATTTATGGCAGTTTTACGAAACACAAGCGTAATAAATACAAAATTAAATATAATAATATCAGTGTGTTTGTTGGAAGAGTTTTTCTGCACACCTACATTTTGCGCACTACGCTTCGGTCAGACGTTAAAAGAACCACAATCTCGCAATATAATACGCGAGACACAATTTACAAATAAAGCCTTCTCTCTTCTTTGTTGCTTTCACAGACGCATTGTCCCCTCTGAAAACGACCCCTTCCGTTTGCAAGCCTCCCCTATCCGATGGCTCGTCGGCTTCTGCGGAGACGCCTCAACCCTTCTCCCGAAGAGCAGGTTGAACACGGGATTTCGCGACCACCGGGGACAGGTTCGAAGACAGGTTCCAGGGCACCACCTTGCTCTAGTGTACTCCTGAAAGCGGCCATTGAACTCTGCAATAGGACGAGACTACTGGAAGACGGAGTGGAGAATCTCCGAGGGAGGTTTGGGAGAACTGCGTTGGTTCGCCGCTAGGACGCATTATTCAGAGTGAAGGAGAGAGGATCTGAGATGAGATTATATGATAACAATGTGAGGATTTATGAAATTGCTAAACCGTCAGCTTGTACGATAGTTCGATTTGTACCCTAAACCCTTACAAATTACCTATCATATATATATATATATATATATATATATATATATATATATATATATATATATATATATATGAGTGTGTGTGTGAACTAGTGGTGCTATAACAGCACGCACTTTCTCGCCCGTTTTTTCATGCAAAATTACGCGAAAAGTACTCAAAATATCGAAAACTTTTACCTGATCTTATTTCAAAATCTAGATTTTAGCAACAGATTTCATTCAGGGAAAAATCTCTATCTTCAGAATTATAGTTGCAGGGAAACGCCAAAAAAAATTTCGAAATTTTGGAAATTTCGAAAAATTAGTTTTCAACGAACATGAAATCTGCGTCATTTTCTTAATCGTTTTTCACACTATCCAATAAAAAAGTTTGGCGTCAATTGATTTTTCGCTATTATGAACTCACAAAACATAGATTCTGGCTACCCCACGTGTTAGATCTAATCCAGTTGCTAATGTTTTTCGAAATTTAGCAACTGGATTTATCCACTTTTTCGTTACCTGGGCCCTGAAATAAGATTTTTTAAAATAAAATTCCCCTTTTTTCGCGCAGCATTACAGAACTTTCCTCCCCTGCGTATGCGATAAAAAGAATGTAAAAATGTTAGGAACAATTTTAAATATTTTGGAAATATTTTATCAAAAGATGTTTTTCTTTGGACACCAGACTTGAAATAGAGAATATCAGAGAAAGAAAATATTGAGTTCCTCGCATTAATATTGTAATATTGATTCTGCAATTGTAGCTTAGAAATCTGAGAATCCCTAGTTCCCAAAAAAGGATAAGGAGTAGAATTGGAATCTCGAAAGAATATAATAATAGCAAATACACATCCGTTGAAACAAGGTATTTTGTGTCGATTGATACTTTTCGTAATACCACCTCCCTATAAGGTAATTTTTTTTTGAAATTGGAAATAAATTTTCTTTGAATTGAAGCACGCATTCGCCATTTTTGATATAATTCATTTGTTTAGACTGTGTTTACTGGAAGACGGACTGGAAATATCTCTATCTGACGCGGACTGTTACACTCCTGAAAAGACATGGGATTTTCGTTCCTAAGTTTCTCTTTTATTTGAAGTGGCATCAATCTATATCATAACACTAATCGTATATAAGTTTGATTATTTTAGGAATATACTATTTTTAAGAACTTTGGGTGAGTTAAGTATTGTTATCAGTTATTTAATTATTTCCTCGGTTTAGTTGCTTTATGTCAGCAAGATCAGAACATTACGGAATCTTCTAATCCACACAGTTGCGTTGATCGACCCAGCTACTTAATCCGCCACCAGCTCGAAGCCAGTACCTCCCGATCTGCAAAGCGTCCGCTGCAGACTCGTTGTCGTTGCAGACTGCAGGTGTATCGTTGTCGTTGTATCCAGTACTTTTTTTTTAATTGGTCAACTGCACATCCCATGAAGGGCAAGGACCTCCACATTAATCCTTCTTTAATGCAGTTTTTAGGATGATGATGAAGGGAGGATCACAAATTCATCCATGTCCGAGGCGGGATTCGACCCCCGATTCTTTTTTTGAATTGAATTTGCCTTATGTTACGTAATCGGGCCATCCACGCAAATTTTGCTACGCTCCTTTCACCAACTAGCAGAGAAAGGATGTATTTCTTGGGCGAGAAACAGGCGATTTTGAATTTAGCTCAGAGGCGTCATTTAGGCTTGAGGATCTTTTACATGCAAGTAAATCTACTAACATGGGACAGCCGGCTTTACTTCCCCTCCGAAGGAAGGCGTACGAAGGATTTTGTCGCCCTAAAAATCCACGGCTTCGATCGGGTTTGAACCCGCGAGCTTGAGTATAACAGTCCGGTACGCTAACCGGGTCCGGTACGTCACACCATCGCCGCCGCTTCTTCGACCCGAGATCGCCACGACACCACTGCCTTCGCGATCCCGGCAATCCGTATCGACACATTTTAATATTGGTGATGATTAATTCTAGGTACACGGATTTTGCTTTCCCTTTGAAAGTGCTGCGTGGAAAAAAAGCATTCTGTAAGCTTCTTTGTTCTGTAGGAAAATGCAGTGCGAGGTTCGCCATTTAATTCCTTGTTTCCTGTAAAACGAGTTGGCGATGCTCAGATAGCACATTCTCTAGTAGCATTTGCATAAAAGTTAGACGTTGCGCATCGTGGATTTCATAGATCATGCTTGAGCAGGAAAGTTGATTTTCCTCTTCCAATTCGTCAGAAATCATCATGAGACGGAAAGAAATAAAAAAAGTCCATGACGTATATCTAAATTAATTATATATATTACCCCATTTACAGTCATGGAAGTTATTACATATTCTCAGAAAATTTATCAGATAAAATATTATTAACAACATTTTAAAATGTCATGTAACATTGATGTAGATCAAACAAGATTACAAAGTGAATATTTAATCATCTTTTGCATGTTTCCTATATCAATTATCAAACGTATATGTTTTCAATTTGTTCCATGAACAAGAGAATCTGAAAAATTCCCATATTGCCGCCGACTGATTACAACAGAATTATTGTTCCAAGTACCAAACCTCGTTTGAAATTGAACACATGCTTTGTCCATCATCTATAGCATATTGTCATTAAGGTATTGTGGAATAATTACTATACGTTAATAATAATATAATAATATAATATAATAATAATATAATAATAATATAATAATATAATAATAATAATATAATAATAATATAATAATAATATAATAATATAATAATAATAATATAATAATAGGCCGATCAGATGGCCGAGATCGCTAAGGCAGTAGTGCCGGAGTGGTTTCGGACCAGAAGATCGCGGGTTCGAGTCCCGCCTCGGGCATGGATGTATTTGTGTATGTCTGTATGTGTTGTCCTTTCACCTCCATTATCATCATATCATCATTTCATCTTCCATACCCCCAGGGCTAACAACCGTGGGGGATAAAAATCGGATCCAGCTAAAAATGCTGGTCCCCCAAAAAAATTGTCGCAAGCACCTGCCACCGTGATAATAAATAAAAACTGAGCCACGGTAAATGCAGGATGCTTGCATGCGTGGTCCTAGTCGGCCGATTAACGAAAAAAATAATAATAATATAATAAAAATATGATAATAATAATAACCTATAAAAATTTCAATTTCCGACTATTTCTTTGAAGAAGTTGTTAGTGAGAAGGCGACATCGGCGGCACAGTCATTTAGAGCAGCTTCAATCACCTTCTGCGGTTTTGAATCTCACGTAAAACTTGATTGTTTTCACCGTGTTGTATCAGACGATCGACTATTATATTCCCACAAATCCCATTTGAAGCGCTGCTCCATCCATAACAATTTTTTTCTCCATCATTCACCGCTAGTGATCATTTCTGTTATCCATCCATTCAGTAGAGGCAATGCGTAACCAGTGTGTTTACCTGCAGAGAAGGGGAGAACATAAAGGCTTAAGGATTCTCCCACGCCTATGCTCAGAAATGAGTACATAACGCGATCATCATCACCATCATCAATTACCCTTTTTACTTTCTCGCTACTGTTTACGAAGTATAGAGAAAGTATTGCCATGCTGCGAAAATAATGGCAAAGTTTCGAAATAAACACAGTCCTTCGCCCCAGACACTTGAATAGGTTGAATGGGACTTTTTTGAAGTTAGGCCTACAGCTGAGTGATTGGTAGGGGAGAAATTACAATATTTCAATGTTACGTAAATAGTTCCTAAATTCGAGAAAGTGTGTGCTGTTGTTGCACCTCTAGTTCTAGAATACAGGCCTCCCTGGCATAAAAGTCCTTCCTTATTTTATTTTTTATGAAAATTTCTTCGAAATGTTCATTTGTTATTAGTTGTAATCATGATGTGCACATCTTTTAAATACCTGCATTTTTCATTATAAGTAGAATTAAAGAAACTGGCAGGCTGGATGACGAAAATTAAAATATTTATCCATGTGTAACACTTAATTAAAAACAAAAGAATTTTTGAAACATGATTCGGCTTAATTTCGAGATAATCGTATGTGAACCCCTCCTCCAATTTTTGTTGTCAATTTTGGGGAAAATGAAGGGGGGGGCTTACATTCGAGAAATTTCCGAGAATTCGCTAAGAGTTTATGATTTTTGAACTTGTTCTAATGAAAATTGAATGAAACGAGTTGGACACACAAATCCGACATTGTACTCGCCACTCTTTATACATGCATTACCGTGAGGGATGAAAAGAGCTTTGAAAGTTGTTGCGTTGCTTCTGTATTGATTCTCGAAAGACGGCCGTTGCCAGGGCGTCTTATCAACATTTTATGACGGTTACGTGCGTGACACGGGAAGCGAGAGGGGGGAACACGAAAATCTGAGAAGTCGGGAAGCCTTACGGCGAGCGCTGTTTCCGTTTCCCTTTCTTGTTCATACACGATGCAGCTCCCAGTGTTCTAAAGAAAGCAATATTATTCCGCTTCCAAACACCCAAACTGAGATAATACCCACACCCACACGCGTTGATAAACTCTATGTGAGTACCCTGCCTTTCATAAGCACGATAGCCATGTGCAAATTGTGGAATTTTCAACAAAAACGTTTAAATAAGACATTTTTTAAAAATTTTTATTAATTTTTTTAAAAATTCGAATGAATATAGTTTCTATCTGTAACTGAAGGTTATTTTCATGTCTCAACATGAGATTAAGCCAGTGCCGACTTGACCAATAGTCTCAACACATCCGGGCCAAGGGCCCGTAATTTTGGGTAAGGTCCCTGTATATTTGTAAAATGTTGAGGCAATTTTATTTTTTTTATTATTCATTTTCAAGTCATTAAAATTCATAATTAAAATGAAATAATTGTTTAATTAAATTCTAGATTCAACAAAAATCAAAGGATTTAGGACTGTATTATCATAATAAAGAGTAAAAATTGTAAAAGAATAGTGCAAATAAAAGAACTATTAAAAATTGGTGCTCATTGTCATAAGTGCGTAGGATTCAAGTATCCCTTAAAATGGTTCTTGTTAGCATTAACAATCACCAAGATATTAAGAGATTTAAAGACAATTTTTCGTTCGCGATATTACTGTTTGATAGTTAAAATTAAATTATTTTTTGTTCTTAATTATATTTTTTTTGTAGTGAGTTCTTTTGAGTGTGTAAAGGCTTTTTCAACGCATCCCAAGGATAATTGTGATGTTACATTTGTAAAATTATTAGTAGGCGAACTCAGTAAGCCCATTTGTCTTTTGGAAGCTAATTATTTTCTCTTGCACGTAAACTCCACAGGCACATACAAGAAACGTCAGATCCAAAGACTTGACACATGTTTCTTTATATATGTCGATGCGCGAATATGAATCTGTAGTCATATTTGCGTAATCCTACAGGGTTTTTTTTCTCATCGCGAAAAACTTAAAGGTAGTGGCGCAATTATGGCCTCAGATTCAGCACGTCGACATACTCAGAGATACAAGTCTTTGGGTTTGAGAGCTTTTGGCTTCTGTGGAGTGTAATACAACAAGACACCAATTTAGTTTTCCCATGTGTTTTCGTAATAAATAAACTGGAGGGTGTTGGTGCAATTCTGGCTTCGGATTCTGGCTTCGGATTCGGATTCAGGGCGTCGACATACCTAGAGAAACATGTGTCAAGTCCTTGAATCTGACAACGTTAGGGACAGACATCAAACTTTAGTATTCGCATCTGTTTTTCGCGATTTAAAAACCAAATGGAAGGTGGTGGCGCAATTCTGGCTTCGGATTCTGATTCAGCGCGTCGACATCCAAAGAGGAACATGTGTCAAGGCTTTAGGTTTGACGACTTATTTTGTATGCCATATTATGTTACTGTTTCAGCTCTTCACTAGTTCAAACATGTAAGCAAATTTATATTTCAATCATATCTTTAAAAAATATAATTCTACATGTATAATTGTAGATGTTACAATTCTTATATTTCATTAACTTCTATTGTTTTGTTAGGTATTTATGTCATATCACACGTCACCCATGAAATATCTGTTACTAAATATGGGTTGTTTTAATTAATGTGAAACTGTTTTAAAACAAATAAAAAAGACAAACCAAATCCATGAAAATAATGTTCCGAAAAGCAGTCAGCCATTAAATGCTGATGGTATTAAGTAATAAAAGCTCATGTACTGTTTACCATTTAATAAAAGGTATTTTATTTAAAGATAAATTAAGAACATTTTTAAAAATATTTTTAATTATTTAATTTAATTTAAATATTTTAATTACAGAGATTACAAATCGCTTAATTGTACGATGATTTTGTTAATTGAAATTATTGTATGCTTTGCCTTACTTGGTCATTATAATTCCAGAAGACACTTTGAAACAAAATGACGCCAATTTTGGAGTGGAATTAGCCAGAAACGAAAAAGGTATTGGTTCATGCAGTAGGGAGGCTCACAGACTAACGAAACGTCAGAGTATTTATCAACGATAAAATCAACGATGTTTGTGCAATTAATTACTCTTGGTCAAACAATCGATATTCATGGTAAACGTACATGTTACCGCTGACACTTGAAAGTGACCGCCAATTTGCGTTTGATTTGCATTACGTTCTCTTCACCATTCAGTATATTGCAATCGATTCAGGAACTGATTCAAGCTTCATAAGAATCGTTATCAATGATTAGCATATAAATGTTTAAACAAGATAATTCCACAAAGATAAAAATAAGTACCGAGTGAATTTTTTCCAAAAAATTTAAAACTATACTAAACAACAAAACCAATTAATATAAATGTGTTTAACCATTGAAATTCATTTTCATTACGATATTATCGACAGCCTACATACCAACACAAAGTTAATAAATGCTACCGCCCGTAATTCATATTTTTCCAATTGGAATTACCCACTAATTTGCATAGTAGCGCTCAGGTTTTGTTCATAGATCATCGATTACTCTAATAAAAACTGAGAATTAAATTAATTGGCGTGGAAGCATTCCTGTTTTTGTCTTGTTGATGCAAATCTAATAGATTTTGAAGTAATATTGTCCATTTTATGTCATTTTTACTTTCAAAATAGATTGTTTCTTTCTTTAATATTTGCCTAGACGTTAAGAAAGCGACAAAGAACTTACATCACTGACATTGAAAACCAAGTTTTATTCTCACGAGGATTCGAATGTCGTGTAAGAATGAATATCATGTAGAGACACGGTGTGCATCCTTCCTAGCTTGCCATGTAAATTCCTAACTTTAATTCGATCCCCTTTCCCAGTCAGTTACGTGAGCAGGTATAGGTCCACGCGCGCATGACGTAAGTGCCAAAGGGCCGCAGCGTCGCCATCCCTTCCTCTAAGGACAAGACTCACACAGCTACAGGAGAGCACTGCACACCAAGCACTGACACAGCTCACGATCCACGTTTGTCCAACAGGTACACAATCACTGATAAGAACTCACGAGCTACATCGTCGTATGGGGGACTGCACCTGGAGGAACCAGTATCAACTCGGTGAGCTGGCCTGGCTTCTTTCCTCTAATACAGGACTAGGGCGATGGGATCACGAGCTACGCTCGACCAACAGGTGCACAATGACTGATATGAACTCACGAGCTACATCGTCGAATCGACTGTACCTGGAGGAACCAGTCTCAATCAACTCGGTGAGCTGGTCTGGCTTTTTTCCTCTAATTCAGCACTACCGCAATAGAATCACGAGCTACGCTTGACCGACAGTGAGGCCTCACAGGGACTAATAAGGGTTTACGAGTCACTTCGTCACATGCGGACTGAACCTGAAGGAAACAATTTTGTGTCAATCATAAACCTTCCCTGACGACTGCAATTGAGATATAAGATTTCGTAACAAAGATATCTCTCATGTCATATCAAACATATCTGGGCTGAAATGCAGTTTGTTATGCGACTCGTTCACACGCGCGTACGCGTACGATTCGTTCATACGCGAGCGTCCACCGAGCATAAAACGTCTTTGGCAACGAAAGGTGCAAAGACGTAAATCTGGAACACGTCATGTATACTTTTCCTGGTTCATTAAGCACAATGAGCTTATGACCTACGCTTGTTCGATTGTGTGCACAATGACTGATATAGGCTCACGGGTCACTTCGGCGCGGTGAGTGGAGAGTCTGTTAGACAGACTTCGCGCGCGGAATCTGTGAACTTGGCCGACATCACAATGGAGGGAGACGACCACAGAGAAGACCGACTCAAAAACATCGACTTCTTAGGTTTTCGGCAAGCTGCCTCGGCACAAAAAAAATACATTCATATTTCATGTAAGAAACAACACAAGAAACCAATAGAACAAATTATTATCGCGTTCAAAAGAACTTCTAGACGATTACATTTTCTAGCTCGACTTAGACTACCCGATGTTTTCCGAACAGAGATAATATGCTTAGATGGCTGTACTGAGCATGCGCAGTATGTCATTTCTCGAGCGTCTCGCTCGCATTTAAATGGTGGTGGAGTGCACATATCTCGCGCGAACTCAACCGCGGCGGCTGCAGCTGGAGTAAGCCTCACCCGGTAAGGCGGAGGAGGAGGTTCTGCTGACACAAGGTGCAAATGGCAAAACAGGAACACAATGCTTAAGTTTTATTCCTGCGCCATTTGAGGCGTATTAAATACTTTCGATGTCCCATCTTAAAATATTTTTTTAGTACCTTTCCCTTTACTGTCAGCAACAAAGTTTAATCAGCCCTCAACTGCATTTAGGATTGAAATTACATCGCACCCAAGTCAAACTTTTACTCGCCCCTATCGTACTATGTGAATCTCAAATCGCTTCGCGCAATCTACACAAAAAACATCGATTCGAATTTTTAAACAAAAGGGAATAACTCTTTCAAAATTCTTATAATGTATTGGTTAGAGGTCGAGACGATGTTTGTGTGGAGCACATTAAGCAAACGTATGATATCATTATAATTTTTTAGGCATCTTGAACTCTCCGAGACCCCAAGCAATATCTTAATTAGCTCAATAGTAAATTTACCCCTGTACTTCGTCCAGACAGCTAAAAACCAGTTATAGTTTATGATTATCGCTTAATATCTATGAAGACATTTAACAGTTGCGAATGAGGTTTAACCGTGTGAATATTTGAGAATTATCACGGTGATATTCCAAGTGCTTCTCTCCGGGTTTCTTGCTCGTTTATCTTTCCATTCTTCCTTTCTACCGCTCACCTCTCTCTTTTCTCATTTTGCTGTCCAAGTCGATCTTAGGAAAGCATTTATGATGCAACTGACGTATACATTTGCATAGCCTCGAAAAATTTGCATAATCGCCAAACTTTGCATACCTAATACAGTGGATCAATTTCTACGTTGCAAAAGTAACTAGCAGCATTTCTAGTCAACTCTCTTTGTAGATTCGTAAAATAAAAGTACTATACTTAAAATAAGGGCAATGCAGTGCAATTCAATAACAGTTTCCTTAACTTGCTTTCTGTGATTTCATCGTAAAATGAACTACCTTTCACCCCTATACGGATTATTACAAAATGTAAGTGTGCAAGTCTTATAAAAATATTTCTGTTGAAACATATAATGCCGAATTTCAACTCAAAAAATACCACAGCAGATTTATTCGGTTCTATTTACAACAATATCGTAGTTTTCAACTGTTAAAGTGTTAGGATTTCATCCACTCTATTCATTCGAATTTTACTTGGAATTCTAAACGGTTTTAATATATTTGACTCAGCTTTTTGTGCGTAAACAAGAATAATCCTTTCCTTGCAAACCAAAATGTCAAAACAAGGTCCCACCCATTTATATTTAATATTATTTGAGTACTTATGTATTACTTAAAGTTTTCTGAAGGAAGAAAAGGCACACGTGGTCTTCGCCTGAAACAAAGACTAGCTTATGTGGAGACGTTACAGACCGTTCATTGGCAGAGCAGATGTTAAAAACAATTCCATCTTTTACTACAAACTTGAAACTATTATTGCATCATTCCAATTATATTACATTACAATTCTATTTCATATTACTTATAACATAGAACCGAACACAATAAAGCAGTTTTTCTCAGCATCATGGCTCCCAAAGCAAGCGAAACGAAATTCTCGGGTCCGGAGTAAAAAAAGAACGGCGAATGGACGCGGAGTAATACATAATATGTAGCTATTTTTTTACTGGTTGGGCGTGGCAAACGAAGGTTATTGGGGTATTGATGTTTCAAATGTTCAATAATAATGCATAATGCATGAGGTGGAATAAAAACGTATGGAGAGGGAGCAGGAAAAGAGGGGAGAAGAGAGGAGGGGAAGGCCCGGGACGCGGGGGGCGGGGAGGGGAGGGGAGGGGAGGGAAGAGGGGATGGGCGGGGAGAAGTTTTATGTAGGCTCGTGCTCACCAGCAGCAGCGGCAAAGAGCAGAGCGAGGGGAAAGTTGGATTAATGTTCACTACAACTGCAAATGGCCGCCAGAATTCCTGCTAATGCGCGAAGGCTCTCTATGGCCCGTGGCTTCACAGGGCACCTCTAAAGACGCTACAAAAAGGAAAAAAATATTTTATTTATTAACGCCAGGGAAACTACGGGTTATTTAGTGGTCATTGGCTACGTAAAGAGATGTTTTATTCTTTCTAGTGAAACGAAAAGTTTCATTTTATTCCTTGAGTTTGATTTCACTGCCTTTTAATTGACTTACAAAATTTCAAACGGGTTAATTTTGTTTACTTCTTACTCAAAATATCTAAAAAACAATTGATTCGTTTATTTCAGAAACCCATCAAACGTCAAATTCTTCATTGCGAGAATACTGAGGAAAAGTGTCTCAATTTTTCAAATTTCAAAATACTTTTATTTATTAACGCAGTTGATAAATGAATATTTTTCATATAAATATATACTAAACGATGTTTCTATCCTCTTGCAACAATAATCCGTCACCAATGCGTATTTTAGATTTTGGCGTTTGACGGGTTTCTGAAATAAACGATTCAATTTACAAACGAAATCTGTCTCTAGTTATGGAGTCCGAATGCAATGAAAATCACATTTTTCAGAGAGAACTTTCTTTAGTAGTTAATTAATTGTTTCAAATGAAGGCTCCGTCCGGAAGGGAATTTCGCGTTCCTACCTTTCCCCATTTTCATGCAGCCTATCTACATTTTATGATCGCACTGTTGCCAACTCTACAACTTAGAGAGCAGACAAGCGCCTTCGGAATACGTCGTGTTATTCTATGTAAAAGTACTCACAGCGGTTCGATCAGTTTTATTGCATTTCCGCTTTTTATTTCGCATTTTTAGGGTTCAAGCG
Source organism: Gryllus longicercus (assembly GCA_038098605.1). Lineage (NCBI taxonomy): Eukaryota > Metazoa > Arthropoda > Insecta > Orthoptera > Gryllidae > Gryllus > Gryllus longicercus. The sequence goes on from JAZDUA010000097.1 coordinate 2,879,218, forward strand.
ACAATCCGCATTGTGTCATGCAGTGTTAAAGAATACGTTTCTTTCGTATACAATTATTTTTAGTCCATTATCATCATATTACTGAAGGTTTTTTGAATATAGAACATATGATTTTTGTTTTTAAAATATTGAATAATATGCAAATAATGTAGGTGGTTAACAGTTCGTAGTCACGTGGTAACGCTAGGGCTTTAACTCAGAAAACAGAAACTTTAGAGTAACTTCTCAGCAATATGGTTGCTATTCGTAGTTCAAGTTCTTGAGCTAGAAATGACAACGGGATACCCAATCGCTATAAACCAAAGCAAAATGGGTAAGAACGGCTTGATATGACGTAACTTTGAACATTAAATATAACACGCTGCCAAGGGGAATAACGTCCACCTAGTTCCGGTCATTGCCAACGTTCGAAAATAAACCCATTACGCTGGGGGTTCAAAATGAGCTCTTTCGAATAAGATTGGTTTGAAAGCAATTCTACAAGGTACTTTTCCGTAGAAGTAGGTTGAAAATACTCTTTTAAATATTTTTGACAATATTGTCAGCTTAAAGTTAATTGGTTCAGTAATGGTGCGAGGTACAAAGTTGAAATGCCTTCAGAAACAATGTGTTGAAATAGAGCTGGTATGTTAAACTTATTTTTACTTTAATATTGTGGGAGCAATGCTAAGTTAAATTATGGAATTTTTAGTTAATTTTTTCGATAGTTGTACTGAAATTTACTCACGTGTAACTACAAAGTCAAAATTGATATTGGTTCGATTGAATATTGCAAAAAAATTTGTAAAAACAAGAGCTGTTTCATTAGTTTGGAAAGAATGGGGGAGGAAATATTGTGTCTCTAAGTTGACTAAATATTGTAGTACTATAATGAATCTACACTGCAAACGCTCAAAGAAACCGCTATTTATCAATAAATGTTTAACTATTAAGTTAGAACTTTACCAAAGCTCTTTTGAAACATGTGTTATTCGGCCTCAAACATTTCATCCAAATTCATTTAAAAAATAAGAACATTTGACATGTAATGGCCCAAGTCTGTCCTGTCTCGTTGTATACTGGAACTATCTTCATAATTATATTTATATTTCAAAATCATGAGATTAGCTCACTGGATTCCTGATATTTGTGAAATTGCTTTGATTGAATTGTAGGTTTCTACTAGAACTGTGAAAATTTTCTACAACTCCAAAATGTAGCACTATTAAAAACATGTCAGTTCTTTACGTTATAAAAATCGTCAGTTAGTATTTATCATTAATATTGTGATATTAAGAAAATAAATTAAATATACATATAAAAAATATACGTACGCTGTTTGCTTTGCATTAAATTGGAATTTTTTTCGAACATATATTTATGTATGTAGTCACCAAGACAGCATGAGAGCTTGAACAATTATTTTTATTTCGTTAGAGAAAAATATGTGCTTATAAACGTAATTATGGATTTCCCCCTATAAATAAAATGACATACTACACAGTAATACACATAGGGTAAAGTTTTTTTTAAATTTTGAATTATACAAATACAGTCAAATAAATTCAAAACTTGTGAAGGCTTCACATAAGGATTTTTGTTCTGCAAAAATGCGAGCGTGTCGAGCATGCAGCTCGTAAATTATACCAATAAAAGTAATCTCTTTGATAAATAAAATGTGGGCTATAATCTAAAGAAACATGATCTTTCTATATTAGTTAACTTTTAGAGGAAGTAAATGAGTTTGAGAAACCAAATGTTAAAACATAATGAGCCACAGTTCGCTGGCACCAGCATCACAAACATATAAACCTTAAGAATCTCCAAACTCATTTCATTTCAGAACGGACGTCTTGATAATAATAGCGCTACCACCCACGACGACATCTTATTGTAATCAGATTCCGCTCACTCACTTACTGGAAAAACTTTCCTTCAGTTTCGTACATAAACAAACACACCCACTTACCGCAACGGCAGCATCCTCTTATCTGGCCGCGAGACAACCTACGCGCTCACAGCGTTGTTTCGACCGGCAGATAAGCCGTCTTGATTTAATACCCGATCTCAAGTGGTCCAGCGAGCTGCTCCCGAACAAAGTGCGGCTTCTTTCTGGGAAGGTCAAACTTCCTGGGGAGACAAGACGCCCGGCCCAGCCCCGCCCGGCCCCGCCCGGCCCCGCCCCGCCCCGCCCGGCCCAGCCCTGCCCCGCCACGCCTCGCCACGCCTCGCCACGCCTCGCCACGCCCCGCCTAGCCCCGCCTAGCCCCGCCTAGCCCCGCCCCGTCCCGCCCCGTCCCGCCCCGCCCCGTCCCGCCCCGTCCCGCCCCGTCCCGCCCCGTCCCGCCCCGTCCCGCCCCGCCCCGTCCCGTCCCGTCCCGTCCCGTCCCGTCCCGTCCCGCCCCGTCCTGCCCCGTTCCGCCCCGCTCCGCCACGCTCCGCCCTGCCCCGCCATCCCCACCCCGCCCCGCTCCGCTCCGCCCCGCCCCGCCCCGCCCCCGCCTCCCCGCCAAACCCCGCCGTCGCCCGCAAATCGCGGTTCGAGCTGCCTCGCGAGGGAGGCTGTGGGGAGGGGGAGGAGGAGGCAGCTGCAAAAAGCGATATGGGTCGCGTCGTTTACTCGCTGCCGGTACGGGGGCACCGGAGTTTGGCAGCGACCGGAATGCGGCTTGTAAGAGAAGTCGACCCGGGCCGACGGGTGGCCGGCTGGCCGCCGGCTGGCTGGAATGGGGATGTGACGCGCTTTGGGTACGTTATTTGGTATCGTAAGTCAGAGCAGGGCGGAATTACGATGATACTGCACCGGCTTAGGTGGCTCAGGGCATCAATTGATGTCACTGGACCTCTGACCTAAAGATCCCAGGGTTTGAGTCCCGTCGGTGGCAGGATTTCCGACACTGCAGTGTCTACATAGCACTGGCTACAGTGCACTGGCTACATAGCACTGGCTACAGTGCACAGGCTACATAGCTTTTGAATTGAATTGAATTGAATTGAATTTGCCTTATTTTACGTGGCGAGACTCGGGCCATCAGGCCCGCTCTTCCGTCTGATCACGCAAATTTCGCTACGCTCCTTTCACCAACTAGCAGAGAAAGGAGGTATTTCTTGGGCGAGAAACAGGCGATTTGAATTTAGCTCAGAGGCGTCATTTAGGCTTGAGGATCTTTTACATGCAAGTAAATCTACTAACATGGGACAGCCGGCTTTACTTCCCCTCCGAAGGAAGGCGTACGAAGGATTTTTTCGCCCTTAAAAATCCACGGCTTCGATCGGGTTTGAACCCGCGAACAACAGTTGGGTACAACAGTTCGGTACGCTAACCGTTACACCATCGCCGCCACACCATCGCGATATAGCTAGGTCGAGTTCAGCCGCTGCCTGGTGAATTCTAGTTGCCAGCTGCTCTGATCAGTAGTTTTTCGTGGCTTCTCCGATCACTACCAGGCGAATGCCTGAGCAGTACCGTAGCAAACGGGCCCCGGACCGCGCGCGATTTTTCTGTCGTCTTCCTCGACTTATCCTCACTCCTTACTAACACACTTACATGCACTACACTACCAAACATTCTGGAGAACCAATCGGGAGCTTAGAGCTTGTGCCTGCTGGACCGTAGTTCCTCTGATGGGAGAAACCTGGTTGATGTTATATGATTTTTTCTTATGTGAAGAAGGTACTATGAAAAATATTGAACAACGGCAGATACCACAAATAAAAGACTCGGTTCGAAACCTCGGATTGCGAACTTCAACCACGCATGTTATTCGCCGATTATCGGCCTCATGACGTTAATAGCTTAAGGAGCCCAAAGCATAACGAAACGAAGAACGCCCCTATTGGTAAATAAATGTCGAACATACGCATCAAAATTATTTTGAATATCAATTATAAACGTTGCAATTTAATATTGGTTAAACGTTGGTTTATCGTTGGCATTTAATATGAAATAATAATAGGTGCTGTCATTGCCAAAAATATTATTTATTAAAAGAGCAGATTTCGATGGCTTAGCCATCATCATCAATATCCTGATACAAAAAATATGAACAGATTAAAGCATTATGACTAATAGATTACTAATACGAGATTTATTGAGATTTTAATGTATAATATATAATTTTTAAAATAGAATTAACATTTTCACAAATGAAAGAAAGAAGAGGGGCAGAGTGGTAATTCATTTAATATTGCAGACATTTTGGAAATATACGGAAGAAAATAAATATATAAAATTGAAAACATGTAAAATTTAGTAACAGAATCATGAGATGTAAGTTGAGTCGTTTCTTACCTCCTTGATAACAAAGCCATCGAAAGCTGCTCTTTTAATAAACAATATTGTTGGCAATGTAAAGTCTACGGTTTTTTCACTTGCAATTTAAAATTGCACACAAATTGATGTTAAAATATATTTACATATTTATCAACTAACATAAACTTTTGTTTAAAATTTATTCGGGGTTCTTATTTAGCGGGGACCCTTGTAGAGCCCTTGGCCTGGTCATTAGACTAACGCTGAGTCTGTGTTTGAAAGAAATATGCTACCAAAGGAAGATCCATGTATTAGATATATTATTGTAATTAGAAAAGAAGCATTCTTTGCTGCAGAATTGTTTTTATTACCTCGGCGAGTGGATATACGGCAACTAAAATCCAATACAAAATGTAATATTCTCTCAAACTACTGCACAATATCAAACATTCCCGTGTAACCTCTAGTTGCATGTGTTCCATAATTATTATTTAATTATGCAATTTACTATCTTCGTTCAAATAATACTCCATCAACAATATAAATCTCTCTTACATTGTCCAAATACCGCCTTCTCTAACACAGCTAAAAGTATTTAGTAACGAGATTTTAGTAGAGGCCTAAAGATATTAAATACTTTTAGCCGCTTTAGAAAAGTCGGTACTTGTATAATGTAAGAGAGAATAATATTGTTGATAGACTATTATTTGAATGAACATGGTGAATCACATAATGAAATAATAATTATGTAACACGTAATAATTCTCAATATTGTGTTTTACCCAAAATAAAGAACGTAATTTTTGATATGATTCATCTTGTAGTATATAAGATTGTTATACACAAGATAAATACAAAATATTTAATCTAGAATAATAAAAAAAATATTTATTTTTGTATTCTTTTTTTTGCATTAAAATTAAACATATTTTTTGGTATTAAGTGGTTATTGACAACAATAAGCATGCCCAATGTTAACATTAGTTTTGCTGCTTTCTAACATTGTAAATGGTATCCTTACATACTCTCTATATAGGTAATACCTATTTTTATTGTAGTCTGATGTAGACCTAATAAATAGCCAAAATGTCGGCAAAGTAAAGTAATTGTTTTTATTGACCTAAAATGAAGAATCACACAACATAGTCTAATTCTCTTTGTTTTTATTTGTTCTAAAAGCACATTGTTGGAGCAAATAATTGTTTGAATTAGAGGCGTCGACACATCTTATCCGTGCTTTTCGTCATGGCGATGCTGACAGTGAATGAAGAGGTGATTCATAGGGAGTGAATGAAGTTTTACTCTTTAGAGATCAAAGGTTCTGTAAATTACTTATTTATGTACAAAATAGCGTATATGTACTAATAGCGCAGGTGACGACGAAAACCATCACTTATTGCACAGGTTAAGAATTTCAAACCTGTGTAATTCACGGAAGAGCTTAACTTTATGATTGTAACGTGGAAGGAAGAAACAAACCACAACGTGTCGCAAGTAATCAGGTAAAATTATCTTCCTCATTTCATAATTGGCCAACAAATGCAACTATGAGTGCTCTTCTCTTAGTTATCAACGTTCCGTATGCGATATGGGGCGCTATCGCAGGTCGGCAACGTAGCGCTCGTGATCAGAATGCGAGGACTTTTCTGAGGGTAAAACTCGAGGGGAATTCTAATCAAGCCGGTTTTATTGATACATTGAATTGCAATATTGCAATATCACAGAAGAAAGCCAGCGCAGAAAAGGCTGATGAGCGTTCTATAGTCGGTTAATATTCAGACGATTATGACGATATCTTCCATCCTTTGCAAGTGATTAGTGAATGCTATCTAATTATTTGTCGTTATTGTAAAAAATACTTATAAAAGTTGTAATAAAGTTATAAATGTTTCTTTCAATTTTAAGAAAATTTTCTTTCATACGTTAATAAAGGAATATAAATACTGAATAATCAAGTTTTAGTGCCTCAAACTTCGTGGTTGACCTTCTGTATCTAACCTTTGTATTAAGTAGCTCTCGTACATCCTAAGGATGCTGATCTGTGGGCCAGAAGAAGGCAGTGCTTGTGGAATGGGCTTTGATAAAAAAAATCATGTACAGTATATATCGATTGCTTGATTCTTCCGGGCGTGTCAACCATTAAGATCATTAGTCCTGTAAATATAGTGCTTGAGTTTATCGCTGGACGAGAAGGTGATCTTCGTCGCTGAGTGGCGAGATTCGGCGCCAAACTACGTCCGCTTGCGGGGATTTCCCCAACCAGGTATCTCCCCCGATCCAGCTGGCACAAGCTGTAAGCTCGACTGATCTTCCGACAACTGGGGAAAGGTAGTATACGGGAAAGTAAATGTGGGTAATTAAGGGCTAAGGATAGGGCAACGAAGAGGAAGGAAAGATAGCGCGTGGTCCGTGGCCCGTTGTTAGGGTACTGCTCCGACATTCGCCAGGTGTTGTTTGGAGAAACAAGAAAAACCTCTGATCAGAGCGACCGGCTGCAATAATTCTCCTCCAGGCAGCGGCTGAACTCAACCTAGCTACGCAGCTAGTATAGAAAATTCAACGGCCGTCGGGGCTCAAACTCTAGGACCTCCCGGTCAGAGGCACTACAACGACGACAATTGATGCCCCGAGTCACCATTACCGGTACCTGCAATATCTAAATATCTATAAATGAGGCGGTACTAAAAGAAAACTTCAACACCAACGCAGGGGGCCACACTCTATCGGTTGTCATCCGAGACTGAGGTGGGAGATGAGGGGGGAGGGGAAGGGTAGGAGGATGGGAGGGGGAGGGGAGGGAGAGAGGTAAGGGAGGGTGTTGAGGGTGACGGGGAGGAGGAGGGGAGGGGAGGGGAGGGGAGGGGAGAGGGAGAGGTAAGGGAGGGTGGGGAGGGGGAAGGGAGAGGGAGGGGTGGGGTAGGGGGAGAGGGAGGGGGAAGGGAGGAGGAGGGGTGAGATGGGGGAGGGGGAAGGGTCGAGTGGGGCAGGGGGAGGCACTCTTTCGGTTGTCTTCGGAAAAAATGGAGGAAGGGTGCGGCTGGGGGAATGGGGAGGGGGAGCGGAAGGGGGAGGGCGCTGGTGTCGTAGGTCGCTTTGACCGCGATTACCCTTCCCCCTTCCCCGCCTCTTCCCCTCTCGGCAGCAGCTTCGCTGGCGCAGCGGCTGAGGCAATTGACGACACCCTCACCCTTCCTCGTCCTCTCTCCCCCGTCTAATTGCTCGCCAACCCACGGCCCTCGCCGCTCCCGTGCACCTCGCCCCGCCGCCGGCCTGCTTACAACACCCAATGAAGGGGCCTTTCCAGGGGCAGCGAAATTTAGGCAGTGCTCTGAAGTTACTAATTCAGTACGCTAACAAAGTGTTGGTACGCGAAGAGTGAGTTGTCAGAATTTTCGCTGGCGAGCGGGCTAACGGTGACGCCATAATGTCGGAGATCTGTGTCCTGTCTTAAGTGTAGTGAACGTGTGCTGGCGGGAGAACTGATGTAATCGAACTACATTCGAAACGTACCGTAACATAGCACCATTCTCAGTTTTTGCAAATCGGGTATTCCTTGCACGATTACCATTCCACAGTTTTTACTCTTAGGCTCCGAAACACCTTTCCGCTCTGCTGGAACCTGACCATCTTCGTCATTATGGTCCTGTCCTGCCCTCCAAGTAATTCGCGTAGACTCCTTTGCCAAGTTAAAATCCGCACTCGTCTCAAAACAGCCCATGACACTTCCTTATTTATTTCTTTTTAGACAACCGTCACCAGAACATTTTATTCATTTTGAAACCAGCAACTAAGCCATATGGTCATACCTAGAATGTGTGAATGATTTTTGTACAGCGGATGAAGTTATGTTTAGAGGGGGACAACTGTGAAATGAGAGACATGAGAAAACAGAACACCTGTAGAAAACCTGCCAAATTATCCACTACAAATTCCTCGTGGACTTCCATATTTTGACTTCGACCCCTATGGCGGAAAGGCGAGTGGTCTACCGGCAACACCTCCATTGTGGGCCTCCCAATATCTTTGAACCTGCCCCCTTCCCATGACGTTATTTCATTAGGACCCCTCTCGCACCAATGCTTGTCCAACCCCGCCACCACCCCAACATTGCGCGCGTCGCCCTTCGAAGCGTAATTCATTCCTTGCTTTGACCCTCTTCCTCTCCGCCTTCACCTACAGCTTTACCTTTACATGTTTCAGTGGCCATCACCAGCCTCATCACCATCTCATCATTTCGCGCCCCCGACTGAGCCTTCCATCCAACATGATCGTCCGCGCCCTAAGCAACCTGCACCCCTTGATTTGCCCTATCATCATCTCACCTTACCCCGTCGCTCTCTCAAAACTACTTACATTACTTACGCTGTCTCATCGTCGACCTGCCACCATCCCACCACATCCGTGCCGCCCTCAAAACGCCTCACACACCTTACACTGTCCCATCCCACTACGTCTCTGCAACATATCTTGCCTCGCGACACAATCCTTGCCATCCAGCATATCCCCGACTGCTCTACCTACGTCTCCACCCGCTTCGTCCCAACCCCGCCATTAAAGCATCCTTATTCAGCTCCATCCATTCTGTCACCACCTTACCCCGTGGTCGTCGTGAGTCCCGCATCCCTTTCATTGCTGCACTGTCCCCGTCACCACTCTACCACATCCCCAACTATATTAGTCCACCATGTCATCTACGTTTCCACACACCCCGTCTCATCCTCGCCCTAGACACATCCGCGTCCTCACTGCCCTATCACCACCCTGTCACCACCCTACCACACTCTCCCCCTTATGTGCGCAGAGCAGTGTACGGCACACCATGACGACAATCACGTCTCCACCCGGCCTCGTCCAATCCTCGCTCTCGGAACACCCTTATCCAGCACCATCACCACCCTATCACCACCTCACCACGCCACCCTCCTCGTGTGTGCGCAGAACAGTGTACGGCACCGCGGAACAGTGTACGGCACTCACTGCCTTATCACCACCGTGTCACCACCCTGTCACCACCCTACCACACCTTCTCCCTTATGTGCGCAGAGCAGTGTACGGCACACCATGACGACAATCACGTCTCCACCCGGCCTCGTCCAATCCTCGCTCTCGGAACACCCTTATCCAGCGCCATCACCACCCTATCACCACCTCACCACGCCACCCTCCTCGTGTGTGCGCAGAACAGTGTACGGCACCGCGGAACAGTGTACGGCACTCACTGCCTTATCACCACCGTGTCACCACCCTGTCACCACCCTACCACACCTTCTCCCTTATGTGCGCAGAGCAGTGTACGGCACACCATGTCGACAACCACGTCTCCACCCGGCCTCGTTCAACCCTCGCTCTCGAAGCACCCTTATTCAGCGCCATCACCACCCTATCACCACCCCACCACGCCACCCTCCTCGTGTGTGCGCAGAACAGTGTACGGCACCGCGGAACAGGGTACGGCACTCACTGCCCCATCACCACCCTGGCACCACCCTGTCACCACCCTACCACACCTTCTCCCTTATGTGCGCAGAGCAGTGTACGACACACCATGTCGACAACCACGTCTCCACCCGGCCTCGTTCAACCCTCGCTCTCGAAACACCCTTATCCAGCGCCATCACCACCCTATCACCACCCCACCACGCCCCCCTCGTCGTGTGTGCGCAGAACAGTGTACAGCACAGCGGCTATCGATAATTCAAATTAAGCTCAATTACAGGTCTCGATAGTATTTAAATTTTATGTATTGGGCAGGGAACGTACACGCGTTTCAATTACTATCGCGCGATGCGGCGCGCGCCTGTTTTTACTTTCTCGTTTCCGCTGCGGAACAAAAATATTTTGCAGATTTCATTGCAAATGCATGCGTTAAGGTCCACGGGACGCGCTCCAGTAATTTTCTGGATGATCTTCTCTCGATGGCAAATCCCGTTCCGTTCCCATATGATGGAATTTTGTGGAATTTGCAATTCATAAATTATATAGAAAAAATCTACTCTAAATGATAATTCCATTTAATTTTTTTTTGTTTTTGAAGGAAATACTGATGAATTCGTGTTAGTAAGGACTTTGTGGAAACTAGAAAAAAGCATTTCATATACCTATCCTTTTAGAGGATTTCGTGTTTGTGGTACTATTTTTGTCACAAAGAAAGATGGCTGATGCCACAGCGTTTTATTTATGATATTACAATCTTCCATATTTCAGGATCAAAACACATTTATTCTAAACTGAATAATCTTCGAAGATGCTTTGTTTTCTTAGACCCAGAAAGGAAGATCGATACAATTGAGTGCTAGCAAAAGTCACTTCGGACACCAGGCTATATGCTACTGGGTATACTCTTCATATATCATCAAGAACCAATTTCTAAAATGTACCGAAGCTACTACTTTCTCCAAAAAATAAAAAGCATGTGTTACCAATGGCGTTGGCGGGAAGTGTTGTGGCATCTGCGACAATGGAATTTGTAACCCGACTGCTCTGATATGTCTAGTTTTCGTTCCTTCCCTAATCGTTTCCAGCAGTACAGTGTGTAGCAGAATTCAGCCGCTGTCTGGAGGAGAATTCTAGCAGTCAACTGCACTGATCGGTAGTATTCCGTGGATAATCTGACCAATATCAGACAAATAATATAGTGGTTCTCTAGCAAATGCGCCACAGACCACGCGCGATCTTTCCTTCCCATTCCTTGCCTATTGTTCACGGCGGCGATGGTGTGACGGTTAGCGTCCCGGACTGTTATACCCAAGCTCGCGGATTCAAACCCGATCGAAGCCGTGGATTTTTAGGGCGACAAAATCCTTCGTACGCCTTCCTTCGGATGGGAAGTAAAGCCGGCTGTCCCATGTTAGTAGATTTACTTGCATGTAAAAGATTCTCAAGCCTAAATGACGCCTCTGAGCTAAATTCAAAATCGCCTGTTTCTCGCCCAAGAAATACCTCCTTTCTCTGCTAGAAGAAAGGAGCGTAGCGAAATTTGCGTGGTCAGACGGAAGAGCGGGTCTGATGGCCCGAGTCTCGCCACGTAAAATAAGGCAAATTCAATTCAATTGAATTCTCACCCCTTCTTACACACACTACGAGCCAAGGGAGACCAGTCGGGTGCTAAGAGCTTGTCGTGACTGGAGCGATACCCAGCAAGTTGGAGATACCTGGTTCGGGAAAGTCCCACATGCCGACGTGCAGGTAAGTGCCGAATCTCATCATCCAGCGAGAAAGATTGCTGCCACCTCATGCACTGAAACATACACTCGGGAAAGTCCCACAAGCCGACGTGCAGGTAAGTGCCGAATCTCATCATCCAGCGAGAAAGATTGCTGCCACCTCATGCACTGAAACATACACTCGGAAAAGTCCCACAAGCCGACGTGCAGGTAAGTGCCGAATCTCATCATCCAGCGAGAAAGATTGCTGCCACCTCATGCACTGAAACATACACTCGGAAAAGTCCCACAAGCCGACGTGCAGGTAAGTGCCGAATCTCATCATCCAGCGAGAAAGATTGCTGCCACCTCATGCACTGAAACATACACTCGGAAAAGTCCCACAAGCCGACGTGCAGGTAAGTGCCGAATCTCATCATCCAGCGAGAAAGATTGCTGCCACCTCATGCACTGAAACATACACTTAATTGACGGGACTAATGACCTTAGCAGTTGATGTGGACGGAATCATCAATCATTCCTCCTCTACCCTGTGCCCATCCCCATCCTTAGGGGCAAACGATGGCCCACTGGTCGTACTGGCGTAGGCGTAGGCGCCCAGAGGCTAGGTCGTACTGGCGTAGGCGCCCAGAGGCTCTGTATGGCTTCTGGTCATATAATAAAAATGAAAAAGCATATTTTAGAATATATAGGATACTTTCTCGAAACTATTTCGGAAAAAGAAATCAATTTTCACAAGTCAGAATTTAATTTATCTTTATCAACAAAATTATTGCTACCGTTAACTGTTACTCACTTATTTTGAATACTCAACAACAATAGATCTAAGTACATACTACAGACCGCATATTTATAAGCACAATTCACGTGATAATAGTATTTCACTTCTGCTTTCCTAATAAGAAGATGATGATAATGATTATTATTATTATTATTATTATTATTATTATTATTATTATTATTATTATTATTATTATTATTATTGTTTGGGCCACTACGACCACGCAACAAATTTCTCTCACCGAGGCCCGATTGTATTCTATCCTGGAGAGAAAAAACGTGTGAAAGTTTACGGATAAGCCTTTCAGCTGCATCCCTTGGTTAAGACAAGTTATTAGCCTTGAATATGAATTAGGGTGATAGGATGTTATTATTATTATTATTATTATTATTATTATTATTATTATAGGGTGATAATGAGGGGTGAAAGGACTACGACAATGGTAGGTAGTGTTAGGTGAGGTTTTGGGTGGTGGAAAGTGTCCTTGGGCTTTTGGAACCATTCCAGAATTCGCCTTACGACCGAGGGAAACCACAAAAATACACAGGATGGCTGGCTCGGGGGTCGAACTCGCGCCCCCGATTGCGAATCCAGCGCGCTACGCACTTAGCTACTTTGCTCGATGATGATTATTATAAACGATACTATTTTGATTGGAATTTATTTTTTCATGTTTTTTTCTCTTTGAATATTTCGACAAACGAAATGTTAATCTGTTAGGCTTTTCGAAAAAATAAAATTAAATAGAAGAGAAAAGTAACAAAAGACGTAACAGTAACTAAAGTTACAAGATAGGCTGTACTTTCCTCAAAATAGAGATATTAACATTTTGGAATAATAGGAGTCTTACTGTGGTTGGTGTGGTTCATCTTGCTACTGCATCAAGCCTTCAATCCTCACAATACTCCTGATACAGAAAATAAAATTTTATTGTAGTTTTCTACATTTAAAAGCGGTTTTAATCTTTAAGTGAAAGATCATTGGATACGAGAGGCTACAGAAATTTTTTAACGCTACGGATGTAGCACTGACATTGAGAACCGGTTGTACCGCTAGAGAGGAATTTCATTATTTTGATCCGCGTGTGGTGTGTGAGAGAAACGGCAAATAGAGCTGCTATCATCGCATCGGCAATATCAGGTTCTAATTGGGGCATCGAATCGGAATTTCCACGAATAACCTTTCAAAAAACAGTCACTTCTCTTCAAACGGCGTTGTATTTACTAATGTGGGATTTACAGCTAAATTCTAATGAGCTCATTCCCACAACATGGAAATAATGCAACAACTACATTTTTTTCGTTACTTTGGTATGCATTGCAACAAAAATCCGCTGAAATTACAAAGTACAGTTCTTTAATTTCATTCAAATAGAAAGCAAAATTTTGCTATGGAAAATGTGTTAACCTAAAACAAAAAATGTTTCACTTATGTACTAAATGAATTTGCACGTATAAAGTCATTTCAAGCTCGAAGTAGTGGAAAATAATTGTGACTTTGACTAGGGTGATGCTTAATTACAAGAATTTGAACACATAAAAAGTACAATCATTATTCAGAGAAGGGTAGATATGATTATATTAAATTAAAATTATTTTAAATTAAAATTATTTTAAGGTAAAAATGAAAGTAATAGATCTAAATTTCTTCAAACGACATTTTCTAAATTGACATTAAAATATAAAGTCCATATTTTGTTCCTGCACTATCCTCAGTATCAATACAAGAACATTGTAAAAAACTAAAATGTAATATAAAATAGTTAAAAATTGCGATAATTAGAAGTCCTTTGGCTGAAATGTAACAATAACATGAATTTAAATTACATCACCAGCAGCGATTCTCATGAAAATTTTGAAAGCGGGTACTAGCACTATGTAATGAAGCATTGTATTTCCGTAAATATTATCAATTCCTTATTTCATCCTTTTTAAGGTGACAATTTAGGAAGTAGATACACTTTTGGGGAAGACGCTCTACAAATCATCTGCCAATTCTGTAAATGGTTCAACATAAAATTAAGTTTATTTATTAAGTCTATAATTAAAGTTATAATATCTATGCAGTATATTGTGTTTTCTAATAATATTATCTAGTACATTGTATTTAAAATATGCCAAAATAAATAAAAAATGTTAACGTAAAAAGGATACCAGCAAAATAGTTACTCCCTTCTATTTTTAGACAGCATATGACTATTCAAAGCACTTTGAGATGAAGGTGCATTCATAACAGCTGACCCAGTCTTGAAAGCACTCATACGTTCCTATTATTACAACACATTTATAGAAATAGCGATGTTCATAATTAATAAGTAGAAACGCAGAGGCTAAGCGAGACGAGAAGTGTAGAAGTCAATGTCGGTGATTCCAAAGATGGTGGCAGGCAAGAGGAAGCTGGAAAGCATATTATTTCATTAAGCACACGTAATTCAATCTTGTAAAATGTTACGGGAGAAAAATATTGTTTTTGAAAAGGAAGAGTTTGTAAAATATCCAGCACAATTTTCATTGTCGTGGTTTATTTTGAAATTTAGTATTACTGCAACAACGTTGCCAACGACCTTTCAACGAAACGAACAAGGGGCGCTAAAACTCCGCTTTAAGGCAACTTTAAGGGATTGATCGGAATTAAAGTATTTCAAAAACATTTTTTTTAGGAATAGGCACTTCCTGGAATTTTATTATCGTTGATTAGTAACAGAAATACGCTTTTGTTGATATTGTGTTGATGAGTGATTCCAAGTAAGAAAATATTCCAAAAATAGAATAAACATTACTATAGCTGCCAATTTTCATTTTGTAAATTATAATATACATGTCGGGCCTATTTATGCGACAATTTCATTTTACATGCATTTCTAGTTTCTGCTCATTCAATCCTTATTTTCCTTACATGCTCCCTGATACTTATCCCATCATACTCTTCGCATGTTACTTTGCATGTTACTTCGCATGTTACTTCGCATGTTACTTTGCATGTTACTTTGCATGTTACTTTGCATGTTACTTTGCATGTTACTTCGCATGTTTTTTCTATGATCACATGTTCATCACAACTCTCACATGTTAACATGATCCCTCCCGCGTTCATGACATGATGTCCACTCAATCGTCCTATCAAATGTTCCCCCAAATTTTCCTTACATGTTCCCCCAAATGTTCCGTCAAGCTTTCTGCCAATTCTTTTCTAAAATGTTCTCCCTAATGTTCCCGTATATATTTCTCGCATATCTGCCGCATTTTCCCATATTTGTCAATCTGAAAATTAAAAACTGGAATTTCAAAAAGATAATTTCAGTGTTTTTTAATAAGAAATACTTTTAGAATTGTATCGGTTGCGTTTAGTGCAGTAACTTCCCTGGCGGATGTAAGGGGAATTTCAGAAGGGCTAGAGTACAAAACAGAAACACCTCAAAAATACACCAGAAGGACAACAAAGTTTTTTTCGCAAAAAATTGAAAAAAAATCGTTGTTAAAACTTCAAAAAATGTAACTTTTTAAATCATTGTTTTAAAAGTGAAATTACTCGTAGCTTCGTAATGAAACCGAGGTTTCAACGTTTCTGACAATCCTTGCTATGGAGAGATGTAACCATCCAAAATTTAAAACAACGTTCAAAAAGGTTTCATTTTGTAAATTGCGTTACAGGAATCTTAACTTGTATCCCACTTGGCCGAGAACAAAAATAGCGTTAAGGCTCTAGGATGCATCGTTTCTGAAATATGCACGATGGTCAGGGCCCCTGCACATACGAGCGTTGTGATGACGCGCGTTAAGTAACGCGCATCGTAGAATAACACTGTATCATATGCTAAACGACACTGGAGTGCTTTGGCCGTTGCGCTTAAGATACGATGTTAATCTACGACGTGTATTACTCATCGCGCGTCAACGCAACGCTCATGTAACGTGAGCCTAAAGTGCATTGCGGGCGTAATGTGTTTTGCAAGTTGCATAATGACTGATGACATAATTTGAAGCAATCTACGACCTTCATGTTTTTGTCTTCAATCTCTTTGACGCGCACCTGGGGAGGGGGGATTCCCTCTCTAGTAGTAATGCACTTACGGAGTTTTGTGTCCATGGTTTCTTATAAATATAATAATAATAATAATAATAATAATAATAATAATAATAATAATAATAATAATAATAATAATAATAATAATCCTTCTTTCCTTAGCATATAACATAAAGGGAATTGGAATAAATACATTTTTTGTTGTGTAGTTGAAAATATTTAATACCATTTTGATGGTAATCCATGATCATGTCTATGAATCTTAAAAATCGTCCAATCGTCATATGCATTTAATGTATCTTAAAATACCAACAAGCAACGAACTCAAATATATTCATTTATGAGAATTTCACTTGGGGGTACATATCCAAGGTTTTTTACTAGAGGAGTTTAGTTCAGCACCAGGATTGTCGTCGTCCCTGCAGCAACTCTGGCTGGGAGGTCATGGGGCTCGAGTCTCGTTTGTGGCGGATTATCGACACTAGCTGTTTAACTAGGTAGAATTCATCCGCGGTTTGGAAGAGAATTCTAGCCGTCGGCTGCCCTAATCGGTAATTTTCCGTAGTTTCTCCGATCAAGAGACGAAAACCAGGACAGTACCCCCAACAAACGAACAAGGGACTGTGTGCAATCGTTCGTTCTCTTCTTTGTCCTATCCTCACCCCTTACACACACTTAGACTTCCATGCTTTACACTACCACACATTCCGGGAGACCGGTCGGGAGCTTAGATCTTGTCCCCGGTGGAGAAGATACCTTCTGAACCACATTATTCAGAAGAAAATACATTACGTCGTATTTCAGTGTTTTAGAACATAAAAATTGAACATTTTTCAAACCTAATATCATTCTTTCACTAAAAATAATTATTAATGACCACAAATTAGTAGAATAAATTTAAAGAAATTAAAAGTAATATTATTATGAAGTAGATCTAATTGATTAATTTATTCTGATCAATTATATAATCACTCGTCATGGAAATTGAAAATGCAACCCCCAAAGATTAATTTTCAAAATCAGACTTGGTAATTGTTCAAATTGTACGCTTACAAAAAACGTGTGAGTAGAGATCTCAAAAAAATGTTAATGAGTGCCCCACAATACCCACTTTCCCTGAGCTATCTACGCGGATGTATATAATGGATAAATGCCTTAACATTTAGAAAATAAACTACTTCGAAAAAAACCTGCAACTTAAATATGCTGCGTAAAGAGTTGGTGTGTACACAAGGGTGGCCAGAAGGAATCCTGGCACAGTGAGTTTCTTTTGGTTGTTCAGAATAATAAAAACATATTCACTAACTTGTATTACTAATATCCAATGCGCGTAAAAATTGACGGGAAAGGATCCAGCCGCTAGCCTTTTGAGTGGTGTCTAAAAATACAGGAACATCTATATTACTTATTTATAATGCGTGCTGAAATGGAAAGAAATTATGTAACCTCCGGCAATGAAAGACATGCTTATGAAAGAGATGGCTAGATACCCAGAAACCCAGGAAGATTAAATATTTTATTCTGACTATTCTGTATTATGTCTATTATAATACTGCTCAAAACACATAGCATATATGTATAGACTGATATGTGTATACAGACATTTTTGATAAAATATTTAATTTTTTAGCAGTGTTACAAGTGAGTATTTTCTTTTTCGTTCTTGAGTAGTGTACGTTCTACGTTTTAGGAAACTATTTTATGTGATTTTGTTCAGCTGTATTAAATTTTGTGGTGGTGCAGGCTACCAGTTACTCCATGATAAGATTATGCTGAACTACAGTTCTATGGCTCCCAAGGCTAATATTAAATGAAATGTTCTGGATATTTTATGAGAAAGATAAATATAAAAACATGAGTAGGGTTCACCAAAATAGTATTTATTATCCTTGTTCCCTCTGAAACTTTCTTGTATAGGACGAAGACATGTCAAGTAACATGTAGAAAACCATCCAGATCCAGAAGTTAAATTCGGGGGTCTGAAGAACATCACTGCATTCCGTTATTATATTGGTTGAACTCAAATCGATTCTTCTGAAAGCTTTTATTGTAGACACTTAACTTCACATCTCTCCACATTGCCATTGTTGTCTTTATTAAATTTCTTAGGCTTATTGTCCGCATTACTTAATAGCGCTACTAAAAATTTGGCTGGAGATTTCTAATCTTTTAAGACCTTTCTACAAAGCTGAATGTCTTAATATCTCTCTGTATTTTTTTCCATTTAATTGAATGAGTGCGACCTTTCCTTCTATACGGCATTTCAAGACTATCGCTGATGGATTTTACTCGGCGTTGCTGTTCTGTGGCTCTCATCCACAAATATCAAATGAAATGTTCTCAGAGATGTTTTCTAAGGTGAATATTGCAAAGTCAGTAAAGAAACTCCAAAGGAACAGAATATGGAGCAGAAACAAGAAAGGTCACAATAGCCATTGTAAGTGTCCCGCTATTCGTAAATATTAGAATGTTGATTTTGGCGAGTGTGGCTTATTTCGTTCATATGTCTGGCTTGGTAAATTTTATGATGGGCGTGTCAATAACAAGATGAAACATTTTGAAACCCAAAACCGAAGTATTAACATTTTCGAATAATGAGAGACTTGCTGTAGTTAATTCGTCTTCTAATTGCCTCAAGCTCTTCTTTCAATTTTCCTTCTCCAGGTAGTCGGGATATCCTGAAAGATTTCTTTTTACACTCGGATAGAGGTCACATTCTGAGCCTGGCATACTCTATGAAGATACCTTTCTGTTGGCTGGTTTCAGATAATATTTAATAGGAGGAGGTCATTTGATTAAATTATATTAACATTTTTTTAAATATAATCATTTATAATAATTAGTATTCGATTTTATACAACTACGTTTCATTTTAATGTATAAAAATTAAAATAATACTTCCAATGTTATTTTTATAAATATTTGTATTAATACTTCTTTTTCAAGTAAACTTTTGTGAAAAACTCAAAGAAACTTTAAAAATATGTTTAAAAATACTGTTGTTCCTTAATTGTTAATATTATTAAAATATGTGTTTGTATATTAAATAATATTGATAACTGTTTAAAATATTTTTAACCGTGTATTCTTAAGGAGCTTCTCTTTCTGTTGGAGAGTTTAACTCTCATTAACCCAATGTTAATTTGAATTGTTGGAATTGTATTCTCGGATTTCCATTGTCATATATTTAGTAAAATCGGTTTGCTGGCATTTTATAATGTCATTGATTTATTAGCTGCTCTTCGACGGACTCGTCTTCGGCAAGAAGGTAAAAGACCTATCTCTACACAAAAAACCATCTACTTCCAGGAAATCACGTACTACATTGCGAGAGTAGTGTCTGAGGCGGACGCCCTTCGCGGGTTCCAAAGAGGCAGAGAAATTTGATTTTTACAAATCCAGAAGAAAGGGAATGGGAGAAAGGAGTATTCTGAAGGGTTTAAACGACGACTGTTTTAAAGGATCCCTTTCGTAAGTAGGCAGAAAATAAGGCATTCACGCAGCCATACTGAAGCAATGGTGTTACGCTATGCACCAAGGAATATCAGAGGAGCAGGAGCATTTCGCAGAATGAGTGGTTTCGTACGTTGTGATGCTCATGAGACTGCGAGATGAGAAAGAAGGTGGTGAAATGATTGAAATGATTGACAAAAGAAACAGGAAAACCCCGGGGGAAAAAAACCTGCCGCAAACCCACTTGTCCCATCAAAATAACCCAGATTGCCCGACCGGAATTTGATTCGCCGCACCCAGGCCGTGGAAAGCCGGGGTTGACGCCGGGGGCGTTCAGATCGCTCCCCGCGGGCGGCACCGGTCGTCATCGCGACGCCTGACGTCTCCCTCCGCGGCACGTGCCAGCCCGGCGGGGCGCCGCGACGCGAAAGGGCAGATCGCGGGGCGCGGGGGAGGGGGCGGCCGAGGGCACGCGACCGGCGGCCCACGAGCCCCGCGTTTATTTCATGACGCGACGCGATTGTCGGCGTCGCGCGGGCCGCCAGCGGCAGGGCGCGTGGCGGGGAAGGGGGGGCGGGGACCGCGAGAGGGAGGGGGGCGGCGGCGGAGGCGCGTTCGAAACGAAACGTCGATATTCGCGGCGGCGCGAAGGAGCTTCTCCGGAGCGTCTTCGGAGGTGCGCGCGGCTGCGGAGGCGGACGCGGGGGAGGGAGGTGTCGGGGAGGGGAGGGGAGGGGAAGGGAGGGCGCCGGCTGGCAATGAACATCTGAACTCTCCCCGGCCGCCGCCACCCTCCCTCCCTCTCCGCCCCACCGCGGCGGCGTCTTATGGAATTTTACTACCTGAAGAGATGGCGCCAGCGGCTGGAGCAGGGCGCGAGCGCGCGGCCCCGCCCTTCTCGCAAGCGGCCTCGTGCCGGCCTACGCCCCCGCCCCCGCGCAGCCCCGCTTCGCAGCCTCCCCTCTCTCCCTCAACCCTCTCTGCGCGCGCGCGCTAGCGCCGCTGAGCAGCACTTTCTCCCCGCGCGAAAATAGAAGAAGAACAGAGCTAAAAACGCGGCGGCGGCGGCGGCGGCGCCTCGCTTCCCCTCGCACACCCCTTTTGGCACTGTTTCTTCCAGCGTAGGCGGCGGCGCGCGTGTCGCCCCCTCCCCGCCCCGCCCGCCGTGCAATGATTCCGCCTCCGCCCCGCATCCCCCCGCCTCCGCTCTGCCTCCGCTCAGCCCCGCTTCCTGCCCCGCTCCGCCCCGCCCCTACTTCCGCCCCGCTTCTACTCCGCCTCGGCCTCCGGCCCTCCTCCGTCCCCGCCCCCGCCCCCATCCTCCCCGGCCCCGCGCCGCCCCCCGCGCTGGCGCTAGCCACCGCGACGCGACCCCGCGCAAACGGCTTCCGCTTCCTCCGGCCGCAGGCACGCGCGCGCCAGCGAACCCACCCGCCCCGCCCACCCGCCCACGCGCGGCCAGAGGGCGCCGCTTTCACACGCTCCCCCCCCTTTCTAGCACCCGGCCTCGCTCTTTCTGCGGGCGCGGCACCGACATGACACCGGCCGCTCAACAGCCGTCGCTTGCAACCTGCATTCTCGCGAGCGCTTCTGTTGCTTCACCCGACCCGCCGCTTACCACACCTCCACACGCACGCGAGTCTGCCCTAACTTTGTCACATGGCCCTAAAGTAATCATGACCCAGACTCTGCATCTTGCCCACTTCTTCTCCTCCCCACGCCACGCCAGAGGGCGGCCCCTTTTTTCCCACAAACTCGCGAACCGTTTCGGTTCCTGGTGCTGTCCCTACACCTACCCCTTAACCTTTTCCTTACTACTCCTTATTCCGGGTCCTACTCCTTAACGAGTCCCATCGCCGTTCAGGCCACCCAGCTCTAACAGAAAAAAAAAGTCGGCCGATCAGTTCGTCTCCTGGTCTCTCTAGCATCTGTGCCCGCCGCACCCACTTCCACCGCGTCGCGCCCGTAGGTTCCACCCGCCACCGAGTTCGCCCCCGCTTACACCCCTCTCCCCCGCTCCCGCCCCAATTCACATCCCTCTCCCCCACGACAGGAGCGAAGTGGGAGGATGTTCGGTGTGCGAGAGCGTAGGCAGTTGTAAACGGGGCGGGCGAACAGGCGCGTGGGCGAACACACGCCCCCGCTCTGGACTTTGTTTCTACTCGGCGCCCTTCCGCGCTTCCGGTATCACCCCTGTTCACGTCCACCCTCCCTTCCCCGGTCCCTCTCCTCCTCCGCCCCCGACCGCCCGCGCGGCCGCCTCCCTGCGCGCACCGCTGCCCCTTCCGCCCGCAACCGCCCTCGCACCCTTTCCCTACCCCGCTCCCGCCCCGTACTGGGATTCTTCTGTCACTCGCGTTCTCACTTCGCCCACTCCCACCTCCCTCGCTCTCGCTCCCACGCCCCCACCTCCTCCCCTCCCCACCCGCGCGCCTGCGTTTCGCCCGTGCTGCTCTACATCCTCCCAAGATCTCCACCGCCACCAGATCCTATATCCGTATTTGCACAGTCTCCGTGGCCGCTATGACCTTGACTTCCGCCCGCCAACGTTTTTCTCTCGTTTTTCTATTTTCCTCGCACCCGTTCTTGCCCTGATGCCGGCCTATCCCCATCCCAAACATTTCACCGACCCCGTCCCCGTCTTGACATCGTCTGCATCTCAATCTACAACACATCCTTCTTCTCTCCACATTCTCCATCGTTTTTCTCCATCGTTCTCGATGTCTCGCATTCCGCGCTTATATCCCCGCTCTCGCATTTGGCCAGCCTCCTCCCTCCTCCTCCTCCCCTTTCTCCTCCTCCCCTTTCTCCTCCTCCCCTTTCTCCTCTCCCCTTTCTCCTACTCCCCTTTCTCCTACTCCCCTTCCTCCTACTCCCCTTCCTCCTACTCCCCTTCCTCCTTCTCCTTCTCCTCCTCCTCCTCCTCCTCCTCCTCCTCCTCCTCCTCCTCCTCCGACGCTGCTCCTCCAGATGGAAAGAAATTCGATACCGCCGCCAAAGTACATTAATTTAGGGCCCCTATTAGCTCGTTCTTTGTGTGCGGGCGGCGCGCGTGGCGGCGGCGGCGGCTCGCAGTTGTAGAGCGGGTGCTAACGCGCAGGTCTCGCCGCAGGAGGCCGCTACGAGGAATATCTGTGTTTCGCGGGGCCGCCGCTGCCGCGGGCACCGCCCACGCGCGTCGCACTATGCCCCCGCTCCCCCCCCTCACCCCACACACGCACCCGCACTCGCATCCCCCTTCCCCGCCCCGCTCCGCTAGCGCGATGGGCCGGGTTGGAAAGGATAGGGAGCAAAAGAACCTCCCCTCGAGCATGGTGCATGTGTGGGTATTAGTTAATGGAGCATAAATCGATTGAATTGAATTAATGCCTTATTTTACGTGGCGAGACTCAGGCCGTGAGGCCTGCTCTTCCGTCTGACCGCAAATTTCACAACGCTCCTTTCACCAACTAGCAGAGAAAGGATGTATTTCTTGGGCGAGAAACAGGCGATTTGAATTTAGCTCGGAGGCGTCATTTATGCTTGAGGATCATTTACGTGCAAGTAAATCTACTAACATGGGACAGCCGGCTTTACTTCCCCTCCAAAGGAAGACGTACGAAGGATTTTTTCGCCCTTAAAAATTCATGGCTTCGATCGGGTCAGAACCCGCCAACGTGGGTATAACAGCCCGATTCGCTAACCGTTACACCATCGCCGCGCGCCATCGATGTCACTGCTGTGCCTCTGACAGGGAGGTTCTAGGTTCGAGTCCCGACGATGGCAGGATTTTTGACACTCTATAGGTCTAGTTCAACCGCTTCCTGAAGGAGAATTTAGCGGCCAGCTGCTCACCGCCACCTCCCGCAATAAAAACGCACACTACACTTACATGACTAATTACTTTACGCGCTGACGCGCCTGGGATTATCAATCAATCAATTAATATCATTATTAAATATTTCATTTATTAGTGATTCGCTTCTGTATCTTTGAGGTCAGGGAGATCCGTCAGAATGTTCGAGGCCAGATGTAGTTCTCAATGTCGATGCTGGTTCTCAATGTCAGCTTAGTAGTTAGATCAAAGTGTCCACCGCTGAATGCCCGTTTTAAGAGGCCGATTGCTCTGTTCGTATGGTCTCTTTGCTTCCAGGGGGATGACGAAGCAGTACCTTAAAGAAAGGACCACGGACCGTGCACAGTTCTTCGTTTCCTTTTGTCAGAATCCAGAACAAAATTGTTGATTTTGCATTTTTCATGGGAGTTGGAAAATAAACTTTCATATTCTTTTAACCGTTATAATCAAACTTCAAATTTCTTTATATACTTATACGAGTTCATTCTTATATCATGAAAATGAAGTTACTAATGTTTGTAGTAGATAAAAAACTAACTAACAAATTTGAAAGTAATATTTTTTGTATCAAAAAACCATAGATGAGTAAGATGACAAAAAAGGCCAAGAGCAATTATTGCGGCATGTGAATTTCAAAACCCAATGGATTGAACCTGGATAGAAACACTGCTTCTCATACATTTTCATGTTTACAAGCTTTCTTTACAATAATGGCCATGAAAATACGTAAATGTAATGTGAAACACAAATCACAGATCATACGTTTGGCACATGTGCTTGGATTACGTAAGCTAAAAAACTGAACTCTATGTTTTCAGCACCGTGTGACCAAGTTTGTAACAGTAAACCACATTGATGCTTATGTGATAATGAAGAGAGGTGGGCTGAGGGGTGAGCAAACCGGAGGACAGCAAGGAAACCTGCCGCGCCCCGAGTGGATCGAGCGGGGTTTGAACCCCGGCAGAGGTAGAAAACTAACGCAACGGGAACCACCGGGTTGAACCTCAAATAAACAAGTTTCGAAGTAATAAATTGACGGGATGTGATCACGTGTCCATACGCCATATTTCGGTAGTAATTGTTATTACCATCTGTACGACACTCGGCCTTTTTGTCTGTGTCTCAGTAAATAATATTAATTTTTGTCGGAAAAAATTGCAAAGAGATACAGAAAATATTTCTATGGTAGGATGACCTAGTAATTCAATTTAGTACAATTTATCCCCTATATATTTGCGATGCACAATTGTGTAACGACTACTTGTTAATTTGAATTTTGATAAGACAATTCTTCATTCTTCTCACAACAAATTTCTCATAACTCATTGTCATTTCTCATTGTACTGTCTCATTATCACAAAATAATTTGCATTTCATATTTTGACTCTTAACATTAATATTATAATAGAATACGTTCATTACAAATAAATTGACTACTAGACAAAGAAATTACTTTTTATTCTTATTTAATCTCGACTCTTGAAGAGGTCAATAATTAATCACTAAAGCATAACGTAATTAATAAAGAAATTGAATTATCTGATCTAGTATTTGAAGAAAATCGGCCCGCAAGAGAATATATTCAAAAAAATATTAACTACGAAGGATCAATAAGCACATCATACTGTAATAATACAGTAATTTTTATTATAGAATTTAAATTTATTGGTGGTAGCAGATATTTTATGGTACTCCGTAATATGAATTTTATAATCAAACCACAACAATGAACGTTTTAATATTTATTAAAACATTAGTACCTAAAGTCAACTTTTGAGAACATATTTCCCATGTTCAATTGGTTACCCCAGCAACACAGATCACACTAAGAAACAATAGCTAAGCAATGCGACGAGGTAGTTTGGAGGTCGCCATCTTATGGAATGGGAGAAGTGCTGTAAGTCCATACGTCCACCCTGTTTCCAGCACATTGGTTAGTTTTTGTTTTCTAATGTGGTCCACGATGCTTGGGTAACCCACTGAAGATGGGAAAAGTATTTCTGAAAATTGACTTTGAGTATTAATGTTTTAATAATTATTGGAACTTTTACTGTTGTGGCTTTATTTTTTCTTAATTAATGTTGTAGAAATTGGTTATAGTGGAGGCATGACTCATTCTGCCTTACTTTTAACTTAATGAAGTGTGAAGTAGTGTAGGGTGCTCAGCCTCCATGCGACATTGATGTTAATTTTTTTACAAACATCCATATTTCAATATGAACATCGATGTATTTAAGAGCGATTTATTGATGTCCATGTTTTTTACACTAACGTTTTGAGTTCTAAATTTTTTTACTTAGTTGATATTTTGTTTTTGAATAAAAATATAATTTAAAAAATTCAATCATTCTTAGATCTCTATAATTTTAACATTCAGACCAAAGTCACCAAAATAAAAAATAAGTTAGTCGATGTATTTTGTATTACACCATAAGATAATAAACGTTTTATTAACTGTTCAGAGAATTTGGTGACTTTGTTTTGCCAGCTAAATCTCAATTGTTGATTAATAAACACGACCAGCGTGATATGAAAATACCCTCATCCTAGCATGTGTTAGAGTTTATTAACGTGGTTTTGCAAACATCTATGTTTTTAAAACATCGACAGTTATGGATCGATGTTTTTTCGAAAATCGATTGTTAAAATTCGAACGTGGGCATTTGGAACCATCGATGTTCTGTCGTCGATGTGGCATCCTTTCCATTTTGCCCGCGGGGAGCGTCTTGCAAGCCACCGTGCGCGGCGCGTCATCAGCCATAAGCCTTCACTAGGCGGCGCGGGCGGCGCGGGCGGCGCGCGCGCGCGTTCGATTTTTTCGAGTTGAAAGAGTGGCGCGCGCGCCTGCGGGGAGGGGGCGCGCGCGGGAGAGAGAGAGAGAGAGAGAGAGAGAGTGGAAGAAGGGGAGGGGGAGCGCGTGAGAGACGCAGTGCGAGTGGGAGGTGCGTGCACGCGCCTATGCCCGCGGACGCGGAGGCGGCGGTGGAGGCGGTGCTGGTGGCGGTGGAGGCGGAGATTCGACGGCACGCGCGGGGGAGAAGGAAGAGGGATGCTAGGGCCACTGCGACGTTTTAGAGCAGTGTTACAGAGCTCTGGGGTGAGGCCGTGGGGGGTGGAAGTGGGGTTGGAGGCGTTGGAGGGAGGTGAAAGCGGTGGAGGAGGATGACGTGGAGGTGACGGAATATGCGGCTGGAGCTGCGCCGTGATGGCGGAAGTCGAGGCGATATTTATGTATTCCAATACTGGAGGTGATGGATCTGGCGGTGCCAGTGGGTTGAGGCCAAGAAGGTTGAGGCGCTTGAGGTGAGGTTTGAAGCGGTCGTGGGGACGGTTCAATTGATCGCGATGACGGTTGATCGAGTGCAATGACGGATAACGTGGTGGCGGTGATGGTGGAGACGGTAACGATAGAAGTGGTGATAATTGTAGTACCAGAGATCGTTGAGACACAGACTGTTGCGACGGCCGGTGCCAGAAACCGTTGAGGAGATGCTGATGACGGGTGAGCGGTGTCGGTGATTGTTGCGACGTTGGCTGTTACGGTTGATTGTGAAGGTTGAGGCGGGGGCAGTGGCGGTTAACAGGTGTCGGTGACTGTTGAGACATTAGCAGTGGAGTCAATGGAAGCAGCACGGTCTACAGCGACGTACTTGTCACTGCAAATGCAGGCGGCAGAAGCAGTAGTGATAGGAGATCCGACAGAATCAATGGCAGCAAACGGTGGAAGTGGAGGCTGTGGCTGTTGCGGCTTAAGGGGTGGAGTAGGCGACTGACGGTGGTGGTGATGACTGTGGAGGTGGTTGTGACAGTTGAAGGTTTGGGAACTATGGATGAGGCCGTATCTGCCAGCATCGGTGGGGATATTCCCGATGGCACAGACAGTGATTGATGAGATGGCGATGGCTTTTCCGTTGGCCAGCAGGAAAAAGAAAAACGTTTTGCCTAGTGGCTGCTAGTCAGCTCTGATGGTCGCTACGTGATGGAATAGCACTTAAGCTATTAAAAATGAGAAACGTAGACAACTTGAATATCTAATGAATTTGTGCATAATCGAGAATCAGGGAATACAAGTATATTGGCGTGTACACTCCCTGGTTGCTTAAATTCCACTCACACAGGGCCCACATGTGTCGTGTGATTCGTTGGCAGCAGCATATAGAGAACTTTTCCTTTTGCATCGTAGTCGAGGATCATGTACCTTTAATATGTAGTTTTCCGACCGTACCTGGAAGGCATACCATTGATGGATGAGTGATGGAGATTCATACGAATTCGATCCTTAGCGTACAAATCCCTTCTCCTCTTGAACTATCCCGTTCCTGCCCTGTCAAATTTGCTACGATCATTGTTCGTTCGGGCGGCTGTAAACATGCCCTGGTGAATACATCCACCAAGCTTTCTTTAACAATACGGTACTTACATTACCCAAAGCCTAATTTCATTTACATGATGAATCAAAGTGCATTTAGTGCAAAATGTTTTGAGCTTCCTGTAAAATTTGATTTTTTTAGTTGATTTCTTCAGAGTTTTCGAGATATATACGAAGATATGAAGGAGTGTACACTTAAATTTTCCTTTAGGAAAGGTAATTTTTATGTAATCTCATGTAGACAATAACTTTTCTCTCTTTTTTTGAAGTACAGACTTTTATTAAAGTTGAGTTAAATTTTTTTTTTAAACAAACGCAATATTTCTTATATAACAGAAAATAAAATCCAAACTATACCCCACTAAATATTCTATATTTCAATGAAAATGCCATAAAAACCGTTTCAGACATTGACTGGAGAAACGTCCTACAGATTGCAGAACATAGAACAGTCGACACGCAGCTCGGGTTTTCTGTTGCTGTGAGTCCTTTCCGAAGACGTTTGGGGCAGTCGTTAGAACACTTGCGTGCCGGTGCGTGTGCCGCGGGACATACATTGATTAGGTCATGCAAGCGATATTTATAAATATTGAAATTTATTTTTTTATCTCTACTGTTGAATATTTAAGCAACATGGATTGAAGTCGCATCAGGGTCAATGCGAGTATAAAAGTCACGCTAGAATATACATCAGTGAAATCGAGACATTTTCGGCGGCATTAGCTCCTAATTGCTTTCACGATTGACAGGTGTTCGTTGGTCACAGGGTGAAGAGAAATAAGGGCTATTTTGTTTTATTTATATTTAATTGTTTATTTATTAAACTTCTGCTCTTGAAGCCTCACTATAGCCTTTTGTTACATGCTAAACTATGTGAGGAAATTAACAGTAATATTTTCTGAATATTAAAATCTGAAAAGTTCGGGATGGTACTATTATTTTTGTGTCTGGTGGAAGGAAGTAGCACTCTAAAAACTGCAAGAATTCAGCCAATTCGTTCAGAAAGGTTTTCATCGTTGACCTGTGATTTTGAATGAGGATGCTCGAATGCCTCTCTGCAATGTGGAACTCGAACTCACCAGCCTTGAAACCCACATATATTCCCTTTCAGTGTTCGATCTTCCGTCCGTCCGTCTGTCTCTCCCTCCCTTTGCCCATCCCACCCTTCGTCCCTCCTCCCGGTCTATTCGCCCGTCTGTCCGTCCATTCGTTCGTTCTTCCCTCCGTCCATCCCTCGGTCCCTCCATCCCTTCTGTTCTACCACCCTCCATTCATCCCTCCTTCCCTTCATCCCTCCTTCCCTTCATCCCTCCTTCCTTTCACCCATCCATCCCTCCTTTCATCCATCATCTGTCCCTTCATGTTTAGATTCTTCCCATCATGGGAACATAACTAATACACCTTAATCCTGACGTGTGTGCGAAGTTACAGCTGAAAAGAACCATAAACACGGATGTACTATTGTCCAATACTTTTAGTAGGATTCTCAAAGTTGATACTAGTTCTTGACTCTTTGTTACATGATGGACTGATTTGTTGTGTTTAGGTCACAAAATAATCGTGACATATTCTTACTACCTAGATTTCGGCTCTGTATTAGGCCTCCACAGGTTTACATAAAATTATCTAAGAACAATCATCAATAACAAAAAACAGAAAATCATTTTAGCAAGAATCATACATCATACACTCATCAATCATACAATCATACACAATCGTGACACATTAATACAGAAAAGATACAATGTCAGCAATTAGAGTATAAGCCTGTAATAATATTTAGGTCTTACGTGAAAGACCTAAATCTTATTGTAGACGGGCTTATGTCACGCGCGGTCTTCCTCCAGAGCCCTCGTGGTGCGACCTGTTGACAATACGACTGCATTTTCCTCCCAATTTGTTCGAAGGGGGCGTGACCCCAGCGGGCGTTTGCCGCGCGGAGGCCGCCGGGGGCTGGAGCTGCTCAGAGTAACTGTCTCTTGGCGGCGGGGGGGCGGCGGCAGGGGCGGCGGGGGCGGCGGGGGCGGCGGGGGCGGCGGGGGCGGCGGGGGCGGCGGGGCGGCGGGGGCGGCGGGGGCGGCGGGGGCGGCGGGGGGGCGGCGGGGGCGGCGGGGGCGGCGGGGGCGGCGGGGACGACGTGAGCTGCAAGAATCGATTTGGAGGAGGGAGGGTCACTCGGAGCGGCGTCTTCAGGGGCACAGCCGCCCGCCCGTGCGCGTGCCGAACCTCCCCTCTCCTCTCCCCCCTCTCCCCCTCCCAAGACCGGTGGCACGCGGCCGGCGGGTGGCGGAAGTAGGCCGGCGATCCGGAGGGCAACGCGGTAAACGACCCAAGCGATCACGGCCAACGTCAGGCGGCAGCCGGCGGCCGGGCGGGGACGCCTCCACACACCTCAGCGGAATGGAGAAATTCAAAGCGAGACCTTACAATTACTATATAACGGATGAGGTGGTTCAGGGCAGCAGTTCTTAACACACCGCTGGGTCTCTGTCCGGAAAGTCCTTGGGTTCGGCACTCGACGGCAGTATATATATATATATATATATATATATATATAGAGAGAGAGAGAGAGAGAGAGAGAGATAGATAGATAGATAGATAGATAGATAGATAGATAGATAGATAGACAGATAGATAGAGATGTATAGATAGCCGCTGTCTGTAGTATTCTAGCGGTCGGTTGCTATGATCAGTAGCTTTTCGTGGCGTCTCCGATCAATTTCAGACGATTATTCTTACCTCATCCTCGTCGTTTCTCCCCATTCACACACACGTACTACACTACCATACAAGTCGAGCGATCTGTAACAATGTCGGGAACTTTGAGCGGGTTCCGGCTGGGACGGTACCGTGCTGACGGAGATATCTGGAGGAGAAACACGGCAAGCCGGCGTAAAGATCGGAGCCGTATCTTCCATTCTAACTGGAAATAACAATCTGCCATCTCACAGGATTGAACCGGCACTATATTTACTGAACCACCGACCGTAGCAGTTGGTGCGTCCGAAGACATACAACAATCAATTCGGGTACAATACGGGTCAATGAGGCCTAAAATATTAAGATTTAAGAAGATTATTTGTAGTAATTGCATTACCAATATTTTACTTGTCAAATCACTTGCAGCAAACTCTTCTTGTGGTTTTTACACATTTCTTTTTTTATGGGGAGCTCATTAAGGAACTTTTCGTATCCTTCCTTTTTATGTCTCAGTCTCTGAGAACATATTAGTTCGACGGCTCGACAACTGCTTGTTTTGTTAGATCTTGCTCTGCTTTTCGTATCCATACGCGCCCCCTATGACTCACTGCAGAGTGAAATCTTAGGTATAATGTCTTAGAGGCACATCGTGAGGATCGTAGCACTTCACCGATCAAAATGGTATCCCCACTTCCTCTAACATCAAACCGAGGAAGTCTGTCGTCTCATATCGGTTTGATTCAGTCCTAAAACGAAATAGACCGTAAGTCCATGAAAATAATGTCTCCTTATTTAGTAAATAGAATATGATTTGAATGATTCGGTCAGGTATGACATTATTCTACCACAAACATTATGATGTGTCCATTATATGCATATCTTTATTTTCATATTTACGTACATCATCGTAGGTTCGCTTTCTTCCCGAATTCCTCCCCCGCACGGCCTTGCCCCGCTCCGCATCGCTCCGTCCGGATCCGCCCTGTCCCCCGCCGCCCTGCCCCGCCTCGTGGCCGACGCTTCTCCCGCGGAAGTAGGCCAGCGAACCGGAAGCGGAGAAGGGATTGCGCACGGCTCACTGATGAACGACCCATGCGACCTCTTCTAGCGACAATGGCGGATTCTGAAGAGAGAGACTCTCTCTCTCTCTCTCTCTCTCTCTCTCTCTATATATATATATATATATATATATATATATATATATATATATATATATTGAAATATAAATAGGAGGACATCTTCATATAAAATATCTATTTTATTTTGAAATTTCAAGTGACATTCTTGATTTTTTAAATAATTGGTACGTATTATATATTGCTACTTTTGTTATTATATATACAAGGTCGAAAATTATGAATATTAACGTAGGATAATTCGAGAAGCTAGATAAATATTATTACAACAATGTTCCATTTAATATGTAAAATCTAGTCATATTTGCGTGAGTTAATATTGAATTATATATTTTGTAAAGTAATGATATTTGATACTCCTCGAATGTTCCCAGTCTTTTGAAATGTTTAACCTGTTTCTGGGAAACATTGCTTTCCTCTCTCGGTTCATGTCACGCTGCAAGTCTCGTAAAGTGTTTACGTGTGTTCCCGTCATACCTCATGAAAAGGGAAGGGGAAATTTGGAAACGCAGCTTGGAAATGTCGGAATTCGTAACTTTTCTCTGGGATTTGAACTGGCATACTTTTCAACTTCACATTGATCGTGGTCTACTACACTTTGACAGGTTTAGGCGAATTACAAGGTTCAAACATTGTTTGGAGGTGTCACTGAATTTTCGAAAATTCAGAATTCAACGAACATGAGATTGGTGCCATTTTTATCAGCGTCCTTTGCTCCATCCGACCGATGGACGAACGGAGGAATGGAGGGACACAAGGAAGGACGAACGGACAAACGGACTGAGGGGTGGACGGACAGAGGAACCGGGAAGGAGAAACGGAGAGACGGTCGAACAGGCGGACAAACGAAGCGACTGACAGAGGAAAGGACTGACAGAGGGATGGACGGACAGAGGGATGGACGGACAGAGGGAAGGACGGACAGAGGGAAGGACGGACAGAGGGAAGGACGGACAGAGGGAAGGACGGACAGAGGGAAGGACGGACAGAGGAAAGGACGGACAGAGGAAAGGACGGACGGAGGGAGGGAGAGACGGAGAGACCGAGGGACGGAGGGGGACGGAGGAAGGATCGGGGAGAGAGGCGGAAGGGGGGACGGTCAGTCGCACGTTTCGCCATAAAATAAATTGTTTTTGGAATCAGAGACCGACAAAATGTGGAAACTACTAATGAACCCGATAGAGGAAGTAATTTACTGCTGATGTGGCAACAAGATGTATCCACTTATGGAATTTAAAAAAATATCAGAGACTCAGAATTTGAATTTATCTTGGAAAAAACACTCATTTTCTCTGCTGCATCTCTCTGCTTTTCTTTGCTACAAGTAAATTTGTAGTATACGAGAAAGGAAACATGGTCTATTGATTTTATTGAATTTATTGATTGCCTGACTGATTTGATTACACCATTATGGTGGGTTTAGCTGATGCTTTCACCATGTGCGATACACTATTACTTTATTTCCCTGTACAGTATCCTTATTGCCAACACGAAGACTCAGAAATAATATTTAAAGGCTGCAAGTGACAGCTAAGCAAATGAATAGAGCACTTCTGTAGCTTCTTATATAGAAAAATAAAATAAAAGCTTTTCGTGATTCATGTATCTCTTCATATATTCTTTTTCAGGACAATGCTGAATAAACAAAAAAATATATATTGCAGCCTGCTTTTAATTCTCTCTCCCGCTGATTGTATTATTTGCGCTAAATGCACACGCGAGAAATGTTCAAGCGTAGCACACAATGCAAAATGATATTATTTTTCTCATTTCCGAATGATATGTTTTTGGTATTTGATATTTAATGAAATTTCCTCGAACGTACTTCGACGTGTAACGTTGTGATTCAAGGAATGTTCCTGAAAAATGACAGGAAATTCGAAACATGTTTATTTTTGCCGCAACTCGCTTCAAGAGAGAAAATGATACATGAAATATCCAATACCAATGTATACAGAGCTCCAGGACTATTGTAGTACACGTTCTCTGCTCATAATACGTACATAAGCAAAACTTTGTCAGTTTGTAACTTGTAAGAATACTCTCGACTTTATAATAAACTCGAATAAGAATATTATCGACTTTATTATTAATTTAATACGATTATTTAAAATTATTTCATATAATATTCCGTATAAAACACATACGAAGCAGAAGACTTGAGTCCAATTTTTATTCATATGTTATCATACAATAATCATAAGTAACATCTAGTACTAATGTTTGGTACTACGAATACAATGAAATAATTTTCAATGGTCATACATGATTGTTCGTGACTTCACCCTAAATTATATTTATCAAATTATTTCTATGTCTATTCGAAATATAAGAACCCAATGGGTTTATTATATTATTTTTGCCAAGTTTGCCTTCTTTTATTTTCTAGACTAACTCATAATACACTTACTTCGAGTACAAGAATGTCAACCATTTTGTGGGCTGGCGAAAAATTTCCGTACGGCTTTCAGAAGTGAATTTCTAATAAACATTCAAATAGAGAAAATTCTCTTGCACCAACTACTTCAGTGAGAAGCAATAATATTTTAATTTTCTGACACGAAAACAGAAATCGCTACAGCCATATTACACACTCTGGTCCATGCCCAGGTTTCTTTTTTACGTTAACAAAATTTACTGACATCACTTCAAAAAAATCCATATATTTTAGAATACTTTATTCACGCTTAAGAAAATACAAACATGTAATTTTGTATCTCGCTGACGACACAGTCTGTGCGTGAGACCTGATAACATGTAATTTACAATTTTCTCTTAAAATAGTTCCACTTTTTAAGTAAAGGATGAATGTAAAGTATCAAATTTAAAATAAAGAATGAAAAGTAACAATTTTTACATTTTAATAACAGTGGATAATTTAAATTAAATTATATAATGAGTCGAATGGTAATTATAGGCTCGGTGTAAAGTGAGTTCGAATAAGATAGACATTTAAGAAGGAAAAAGAACTATATCTTGGTAATTTATGCATATATGTATAAATTAGTTTAGGATAATTTTGGAGTCTTTGGGATATAAGAACCATTGTGTTAACAGTCTTTTATCCCTTCTAGAGTTCATACTTAGTCTCTTTAGTTCGCAACTTAACACATGGAATACTCTATATGCAACGTGCACATAATGGCATTTACCAACCTCTTTGTTCACTATCGGTGGTTCAGTGTAAACTGGTCGACAGTGATTTTCTTAAATGGCTAGCACTACCTGTTTCGTATGTACTTTGGTACTCTAAAGCCGAATACAACCACACAAATTGCCCAGTGGGCTTAGTTTTCGTGTAATCGCACTTATACTAAAAGTAAGAATACTTCGCAGATAGGAACGCGTCGTTCACGCTGAAACGCTAGTTGTTAGCAGAATTATTACAAGGTGGTGGTCGTCAACAACGTATGATAGTGCAGATTCCATTTAAGACATGAAACAGATGCCAGACAGGTCAAATCAGTTACTTCAACATCGGACATTTTGAAGTGAATTGTCGTGACCCACGTAAACGACGCACGAACGGCATTGTGTACGTGTGTTATATGTGTTTGATGCGCCCTGCGTGTCGAGTGAGAACGGTGTTGATATTTCTGTTGTGCATCTTTTCGTCTTTTCATTTCGTTCAACTCATCTTTTCGTTTCGTTCTATTGTTAAGTTTTGTTCAAACAGACTCCTTTGAAATACCGCGGCAGTGAGTAAACCATCCAAACAATTTCTGTTATATGTGAGGTGAGGTATTCTGAAGAACTAAAAGTGGAATATTACTCTATTAAAAAGAAGAAAGGCATATGGATTTTATGTCGGAAGTCAAATCGGTGATGAGGACAAATCATGGGCTTCTCATATTTGTTGTGCGTGTTATGTAAAATTACTTAGTGGTTGGCTTGACGGAAATTCGCTCTAAAATCAGTTTAAAAGCCGAATTATTCCTACCGGAAATGAGAAACAAACTATTCCTCTTACCTATGCAGCCCATATGAATGAGACGTATGTTATCATGAAACTTTTGTAATCGAATATACAATACCAGACGTATTCATGGAATGTATACAGAGATTTGAAAGTTGTCGCACTTTTGTTAGATCTTCAACAAGGGAAATCTGAATTTGGCTGTTTTTTATGCGAGTGGGATAGCGGAGATCGCAAAAACCACTTCTTAAAGAGGATCTCAGGCCTCAACGAGATCTGATTCCTACACAAAAATGTAACTTTGCAACCCCTTGTAATGACGCACACGCATACCTCCCTTGCATACCAAAATCGGATTGATGACAATTTTTGTGGAGGTGATGAATAAAAGTGGACCAGGTTTCCCGAACTTACAGAAGAAATTTCCTAAGGTTCAGTCAGACCTTAGTGCTGACCCCATTTCAAGTTGCAATGTATGTTCATAGATATTTGGTTAGTAAGAACTCTTTCTATTGTAGTACAATTGTAGGTAGTATTGTTGCATGTGATTTTACGCATTTCAAGGTACTATTTATTGGTACACTCTCTGAGTAACTACCATGCTATAACTGATTATTATTTTATATCTGTCCTACCGAATTACAACATATTGTTACAAAAAAATAATTATCATTCAAAACTAAAAGTTTCTACGACTTGCGCGTATCAACAGCACATGAACTTCACTAGCTTTCTCTTCCAGCCTTTCCCCGTTTTGCGATAATACCAGCCACAATTCATTTGTCTCAAACTGCATCCATTTTGAACAGTCTCGTCTGTTTCTACAAACATATTGTTTTTTTTATAAAACTCGTTTTATTTACTTAGTTCTCCATTTGTCTCCAAATGTGCTAATAAACGCTATTCGAATGTTCCATGATGTATTTCACTTGTTTACAATAACACTTCCCAATCTGAATTATTTATTTTCGATAAATCGTTCTAAATATAATACATTCAGTTTATCTTCTTTTGTTATAATTTTGCTTTTATTCATTGTTTTATTTCTTGCGTTCTATGGTGACCTGGAATAGCGAAAGTTCACTGTTCTGACGCCACATGCGAATTCTGAAGTTTCTTTTTTTCTCGTCACGTAACGTCAGCTGAGTCGCAAAGAGTGACGCACATGACACTATAGTCGTAGCTTCATGTATGAGAAATTGCGGATTAACGTCATCACACATTTGCTTTTTTTCCTTCAAATGAAATTGGTTGCCCACAATTAGTTCAGTCACTAAGGTCATGTACATTTTTCGGAACCTTTAGTAGTTTTCGCGCAATATTGCGTGCAATATGTACAATATTAAAAAAATATCAAAACAAGACTTTCTAAAAAAATGGCAACACATTTTTCCTCTAAACTTTTGGTAAGAATAGCGCTAAATGTGCTCTACAAGATGGCATAAACAATATTTTGCCCCATTTTTTTAAATTACAAAAATGTATTTTTTACTAGCCTCTCACGTCCTTAATATTTATATTAGAGGCAATACTTTCGCATGATTAGATTTACGGGTACACGTACTTTAAATTATGTCTGATAAATGTCCTAAAAAATTCAAGGTTTCTGTGAAATCAAGCTCAAAATTCCACATTTTCAGAAATGTTTGAACGCCATTTTCTCAAAAGCGGCTTCCAATTTTTTATTCAAACTTTTCGAACGGTGTTTAAGATGTTATAAAATTCATTATGCAATAGTCTTTTGTTTTTCCAAACCAACATTTCAAGCCAACCTTTTGTTGTAAATTTCCTCTATTTATTTGACCCTCATACTCTTCCCCTGGATTACCCACATTTTTTTCATTTCATCTGAAACTGTTGCCACTCTGACAGGGAGATTCTTAGGTTCGGGCCCCGACGGCGGCAAATTTTCCACCCCAGATATTTTGCTAAATTGAATTCAAACGCTGCGCTGTGTGGAGAAGAAGTTTAACGGCCGTATGCTCAGATCAACAGCAATTTGATACCAGGCTAATATCGCAGCATTATTTTCACCCTAAATTCACAACCTATGCTTATACGTACACAACGTTCGCGCACAACTATGTTCACAACGCGGAGTCATTTGGTCTTTCACATCAAACGTGACGACAAATATGAATTTTTAATAAATCAAAATAGAAACAATATTATATGAACCATTTATTTATTATTTGAATGTATTTAACAATACAAAAACTTACAATATACCAGAGAAATAGATAAAAACTACTACATTTGCTTGCCATAGTTCGAAAGCTCACGTTGAAAACCAAGTTCATAACCTCTTGCGTAATCCAGATCTGAAACGCTATCATCTGAGTCTGACAAAATTTCTTCCTCCACAACAACACATCACCAGAAAAGTCATATTCTTCCAATAATTTGGAAATATCTGCATCCGAGTATCCAAACATTTTTACACCGCTTTCAAAAATATTAGGATTCAACCAATTTTTACGATTAAAATGACACCCATGGTCTAAAATACACAGCGTTATAAAAATGATGGGAAAATAGAAAACCGCAACTGTTCTGAACAAAGACGCATGGATAACTAATAGAAGCACTGCCAATTCGTCATCACTTCACTATTGGGCAACAATGAGTAACAAACAAATTTCAGTTACGACAAAATGACTCCTTATTGTGAATCTCGGGTTAGCAAACCAGCCTCGGACCGCGCGATCTATCCTTCCTCATCCTTGATATCTTCTGTCTCCTTCTCAACTTCCACAAGAACCAAGCTATCACACATCAGGAGAGGTCAGGCGAAAATGTAGAACTTGCTCAGTTTGGAGTGTATGTTGTCGCCGTATCTCTCTATCCAACGGGGGAAGGATCACTGCCAGCTCTTGGGATATAACATGCACTCGACTTCTGAGATCACAACAATGGATGCGACGGGAAACAAAATAATTAATCACTTCATCTGAAACGTGTAAACAGATGAAGAAACTAGGATTGAAAAATAAGACTCTCCTTCCTTAGTCCTGTTTTGGAAAAGAAGTTCTCCCGATCGCACTGATCTTTTTTTTTTTTTCTTTTTTTTTTTTCTTTCTTTCTTTGAAGTTCTCGCGCTGGGTCGTCTCCCACACGCCGCGCCGCCTCCCCTACTGGCGGAGTCGCTCAGGAATGTCCTGGCAGGTGCGCCACGAATAGACGAGCACAAAGGGGCCAGGAGAAAGGGTTGCACCACGCTACGGAGGGGACGCGTGCAGGGAACATCCTACCCTCGCCCTCCAGCGAGAATAGAAGCGACGCATGGCAGAACCTGCTACGACGCGCCGTAATATAGATCAGTTTGTGGTTCATGCTCTTATTTTGTAAGATGAGTGCGTTAAAATGCACCTAGCGGGAAGTACGGATTGAGATAATTTCAAATATTATTATTAGCAAACTCTTATTGTTAACAAAATGTGATTAAGTAGGCTTCCGCGACCGGAGTTTGTATTATCTACTCCATCCGGGAGGAGTCACGTATCTGTCGTGACGTTTCGTCCAACATATTGAGGCCTTCCTCAGAAGTGTACTGCCGCGATATAACGATTGTTAACGAATTTGAATTTGAATCTTAAGAAAAGTAGAATTGAATATCAAAAAAATTAAAAATATTGTTTCTTTTATGTACATTCTGATAGGTTCTTTTACTTTCATAATTATTATTCAATTAAAAAATAAAAATTAGGACTGCCCTCATACTCGCCATTCATTTAACAACAACGCTCCCCTGATGACTTATTCGTACGCCTTATTCTTGTAAAAATGTAGTACGATTTATCATACAGCTCGCATTTTAACATATTTTTTTTCGACAAGGAAATTTGTCTAATTCTAACAGCACGGCAATGTCACGGTCTTAATTGTTACCTTAATTGGCCCCGGCAGCTCAGTGATGGTTGCTTTTTAAATTCCGACGCTCGGGTACAAACCATGTCGAGGTCGACAAATTTTTGAAGAACGAAAATGTACACCATGCCTTGTCACGATTGCGGCAAAACCTGACTTGGACAAACACAAAATTAATCTGTGTGAAAGTTAGCGCCACATCCGAGATTGAGCGACAGCTTCTAAATAGAAGCAGAGGCACCAACCTAGACCATGCTAGTTCAGCTTGCCCCCCTCCCCCAACGCAAAACTCTATGGACATGAAATTAGCTTTTCTCCCCTCGGCGACCTTTGGGCAAAAAAGATTTGGTTTCATCACCGGATGCGGAGACCGGATTCAAAATAAAAC
Organism: Gryllus longicercus; assembly: GCA_038098605.1. Classification (NCBI taxonomy): domain Eukaryota; kingdom Metazoa; phylum Arthropoda; class Insecta; order Orthoptera; family Gryllidae; genus Gryllus; species Gryllus longicercus. The sequence continues at coordinate 2,919,080 of JAZDUA010000097.1, forward strand.
CCAGGATTTATAATGTCTGACTGTTCTAAATAATGTTAAAATAGCTGCGGATGCACGTGGAGGAAAATGAGGAAAATTTCCACTCTCGAAAGTTTTCAGTAACTAGTAATTTTAACTTGCCACGAAACTTTCAAGCAAAAATATTTTCGTATAAACACTAAAATAATTGTATCTCAACATGATCTGAGTTTACCTCATTCTATAGATTCTATATTGTGACATATTCGGCCACTACATTTTGAATTAAAAAAAATTCCCCTCCCAAAATTCGTCTCTGGATCCGTCCCTGGTTAACATAATTCGTATATTGGTGTATAATTTCACCCGCACACGGTAGGTAGAATCCTACGCACCATACAAAAAGGGATCAACATTTGTTTTTCTTGGCTGCAATAACTTTAACGCCGAAAACTACTATTTAATTGCCTCATTCAGCAAACAAACTTTACATTTGGCTGCACTAGAACAGAATGAACAATGTGCCAGTTTACCACTGTTATCGCGATAATGTAGCACTACCTTTTCGATTCATTGATTAGTTATTCCGAGCGTGTCAATTTGTAAGTTCATTAGTCCAAGTGTAGTGTATGTTTTTATCGTGGGAGTTGGCTGTGATATTCCTTCGCTGAATGATGAGAACCAACGCCACCTACACGTCGACATGGGTGATTTTCCCCAACCGAGTATCTACATAAAGTGAGGCACCACCCCAACCGAGCAAACAACAAGCTCTAAGCTACCGAGTGGTCTCCCAGCATGTATGGTAGTGTAGTGCACACACACACACATTATATATATATATATATATATATATATATATATATATATATATTGAAACACATAATGTGTTTCCTTACACTAATTAGAACATTAGCGTAAGTAATCAGTATATATTTTGGACCGCGTGGTACGCACGACAAGCGCGGCGAAAAACGAAGGGAGTTAGCAACGGTCGCTACCGCCACCGTTGCCGCCGCCGCGAGGACAGCGTGAGAATGTCGGTTACGAACTGGGCAGCGAGCGGCGAAGATTTCAGCCGTTAGGAGAGTCGCGGAGAAGTGGCCGGTAGGCACGGACGTGTGGCGAAGAGCTCGCCGTTAGTGCATGGACAAAGGGAACATGCGGTTTATTTTATAAAGTAGTAGCAACTGTAAAATAATAGACACGTGAAGTAGACATCGAGAGTGTTATTAGAATGAAAGATCAGTGCCGATAGAACAATCGATCGCGCTTGTATTAGTTAGCGTGGTAAGAATAATACCGAAACTGTGTGGTGCGGAACTGAGGCCAGCACGTGTAGCAGCCGCGGGTTGAGTAATTAAATCCAGCGACGGAAGATAATCAGAGTGAGGTGCAATACCGAGGTACCAGGAGCCGAATCAGGAAGGATTCGCAAGGTCACCAGCCGAGGCGACCGCCACGCCATCAGCCGCCGACGACGCCCAGCTGCTGCGAAGGTCGGCGACCTCTGCCGACACGCGCCGTGCTCCAAGCATCGAAGGTATTGGTCGGGGCCCCGAAGGTATGATAAATGTATATTACACCTAATCTTGGTACCAAGGCAGAGTGTATAAATGTTGTCATATCATGTAATTAACAAATTTGGTTTATGAATAAATACTGTTCATGATTGTATTTCATTATCTAATTAACTTTCCTAATGTTGTACCGACTTATCATAGGGACCCATTCACGGAAAAGATACCCTCCTTTAGTAACTTTTTGCAGTGAAAATACCCGGCATCACCAGGTACGTCACAATATATATATATATATATATATATATATATATATATATATATATATATATAGTATGGGGTTAGAATATGACAAGAAAGAGAAAGTAAAGTTCGCACGCGGTCAGTGGCCCGACTTTTAGGGTACTGCTCCGGCATTCGCCTGGTGTTGATCGGAGAAAGCACGAAATACCACCGGTCAGAGCAGCTGGCCGCTAGAATTCTCCTCCAGAAAGTTGGTGAATTCGATTTAGCTATGGAGCTAGCGTCAAAAATCCTGCCTACTGTTGGGAGTGGAACCCAAGGACCTCCCGGCCAAAGGCACTGCAGTGACATCTGTTGATTCCCTGAGCCACCTACGCCGGTCTCTACTACATTTTTGAATGCACCTGGCGCAGTGAGTGTCAGAGTTGCGCTGGGTATCCTTGCACTACTACGTTCGGTTCGAAGTTGGGTGCGCTGTAAGGAGGGCCACAATACGCTGGCCGAAACGTTAGCCACCATGTCAGTGACGCGGCTCGTCGCGGATAGCCTAGACAACACTTCTTCTTTTGAGGCTATATCAAGCGTGTTGAGCCTGGTTTACTATTGGACTTTGAGCTCATTATTAATTTCTCTTTAACTTGTGTAGTCACAAATTCCTTACGGTATTTCTTGTAAAAATATTCGTAAGCTTACGGAAATATCTTCTCCGCCGGTCTTCAAGAGGTCTTTCGTCCGGATGAAGTCGATGGGATGCCTTCAAGATGCTCCCGCTATCGTCGTAAATTCTGAGAGAAATTTTGTAATGTTTCCCGGAAATCCTAACTGTTTGATAATAATATACTATAATTAATTAATGCAATCCACGGAGGCGACTTTCCCTTCCTGCGTCTCGGATGAAGCGTCTACTCGCGACTGCCTGTCATTTTACTTAACTTAACAATATGCATGTATAGTTACTAATCTATTCTATATTAATTCCCCACGTGCGAAGTCTATTTTATATGAAACCCCGAAATCACAAATTACAACGCAAGCCAAGAACGATACCCTCAAATTACAAATTATATACTACACACTGTATACTGAATAAATCACACAATTAACATAAGTTTCTTGTTTCCTAACGTCAAAATATTACTCAGCCTAAGTGTGCAAAAGTATTACCGTCCATTTCGGTTGCTGACAAGAAAGAGAGACTGGCCCATTCTAAATAATCGTGAAACCTTGATTTTCATCGCCGTCCTGTCATTTATTCAACATTATGTCCCGGGCAAAAACTCGCGTCCAGACCCTCGGGCACGGAACACAAAGTTGGTTGACCCGTTGTCTTGATAACGGATGTATTCCTTGGTCTACATGCTATTGGTATGCATCCAGTTCTAAAGTAAACATATGTTCGATGCATATTCCCCTTTATTAAATACCTTGGGGGGATTTCTGGTAATTGACACATGATAGTTTCCAAGTCGTTCGGCGCAAAATCAATTATGCTTATCATTGGTCATTGCGCTATTGTTTTCAAACGGCTGATATCGTATTGTCGGTCAATATTATTTTTCTCTAATTACCATTACGTGAATTCACGCGGCATATCGCGAAGCGCACTATTTGCATTTCCGTGTTACTCTGAAGCCAGCGTGTCGCAATGTGCAATGTAGGTCGTCATCGCGTTTCTCGAACTTCCAATCACTGTGGTATTCTTCGTGTGCAAGTGTAATAATACACTCTGTATTGTGGGATGTATAATTTATCCTTGGCCAATCCTCGTAACCTGAACAGCTTACTGTTTGGTAATTATACGGATAATCGGAAATTAAAACGGGACCTAAACCCTTTTTTTTACATCCCGCAATTGGGTGAATATTTTATCAGTTCTGCAAACTTCCCGAATGCACACCACATAATTTATACTCTCACTATTAAGCACAATATTATGAAATATATCGTTAATGAAAATTAATTCTGTTATCTTGTTTTCGTTTTATGTTATTCTAGGTACTATAATATTACTTTATATTACGTTGTTTCCATAACCGTATAAAGCAAATAACGAACCGTTCGACCATCAGTTATTGTTAGGGTTCATAAAGTTCATGAAAGTCACAAACAAAAGTTCGTGATACATTACGTATAAAATATTCTTAACTGTTAACGTATCACTTATTATCATCTTATGCAGAAATTTCTATTGAAAAAATTATAGTTTTGACTCAGAAAGTTGTATACGTACATTTTTTTTGCAAGAATGATTGTTTATGTCTTTTAGTACCCTTTCCGTTTTAAATTTGGCCTCAAACTTCTTTCTGCAAAAAACTATGTACTGACAGTTTTAACGGCTTTTTTTTTTGCAAAAAAGTACTGACAATTTTAACAGTTTTTACACAGTGTGAAACTACATAGTTTAAAATACTAATAATTATTTTTTATTATTATTATAAACAGTGTGCACAAGGTCTAATGCTTTTAGAGAATTTAAACGCTTCCTTTTAAGATGTATCGTCAACGGAAGTAGGTTTGAATGGTTACAGCAGACTTTATGTAATGCTACCTCTAAGTTTTTATGAAACCTTATATTCATTCTTTGGAGTCTCACCAATACTGTTATTTAATTGTTTGCTAATACTACTGGTATAGCGATAGCTACTCTGCTGTTACAAGTTGTAACAACTTACATTAACGTAACATTTATACCACACACTACAGGGCTCAATAAACCATGTGGAATATCGATTTCGATATTTCCATAACGTAATTTTAGAGTTCACGCATGGCTTTCTAACTCGCTGCTTAGCGCGTACGCTATTTAGCTTTATCTATTCAAAAACCCTCCGACAGTATAACATGTACCAGTTTAGAATGGACTTTCAGAAGGTATGTTCCTGTTAAAGATGTATGCAATTATGCTTTGCAATTTTGTTATAAAAAGCAACTTAAAACAATTCAGTTATTTGTAAACACGCGGGAATAGAAATGTGCTTAAATATTAATAGTTTTTTTTTCATTTCAAAATAATATTTAATTATTATCAATATGATGAATCACGTATTGATTAATGGTATGCAAGAAAGGCGAAATAGAAAATTACAGTATTTCACGACTTTAAATTCCACCTCCAACAAGATTTGTTGTTAGAATTAGTAATGGAATCTTCTAGAATTCTAGAAGGATATCAAGCTAAAAGCGTGTCAATCCTCGATAATACGTTTTTGTTAATTCTTTTAGAAAGATCTGGAAGACAAAAATAAGTTCCTCACCAATTAACTGAAACATGTTCAAAGCCTCTTTGTTCAGTTACCGTTCATTGTGTTGTGTACGCCTTATGTACGCTCCTATCTTAAGGCCCATTCACAATGCAAACATAAACATAAGTATGGCGTTAACATAAAAGGAGTACGTCCTCAAGCGGGCTCATTCATAATGCGTTCGCATAAACATAACACGTAAGACGTTAACTTAAAAAAGTGTAAGCTTCAAGCTTCTGTGCTTAAGTAAGAAATACGAAATGAACCAATCACAGTACGTTAACTCAAAATCGAGAATGGAAATAGGATCGAAGTCAATAGACGAACTAACGCTATGCATCATGAGCCATTGACGTCGTCGGTACCTCGAAATCGATTCTCACTTCCAACCAATAGTAAACCAGAATGTCTCACAGCCAATAGAAACTCTTATTTTGCTTACGTGTATGGTAGACATTGTGAATACTTCAATCCATCACTTATGTTAATATTTATGTCTATACGCTATGCTTATGTTTACGTTTGTATTGTGAATGGCCCCTTAAGGTTAAGTTATAATAGAATTGGTGACCTTAACAGCCTGGGGCTGGTGATACGGTCGTTGTGTTCGGTGGGGTTCCGTTAGGTCCCATGGGCCTCAGCGGAGCGATATCTACAGCGGCCTTTGTCTCTCCTCCGCCTAAATACCGCCAGGCGCGTAGGGCTACGCTATTGTGGGGTTAGTAAGTACATGCCGAAATAACGGCCGCTGGGCCCCTTCCCACAGCGCGGCCGCAGCGCGCTTCGCAGCAGCGCGGCGCGTAGCAGAGCATTGGTTGGAATGGAGGCCTTCCCACGGGCAGCGGGTGGCGGACGCCGAACTCCAGCTACGCGAAGCGGAGGAGGGGCCACGCGCCACCGCTAGCAGAACACAGCTTTAAATGGGAGCGTTCCCACTGCGCCGCGGCCGCAGCGTTCTACCTGCTCCGGTCCCATTGTTCGTCGACGGCGGAGGGTCGGCGAAACCTACCCCTCCAGACCCCACCCCCTTCCACGGCGGGCGGCGGTGCGGCCGTGGCTCCGGCGGTGGCGGCGTCGGAAGAGCTCTGCTCCTTGAAGGAAGCGCGCTGCGGTCGCACCGTGGGAAGCCGGCCTAGGCCGGTGGTTCCCTAGGTGGGAAGTACCGAGGTGGCCACGCCCGGAGGTTAACCCGTCTCAGCTTGAGGGAGAAAGATAGCCACTTAAGCAGCGGTTTCTCGAAAGACTCAAAAGGATCGAAGATATTAAAAAAAGTACTAATGAACTCATAATAGACGTTCAACCGTAGATTACAAAGACGTCTGTCAGACGACGCGACTAGTGCCGAGACCTTTCCCCCTCCCCCGTTCCCTCCCTCCCCATTTCTGAAACCCTGCGTACCTTCATTGTATGACTAACAACAAAATACACGTATCGTTTGCGCGTGGCTATTTCCGGTATACGCCATCTTAACAATTTTACGCGTTGTCCAATAAACTACACTTTTGTAATTACGTCAGTGATAGTTCTGGCGTTGTATTGGTTGATATTGTAAATAATGAATGCAACCCCTTGTCTTGTAGTATTTAAATTTTGTTACGAACATTCAACAATCATAATGGGACGACGATCATAACAAAGTTCTCATGACGAGGTTCTTTTGCGGACGCTTCTCAAAAGTGCGTGCGTGGAGCGCATGCCAAGCAAGTGTCTGCTGCGAGAGTCAAGTCATTTATGCGTATGTATAAAACACTTAAATTTTATTTTGTAACCCCATACCATAAATGTTCAATCCTTTAAATTTAGTGTTTCATTGTAAAAATTATTTTTTTCTTTATTTTTACCCAAAGTAGTCTGCCAGACTACGCCATTGTAATAATTGGTACAAGTCGCCTGTGTAAGCTAGGTTTAAGCTCATCAGGTGTAGCAGCAAAAGTTTCTCCTCTATTGGGCGACTCATTACAAGTACATATAAAAAAATATTAATTTTGTATCTTTCTCGTGATGCTCCATCCCAGTTCGGACCGTGTCCTGACATCAGTGTAATCGCAGCAATGCATGTCTTTGGATATCACAAGCGATGGATCTTATGGGTACTGTGAAGCAATGCATCGTCGGAAGTTAAATATAGGAGAAGAATCAGTTTGGGATGGAAGGATCGCATTCACTTAGTGGCCGTACTGTCCTGGCATTCGCCTGGAATTTTCCAGAAGGAATAAGAAAGATCAGATCTGCTGTCTTAAGAATTCCCGTCCAGACAATGGGATACCTCGACACAGTTACTTCACTAGGGTCGAAAATTCTCCCCCACCAGGATTCGAAGCGAGGACTTTCAGTAAACGTACTTCAGTAGCAAAATCGTAATCAAACGCTATGCAATTGAACGCTTGGAATGAAACAATAATAAAATGTTAATTTCTTATTTGTCTCAAGATCTCGGGTAAACAAGGAAACGAATAAATGATTCGCAATTTTTCAGGCGCCCTTCAATTAACGAATTGGTATGAAGAAGAACTTCAAATGGTATATAATGCTTGGCTCAAGGATGAAGTCTAAGAGCAGCTAAATAAAACCTTTTTTGTCTTTCTTTTTGGAATACAAGGCATTATTACATGTCCAAAAGACGGAATTTCCTACTGAAACAGTCATGTACGTTCTAAATGCTGTATCATGTCGTACTCCACCAACCCTTGCTTTATTCCTATAGTGAAATATGTACTGCAGAAATGTGCATTTTTACAACAAAACCGTACCACTTAAAAGCATTCGTAATCAAAATCTGTCGAATTTGGTTGATAAAATTTGGCACGTAACTTAGAATGCTGTGTCCCACGAGAGCGGCACGTCGAGGGAAGAGGTACATTTGGAAAACAGTTCACGACCTGATATATGCAACACTGAATATTTCCGGGGAAAAAACTGAGAGCGACAAAAGATTTTCATGTCATACTAAAACTGCTGTCTATTACATCCATACTGACCCACTTCTCATACCTTTTTAGAACGATCGGCATAGAGATAGCAATACTTGAAAACAATAGTTGTTTTTATAGCTGCCGGGTAATGTTACTAATCAGGGTATGGTATAATTATACAAACTTCTAATCATTTGAAGACGTTGAATTGTTTTGAAATAGCAGTTGAAAAATGTGCATTGAGTAGTATGATGACCACATGATGTTCATTTAGTAGAAGAATATTATTTACTAAAAGAAACCAAAAGGCAAAATATTTGACGGAACTCCAGCAAATGGAACCATAAAGAAAGAATATTTTAGGGGTCGCTGAAACGCTCGGCTGTTTACATCTGCATAGTTGAAACATTAACTGCTCTATTTACAGGGAAGAAGTTTGCACAAAGACTATACGTAAACGAGTACGACAACGTAGAAGAGAACTACATATTATTTGACGCCCACGTTTCAAAACGTTAGATGTGCTAAAAACTCTGTAATAAAACAGCATGTCTCCGTTTGGTACCGCCTCCAAATCACCGTAGCATTTCGATTCGGAAGCCCCAGCAAGGCGTGCAGTCACACCAAACAACCTCCTCTTTCTTCCCCTTCTTCCCCTCCCCCTCCCCCTCCCCCCCTCCTCTCGTCAAAGGGCGCGGGTGCGGGCGAGAGCGAGGGCTAACCGCCTGGGCCCTTTTTTTCCGGCGCAGGAGGAGGGCGCCGCTTCCTTTGTGTGCCCTCCGGCGAGACACCTTCCTCCCTCCCTTCCTCCTTCCCTTCCCTTCCCCTCCCTACCCGCGCCCTTCAAGAGGTCCTTCTCTCTTCGCGGTTACACGCCGGCGACCGCGCCCTCCGCCGCCCTGAAAAGACCTCTAGTAGCGTAATTGGAAGAGTTATTTACGTACTGACTAGAACAGAAGTGAGTCTTTGGCGTACGAATGAAATGTTGACGGACGAGGCGTTGGGAGTAGCAGCAGCATCTTTAAATTGGCACGCTAAATAAACATTAATGAGTATCGTATGTTTGTTTTTGCTCGAATTCGTGGCAATTTACAATATTATACTCTTGAATACTCTACAGTGTACTACTATATGCAAGAATATACTCTTGGAATCAGTCACATCTGGAAAAGTTATTAACGAACAGAATAGAACAGAAGTGAGGCTTTGTCATTCGAATGAAATGTTGATGGACGAGGCGTCGAGAAGAGCCGTGGAATTGTGAAATGTGTAAGCCAAATACAACGTAATACGAGTTGCGTACTTTGGTTTTTGCACGAATTCGTGGCAATTTTCAAAAAAAACTTCTTGGAATATACTCTTGAATACTCTACAATATACTACTGTACCCAAGAATATACTCTTGAAATCAGTCAAAACTGGTAAAGTTTTTTACCTACTGACTAGAACAGAAGTGATGCTTTGCCACGCGAATGAAATGTTGACTGACGAGAAATCGTGAATGTTTGAAATGAGTACGCCAAATACACTTAATACGATTGGCGTTCTTTTGTTTTTGCAGGAATTCATGGCAATTTACAAGATTATACTCTCGGAATCATTCACAACATGAGAGACGGCTGCAACATTGATGAATGTCGCTTTGGTGTTTTGTTTTCATTGTGGTACGCCGTGTTTTATTTTCGCTGCCTGCAAAATGCAACATCGCCGTTCACGTACAACAAAGTTACAATTTCCAGTTCATAAAACAGTAAATGTAAATAGCTCCTATTTCCGTTCACTGTTTATGTATTAGAAAATTTAACTATGGATTGAAAAGAACTTAACTAAAAGTTCCTATACCCTTTTCTACTGTCTATTTTGACAAGTTGTCATGTTTGTTTTTATTTGCCTTACCCTAATTAAGCCCTTATAATACTTTTTCCTGTTAAATGGACTTAAAACGATGTTTCCCACACTATGAAATTTAATATTGTACAGTTAATTCTCTTTCACATTAAAAAAAATGATAGCACGCACTTAAATTATTGGTTTTGGGGCCTGAAGATAATATTTATGGTTGTCAAAAATTAACACCATGCAACTTCTGAAATTTCGGGTATTTTAATATTCAATTTTCAGTGGAATAAAGATTGAATTCGTGATGAAGATTTTAAGCCAGTGTCACTTTGTAAACACTTTAGTCCAAATGCGCATTTCATATTCAATTAATCATAAAATTAAAAATATTAACAACAGGGACTTAAACCTACCATGAATGAGCTTACCCTCACTCTATTTTCACTTGTCTGATGTTTTACAGCGCAATCATAGCGAGAATACAGCAACTTTTCGAAGGGAATTACTTTTTCACATTCGCAAAAATGTTTGCCTTTATAACTAGTTCAAGTGTTTGTATAATTTTATCGTGATAAATACATCCGACAGTGACCTACTTGTCTGATCAAAGCTTTACCCAATTTAAGTCAAGTTTGCATTAATGGCAGGCAAGAAAAAAGCATGGAGTGACCACCAATTCTTTATGACACCTGAATCTCTCTGTCTCATACTACTTCTAACCAGGAATGCTAAAAATGCGAATTTAAATCAACCTGAAACAGCAACCTTCAGTTGTAAGAGAGAGAACTACCGCACCTTTTATGGCTAATAAAACATTCAACTTACACGCCAGAATGAGTAAATATGTTGTAGTAAAAAAGAATTAACCAATTGAATGGTATAAGTACGAGAAACGCATTAGAGACACCTTGAAATAAATTCAATGAAACATTGTCAACAATCAGAAACATTCTGAATACCTTGATACCTAGAATTTTATCGCATTCTCTTGAACATTGTTACATACATGGTTTGCCTACTAATAACTCGAAATCTCATAAACGTATTTCCTTTGTATCCCCCATGGAGAGACGCTTTCTCCCTTCCTTCTCGGGCCCTTTAGGTCTCCGAGATTACAGGGTCGCAACCTCGCACTTCACCCCTCGCAAACATCTCAGGTTGCAGAACTGGGTAGATAATTAATGGGACTGCTAAAATCAAACCACGAGAGAGGCGACACTGGGCAACAATTGATGACACTGCAGTGCCTCTGACCGGGAGGTCCTAGGGTTCCACTCCCAAAAGTGGCAGGATTTTCCACACTACCTACACAGCTAGGTTACGAGCGAAGGTACTGGGAGAGGTGGCTCAGGGCATCAACTGATGTCACTGCAGTGCATGTGACCGGGAGGTCCTAGGGTTACACTCCCCACGGTGGCAGGATATTCCACACTACCTACAAAGCTAGGTTACGAGCGAAGGTACTGGGAGAGGTGGCTCAGGGCATCGACTGATGTCACTGCAGGGCATCTGACCGGGAGGTCCTAGGGTTCCACTCCCAAAAGTGGCAGGATTTTCCACGTCAGCTACATAGCTAGGTCGAGTTCGGCCGCTGTCTAGAGGAGAATTCTAGAGGACGGCTGCTTTGATCGGTAGTTTTCAGTGTATTTCCGATCAACAACACATGAAAGCCGGAGCAGTTCCCTAACAAACGGGCTACGGACCGCGCGCGATCTATCCTTCCTCTTCCTTGTCGTTTCCTCATCCCGTACTTACATACACCTATATGCAGTGTTGCCAGATGTGTTTAGAGGGAATCCGCCATGTTCGTTTCAGTTTCCACCGAAAATCCGCTGAACTGGTTTTAAATTTCCCGCCTAAATCCCCTAAACGTAAAATAAATTCTTTTTCCATATTTTAGTGTTGTTTTAATTTATTCTAATAAAAAATATGATTGCGAAATATAGTGGTTTTATTGAACCTGCAATTCAATTTTTAGATAATATAGAATGCTTTACTTGGGTGAAAATTTGCAACATAATAACAATTGATTTCAGGTATTATATAATTTATTATATAAGTATTATATTATTTATTCTTGCTAGTATATATATTACATGGATTTAGAAATTTTAAAAATATACACCTGTGCAAAACAACTTATTAATAAAGGTTAACGAAAACTGATGCTTTACTAATTTTACTGCTATACTAACTTTATTAATTTCCGCCGTTTATTCCGCTGTCCGCGAAACTATTTTTTTTTCCGCCGTACGAGTTCAAAATCCGCTGAAAACGGCGGGAATTCCGCCGATATGGCAACACTGCCTATACGGGCATGCACTGCCCTACCTCACCGACCGGGAGTCCAGTCGGGAGCTTAGAGCTTGTTGGGAGGTATGTGGTTGAGGGGAAACCCCGTTAGTTGACGGTAGGTCGGCCCCGGATCTCACCATCCAGCAGGTGAAAATCACCACCACATCTCGAGCGAAACATACGCATTATACGTGCGGACTAAGCTTTAGCAATTGGCCTTAGCAGTTGATGAGCCCAGAATCACTAGTCAAAAAACACGAATCAAACATGTGACGCAAACAGCAGAGTGGTCGGAAAGGAGCGAGGATGCTAAATGAGAACTCCAATGTCGTTGAACGAGAAGTATGAAGATCTGAAAGAAAGGAAAAAACTACCTCGTCGACAAGGAAATGCTTATCATGTTCATAAACAATGAAGATTTTGAAAAAATCAGATAAGTTTCCTTTCTATTTTTAATATCCTCCCAAGCAGATATTTGGGAAACAAATTTGACTTTATTAAAAACTATACGAAAATATAAAAAAAAATATACAGTAGTGTGAAATTATACGTTTTGTAAACTGTATAATACAACAACTTTTTTAAAATAAAAACTTTGCGACGGTTCATCGATTACTTGATAACTGATATCCCTTATTTCATTATATCTGGAATTTTATTGCAAACTCTTCCACATTTTTTATCACACGGTAATCCAAACCTTAACTCGACATTTTCGAAAACTTCAGTGCTAACTCACTTCTAGATATAAGTTATTCTCAATGAAATAACTAAAAGTGAAAGGTAATATGAATTTATTAATCGTTTATTCATCAACGCAATATGATGTTTTTCTTCATGTGGTAGGCTCTTTATTGTTTGCTAAAACCTCCAATAACTCTTTGCGAAATAAAATAGTTGTTTTGACATGTTTCATTGGAATATTTATTTCTATTACTCTTTCTAGTGATGAATTCTATTCCTCGGCCCTTCTCTGTTATTTTAGAACGCACCCATCACACCAAGAGAACAGCATGAAGGAATACATAAACTTAAAAACACCAGTGCCGGCCCTGATGGAATCCCCAATATATTCAGCAAGAAGATGCCTCCATCCGCCATAAAGTACCTGTTGCATACATTTAATACGATCTATATTCACAATGTATTCCCTAAAAAGTGGTCTGAAGGTATTATTGTGCCGATCCACAAACCAGGGAAAGATAAATCCCTGATAATCAGCTGTAGGCCTATTGCATTTACATGTTGCCTTTGTAAACTTCTAGAAAAAATAGTGAATCAGAGATTGAGGTGGTACTTGGAAATTCACCAATTGATTTCCCCATATCAAAGCGGGTTCCGGAAAAATCGTTCAACAATGGACTGTCTAGCATCAATAGAAAACAGCATATACAACGGTTTTGCTAATAATATGAACATCTTAGTTGTAAGCTTAGACATTGAAAAAGCCTATCAGATGTTGTGGAGAAGACGGGTAGTGTATTTAATAACGTCGGCCAAGATTAAAGGCAACATTAGCAAGTTCATTTACAATTTCCTAAAAGAACGCTTTATCCAGATTAGAATAAGTGGAATCCTGTCGGACAGCTATAAAGTTATGAATGGCGACCCACAGGGGTCTGTACTTAATGTCACTCTATTTTTACTTATTATTAATGACCTCCAGAACAATATTAAACCTCCAGCCATCATCAATATGTATGCGGATGATAGCAATATTAGCATAACTGGCAAAGATATTACATCATTAGAAGAAAAGGCTCAAAACATCTTAGAAGCAGTCATGGAATTTTGAAGGAAAACCGGGCTCAAGATTTCCAAGACAAAATCCACTTTCATAGTTTTTTCTAGGAAACGATTTCATAGAAGAGACATTGAACTAAAATTAGGACAGCAGAAGTTGGTACAGAGTAAGGAAATTAAAATCTTAGGAATGATTTTTGACGAAAGGATGACATGGATTCCGCATACCAAGAATTTAAAGAATGAGTGCACCAAAAGAATGAGCCTTGTCAAAGTCATTAGCCATACATCTTGGGGAGCGGACTATACGATTATAAGGAGAACTTACCAGGCAATCGTCAGATCAAAATTGGACTATGGCTGTATTCTATACGATGCGGCCAAAAAGAACATCAAGAGACTGTTAGATCCTATCAATAATACGGGAGCAAGACTGACGTGTGGTTCTTTCAAGACCAGCCCAACAATGAGCATTTTGTGTGAAGCAGATTTATTATCATTAGAAAAACGTAGAAGAAACGTAATTATGGGGTATACGATTAAAGTGGCAGCCAACAAACTGAATCCAATAAATAAAGTGCTAGAATATGCATACAAACATTCTAGAACATCTAGCTATAAAAAGAAGCTCCCGAGACCCCTAGCAATAAGAGCAATTCAAACACTAAAGAAGATACAAGAGAAACTACCATCCCTAAAGATTACGACTGTACCTGACTATGCCCCTATGGACAATACGAGACATCAACGTTATTGAATTTGCGAATATCCCTAACAAGCAGAATACTAATCATCGTAAAATTGGTGCTCAAATAAGAAATGAACTAGCAAAATGTGATGGTTCAATACAATTTATACTCATGGCTCAAAGATTCTAAAGAACGTAGGTTGCGTAGTAATAGCTTCATGTGAGGTGATCACCAAAAAATTACAGGATGACTTCTCAGGAATATCCAGCGAATTATATGCCATAGCTGAGGCTCTTAAATTCATCACAAGAGCCAATCAAAAAAGGTTTATGATAATAACAGACTCTAAAAGTGCTGTATCTGCTATAATGAATCTATCCATTGATAGTGTATTGGTCGAAGAAATAGTTGGAAAAATTAACCATTTGAACACTGAGGGTAAAGAAATAGCGTTGTGCTGGATACCCTCGCACGTTGGCATTGCAGAAAATAAATTGGCAGATAGAAAAGCTAAAGAAGCAGCGCGAAGCGAAGTTAGAAGTGATATACCAGTAAGCTATCAAGAATACCTCAAAAGAGTCAAGAACAAATTAGCTGACCTCGACAGTAAAGAATGGAACAACTTACAGGGTTGCAAATTAAGATCAGTTAGGAAACTTGAAGATGATAATCCAACGGTCAGTTTCTGCAGAAATGATGAGGTCGTCTTAACAAGATGTAGAATAGGACACACAAAATTTTCACACGGCTACTTATTGAACAGGACGAATGCTGATAACTGTAGTGTGTGCAAGATCCCTCTTTCAGTAGAACATTTGTTTGTTTGCCCTGAATATGAAAGTGCAAGAAACAAGTACAAACTAAGTTCTCTTAAAGATCTCTATAACAAAGAACAGTGCATCAAATTCATTTGCTTTGTAAAGAAAATTGAAATGTATAACAGTATATAACCATATATGTAAAATTTTAAGTTACTGTGTTATTTTGTACTGATTGTGTAATTATTAAGGTAGTCGATAATAACTCTATGTAGTTGATGCGACTGTAAATAAATCAAATCAAATCAATCTGTTATGTTAGAGATCCCTTCATCCTTCAGTGTGACATTACATTCGCTACCAGATTGATAAAATCGAACAGTCTCCAGCTAAATTGAGAAATTGTTGGCATACTTGCAGAATAGAAGCAATAAATACTATTACTATTGTACGTGGTAATTGAAGCAAAAAATCGGTTGTGCATTCGAAGTACTTGCGTAAGAAAACAAACCGCGTGTAACTAACGGCTAGGAATTTCTATGTATTGCTTGTGAGAGTAATTAGCTCAAAGTATATAATCCTCCAAAATAGAGGCGGGTGAGAATAGAATAATTGTTAGGTTCGTTTACAATCGAGAAATACCACATTTTTATAGGTTGAATGGAGAACTGGAAACAAAGCAAAGAGAACTGAAAGCTCACACAAATTCAAGGTAATAATTCTGCAACACCTTTACAAGTCCACAAATACGGATTTCAGCGCCCAACGTTGGTGAAAAAAGTGAACTAGTATCTCCCGACATGCATTGCTCCATCCGCCCGTCGTATTGCGGTGCTCATTTTTCACAATAATGGATGCCTTCAATACATCACGACTTCTGTTACGAACGCCCCATCCCATCCAATTACATGTAGAAATCACGACTCCCTTCGCCCTTCCCTCCCGTCCCTTCGCTCGCTCTCCCCCAGCCCTTTGACTCCTGGCGAACGCTCCCTTCGCTGCCTGCTCGGAAGTCGCCCTTCTGCATGTGACTGTTGGGAGCGTAGGTACCAGAAATTGTGAGGCATTGAAGGCTGCCTTTGTCGGAAAAATAATGTGGTGTTCGATACGGCGGACAGTCACGTGCAACACATTCAGGAGATGTAATAAATCTTCAAATAAAATCTAATCCGAAACTTCAGTAACCTGAACACATGCAATTCTCGAATTTCTTGATAACTCAAATTTAACTGTATCCTCTGCAAGTGACAAACGTACAGTGTAGGATCACATAAACCTCGATAACTCAAAAGGGGATCAATATTATTCGAGATACAAAGGTTTACTTTCTCGGTCACTTTGAATATTTTATTTAGATTGCTTGGGAATTGATGCCTGCACTGCAGTAGTCTCTTATGCGCAGATACACAGAATATTCTCATTATCTGATTTTGGACGAAAATTACGTGCTTTATTCGTAAAAAAGCAAGTTGAAAAATTAAACTTTAAATTTCCAACAGGTAAAAATGCCTCTCGTTACCAACATTTAACCATCAACACAAAATACATGATGCTCAATAACTTCCTGCAAAATAATTTGTATGCCCAGCTTTTAAAAATGTGTAAAAATGAATTCATTTGATTAAAAACAAACGTGACAGTTACATGTAATTATGCATAAAATAATACAAAACCTCAATACATATGATCTCAAATTCCCCTCCTGTCATGGCGGATGGCGGATGGCGGCTGTTCTCGTCGACGCGTTTATCCCCCATTCACTTGTTCTTTCCCTTCCCGTACTCCCCGCCCTGCCTCTCACATACCCCTTCGATTCTGCACGACGGCGGTTGTTTTCAGTGTTGCCGAAACAATACCTCTCCGGCTCACTGATCAGAGAGTCGTCAACCGACTTAGAACTACTGATTGGTTGTGGGATAGTGAGATCCGGCGCCGACCTACCGTCAGCTAGCGGGGTTTTCCCCAAAGTATCTCCCACCAGTGGGGCACTGCCACAGTTGGGTCAAGTTCTAAGCTCTCGATCGCTTTCCCGGCACGTGTGGTGGTATAGTACGTGTTAGTATAAGTGTGTGTAGAAAGTGAGGATAGGACAAGGAAAAGAAAGGAAAGATCGCGCGCGGTCCGTGGCCCGTTTGTTAGGGAACTGTCCCGGCATTCGCGTGATATGACCTGCATTGACATCAGTTGATTCCCTGAGCCACGTCTTCTTGTGATATTAGAACGGCCTGAAGGCCGCCTTCCCTGCGGAAATCGTGCGTTTCAATATGACAGAGCTCCGGTAGGGTGTGTTCTGGATAAAGTGTAAATATAATTCACGATTCACTTGATGAATGCCCTCATTATCCCAAATGTGTGGATAAATTCCGAACTAGGCGCATTCTTCATTCTTCGAAACATACGACATACTTCGGATTTTAGCCGTGCAGAGTTGACATTAGCCGACATGTGGTGGCTAGGGAAGGGGAAGTACTCATATACCCTTACCGGACGAAGTAGGAAGACGAAACATGTGATAAATCAGAATCGGATAGCTGATGGGAAGTTCCTAGAGTTAATGAGAGACTAGGTGCGTATACTCCGATTTAAACAGAGTGGCACCTCAATATCCCGAGCTGGACGGACGGAGGGGGGGGGACACTGTCATCCAATTGGATGCTTTGTTACGACAAACTTTTGGTATTGGAGCTCCCGATTGAATGACACAGTTCGTTTGCCTTTGCAAATAAGTTTTCTGTAAACTAAGAACGAAAATGTCTAGTTTTTCAAATGTTGCTAATCTAGCGCTTTTTAAAATTTTATTTTTATTTATCTTTAACTTTTACTCATCTTCCAACTATTTATAGTTAAAATGATGGGAAGGCATTCTGGAACTGAACAAAACGTGTGCAAATGATCTTCTCCCTCATACGTCACATACAGTTTTTACTGTTTTTTGGACAAAAATCTAAATCAAAATTATTCAATTTACATGACATTACCACACTTAACCTTAGTCTAGCGCAGTTGTCGCTTCGCTAAGCATTTTAGAGTAGGGAATGAAACTTTAACATTTAACCTTCGCAATTTACACAAAATAACCTTAAGTCTGTGCATAGCATAATTGGCAACCCATTTGTAAGCCAAAATATTTCAAATACACGCCGTGCCTCATACTCTTTACTTTACCCAGAACCCCATGACTGACGCCAAGTTATAAATAACGTCTTATAAGCTCTACTTTATTAAATGTGTATTTGAATATTCGAGTTGAACTCAGCTTGAAATACTTCGTGGGATTTAGTAGGGAAAGAGGAGTTATGATGATATCATTTTTTCGTAAAAAAAGGAATATATGGAGCAGGAGACGGTTACGTATACAAGAAATTCGTGGGGAAGTACCAAATATGTGAGGCACATTGAAATAAAATACGTGTACTAATTTTGTGATGTGAGCTGATATAGGAAGCATGGGAACATCGTTATGGATGATTTGGTAACCGTCAATACACTCAACTGGAATGACGGACGGAAAGGAGGAAATCCTTTTGCTATTGTTTTTAAGCCCCTGGGGTGGCACATGACCAGCTAGCTAGCTTTCCGTGATGTGATCCTGGGTTCGGTTCCTGGTCGAGACAAAAATAGAGCTGAAGCTGAAGCTTTCTCAACCATACAATTACGGCGTATCCCTTATATAGTGGGATACACCATAAATGTTCCCCATGTTTTTTCGTAGTCCTTTAGTTCTTGGCCTTCACCTCCCACAAAGCTTCTTTAATTTCTGCTTGAAGGGGGATAGGAGGATAGAGACAGGATTCCTGGCGACTTGCCCGTGGTAGTTAGTATGGCCAACTGAAGTAGGAAAATATGACTGCTGGAATATAACGAATATATTCATAGGGAATGAATTTGAAGTCAATAGTTTAAAATCAGTTGAAATTAATATTATTCAAAAATAAACGGGGTGGGTCTGTGGAATTATCAAACAACAACAAAAAAACAAAAAAAACACATCAATGCATGATTCCCTATCCTTGCATGGTGGCTCGTCATGATTTTCCCGTCGAATTTGTAATTTATTCCCCCGGCCAGTCACCAGCCCTTTACACCCTCCCTTCCCTTCCCCCACGATGCACCTGTGTGGCCTTTTCGTTAGTGGAGGGAGGGGGGGCGGGGCGCTACGTCAACAAAGGTTTCGATGGAGGACAGGTAACAAAAATTGTGATCATTGACGTGAAAAGTGCACGTCAATATGGCGGTCAGCGATGTGTAAAACTTTAAAGCCACTACAATAGTGAATGGCGTATCTGGTATTGCAGCGTAAAAAATGTTTTAGTATTTGGATGCCGCTCCACACATTCGGCATTCCGCGAATCTCGAGCAACCGCTTGCCGAATCCTGAGTTGTGTGGACGGGTTTCTTGCGATTCGCCGAGCGCCGAACATTCGGTATTCGCCTTACCCACCGCGTGTCGGTCTTTCGAACACATCAAAGGGAGCGAACATTGGCTGGAACATATCAGCAGTTCCGGATTGGGCGAGCAGTAGCTCGCTACTCGGCAAATGCCGAATGTGTGGAGCCGCCTTGAGATGTGATGTTGCAAAAATAGGTTTCTTGGGTTGACAATAAACGGCAGTGGATATGCCATGTGTGAAAAAAATGAATGCAACGACATAACAAATACCTATAATCCCTCAATAATGTTATTCAAGTTTACATATTCTGATGTAGTATCTACGAATAAAAAATATGATTGTATATAAACGCAAACTCGCTAACTATCTAGTCAGGAGTAACTACGTAGCAAATTTATAGAAAAAGGCAATAAGTGTGATCTGCAATGTCAGATGGCTGTTCTTGACAACCGTCCTCAAATAATTTATGTATATACTCCTATCTCTTTCTAATTTACATTTCTGATCTTTCTTCCCACACACTTCCCGTACATAGCCTTGTGATTTGTGACGACGCGACCATTCGTGCCAAGCCAGAATCTTCTCTACCACAACAACAACAACAACATACTTGTGAAGCACTGAAGATTTATTCATTATAAAAAAAGTGCCTTATAACACATAATAGGATAGTCATTCACATGTAAAAAAATCTTTAATTTTTCTCTGATTTCATTAAAAGTTCGAAAGCCCAAAATATGTTTTACATATCGAAAAATAAAACGAAATTGTATCTTGAGTTCACGATAGACGGGCAATGATCATCAGAAGTACACTCAAAATTGTTAAAACTCAACTGTTTTTAAGCCAAGTATATAATAATCTTCAGTAAATCACTCACATTGTAAAACACCAAGAAAATTGTGTAATCTTGAATAAACAACGAAATTCTACTCATGTGGTCTGTCATGGAGAATTAGCGATGTTTGCATCGAGCATTCACAATTAACGGCTGTGTGTCCGCATCCCCTTGTAAGTTTCATTCGCGCCCTTTCATCCAACATTCATGCATAGTGTAGCCCTTTACTTCACGGGAAACTCATAGTGCCGGATTTGCATCTGTGTCACTGGCTGCAGCAAAGGAGTAACGAAAACTGTGAATCACTGAAAGCTGCTACATTGAAAAATCCTAACCGCCATCTCCGCATCTTCATCTCTTATGCATCTACCTTTGCCTATGTGACGTCCACTGCCCTCCCCTAGAATATGACGCCTTTCAACGCCTATTCGATTTCGGAGAATATAACGTGTTTTATACTTTTGAAAAAAAATAAGAAAATGGTTTCTTTTGTCCACGGCAGAAGAGCAAATCGTTTCGTACTAGAAAACTGTGTATAGTAAAAAAAAAAAATGCTCAAAATCCTTAATGTCTAGGTTTCCATAATAATTTTTCACTATATTATTTCAGAATATAAAAAAAAAAAATTAAGACCTGACAGTTTTGTGTAATCACGAGAAGGCAAAAAAAAGCAAGATCCGAAAACGTCAATACATGCGATCTGTCATGGCGGAAGGTGGTGTTTCTGGTCGAGCGTCGACAATTTGTAGTGCGTCCCCCGTCCATTTGTCCGCCCCCCCTCCTCGTGCGTAGCCCTTTGGTTTGGCCGCGGCCGCGCCCTACGCCTCGCGGCGCGGCGCGGGGCGGCGCGGGGCGGGGCGGCGCGGGGCGGTCACCGCGGGCGGCGGAGCGGGGGCGGAGCGCGGGGCACGGACCGGTTTTGTTCCCCTCGCCACACCGCGCCGTGCCGCGCCGCGCCAGCCAGGCCTACTAGTAGGGCAGCGCTATGAAAAGGACGGCGAGGCGAGGCGCGGCGGCGCAGGCAGCCTAATCGATACGGGAGAAAGTTGAGCAAGAGCGGAAGGGCGGCCAAGGGAGGGGCGGTAGGCCCGCAGCGGAGCGGAGCGGGGACGGCGGAGCGGGAGCGGCGCGGCGGGGCGGGGCGGGGCGTAGGCGTCATCGCTGCTGAGTTACTCCTTACGAAACTGCCTCTCCGCCGTCGTAACGCGACGCGAAGGGTAGGGCGGTCGGTCGGACGGACGGACGGGGAGAAGCGGGCCGTCGGGGGGGGGGGGGGGGGGGGGGGGCACGGGGTGGAACTTGGTCGTTTTCGTCGTCGACGTCTTTTCGGTGCGAGCCGCTTTTCCCACGGCGCGTGGGGCTGCTGTCGCAAGATTTCAGAGATTCCTCGCAAAAAGGGAAAGTCCTCCCTCCGCGGGTTGCCGGGCTGCGCGGTGCCGTTTGCGGGAGAGGGATGTTTTTAGAAAGGCAGGTAAATAAATAACCGGGGAAGGGGCCGCGGGGGAGGCGGCTACCTTGCTGATTTCAAAGGGTCGCCGGCGGAGGGGGCGGCGCCGGGCGGGTTGGGGGAGGGGAGGGGCACGTGGCGGATGGCGGGGGTGGGGGCGGGGGGGGAGGGGAGGATGCGTAAAAGATGAAGGCGTGGGGGGTAGTGGTGGCGATGAACGACGGGGAAAAATACGTGCGTGGTAACGTCCATCAATGCAAGTGTGAGAAGGAATATACTGTCGTTCTTTACAGGAGCTGACGTGTTAATTCAATTAATCTTTTTAACCTTTCAACAATAGCCGAATTTCTTGCCTATTTTACCTCCATGATTAGTGCGTTCCTTGGTAATGCAAATATTAATCACGTACGATGTATATTCGTACTTACTGTTTTAATTTACACCCTTAAAATGTTCCAACAGAATCGTAAAGGATACTAGAATTTGATTTCTATCACCATGATTCTTATAACTACATTATTATTACTACGAACTATATCTAATGTTTCGAGAATGATATGTTTCGAAAATCTGTAGTATTTTTTTTGTTAAAATAAAATAGGTGTTTTGTGAAACATCGATGACAAAACTGTGCCTTTAATGGAGTTGGAAAGATTACATCATCTGAAAACACATCGACGCACTTTTTTATAGGTGAATGGAAGAATTACGTTTGAGGTTTGAACCATAGAAGTAAGGCGGGAACCGTAGAAGTGATGGCGATTGAGCCAAAGGGGAGCGGTTGAAAATGCCAACGAGAACGCTCAGACTTCTTGAAAAATACTTCTGTCACATTAGACTGGAGGTGATTCAAGATTTGTTTTTCTGAGGAGAGGTTTTGGAAAATCATAGTTACTAAACAACACTTTAAAAATACAATTTTTAAAGTTTGGAATATCGCCTACCACTTTAAAAAATTCATTTTCCAGTATCTTTATAAAGCTTAACCAAACTGTCGTGTGTATGTGACATGTACGATAAAGGGATATTATTTTGTATTTAAAAATTCCCCCTAAAAATGTGACACTAAGAGATTTGAAAATGAGTTTCTAGTGGCAGCACATGTTTTTATCATATATCCTTCGAAGTGTTAATTGAAGGATATATATGAAATTATACATAGTCATATGCCATCATTCAATATTCATAGTACATATTCATTTGTTTAAGGAACACTAATACATTAAATATTGCAGTACTCCACTCCGTAAAATCAATCAAAATTTTATTTTTTTGACGTAATAAATTATTATATTATTATTTTTTGCAAACTGTGATAAGATAGACACGTCTGTCTCTCGATCCCTGAATTATTCCATATGTTCTTTCATCCATTTAATGACTTTAGAATTGTTTTTTTTTCGCAACGACCTGCAGAGATTTGTCCAAACTTGTAAAAAACAGTAAAAACGGCTCGAAAGTAGTAAAAAACTTCAAAGACGAGTCGTCGGTTTACTTTCCGTCAAACATGAAATAATGATATTTATGTTTATTTTTGGTGTACCAATGTTCATCACTGTCTGTGTGATGCGCAACGCAGATGATCCTTGCCAATGTTAAGAATTCCCACTATGTTCTGATGTGCAGTAATTGGATTAGAAACATTCTCCATGGTGAATTCAAGATATGGTGATCAATATCGAAATTAAACAGTTATTTATTTTAATTCTCCTTTTCTTTCTTTTTCTCCTTGCTCTCTCTCTCTCTCTCTCTCTTTCTCTCTCTCTCTCTCTCTCTCTCTCTCTCTCTCTCTCTCGTACTGTTACTTATATCTTGTTCTTTCATTTTCTTGATACATAAATAACTGAAGATTCCGAATGTTTTGAGCAACAACAATAATGACAAACCGATATAATGACAAAATCAAAATAAAGGTTTTATTTGATATAATCGCAACAAAAATTCGTGTGGAAGAGATAACTTATTAACATTGTATTTTATGCGACAATTTTAAACACAGAGCTTTCAATAATCATTAATCACAGTCTAATGAAGAAAATAAGACAAAAACTAATTTTATCAGTTAAGTATTATGAAAGCAGCGCTACCACGATTATTAAAATATTGATTAATCAATAACGAAGTTGGGTAACTCGTGCTTGTATTTGCGTGCGTGGGTGAGGTGGGGCGACAGAAACGGGGGTAGAGGATGACGACGAAACGGATCCGTGTTGATCTGTCTCGGGGATTCGAATTCGATTTGAACACAAGTTCAATTGAGCCATTTGACGAGCCTGGCATACGTACGACGCTCTGCTGCAAAATGGCATCGAGAATTTCCATTCTTGTGAAACGAGGTATTTCATGCTATAGTTGCTCTTACGATATTAGAGTAACTTATATCCCTATTCCTAGTGTAAAAATAGTGAATTGATGGGTGTAGTACTTCATACTGTCACACGTCAGTCATGTACCTAGGCTAAGATTTGTAGCACAGCATCCACAGCGTGAAAATGAATACCGCCTGCTGAACACGGCAGTCGGCATGCGTACTGAATGCGGTAGTGGCGGCATGCGCTTCTTCTATCTAACGACACGGTGCAGGAAGCAGGAAATGAAGATGTAGTAGAGCTAGGAGCAGACGAAGAAGGAGACAAATCAGCAACAGTAGAAGAAGTATGAGCCAAGAAGTACGACTCCTAGAAAACGAAGAATCCAAAGAAGAAGAAGAAGAAGAAGAAGAAGAAGAAGAAGAAGAAGAAGAAGAAGAAGACGAAGACGAAGACGAAGACGAAGAAGAAGACGAAGAAGAAGTCTAAGAAGTCAATTACGAAACCAAAGAAGAAGAAGAAAAGCGAAGTTCCTTGGCGACTGGAACAGCGCGATCCATAGGAACTGTCCACGGCACTACGCAAGTCCGCACGATCTTAGGGCTGAAGCGTCAGCGCCAGAAGCTGCGGGTTCAAGGGGGCAGCCACACGCAGCGAAGCGAGGCGGGGTGAGGCCGAGCCGGCGGGGCAGGGCGGGGCGGGGCCGGATAAGGCGGAGGAGGGGAAGGGCGAGGCCGAGCGGAGCGGGGTTGGGCGGAGAAAGGCAAAGCGGGGCGGGGCGGAGCGGGGCAGAGCGGGGCGGAGCGGGACAGAGCGGGGCATAGAGAGGCGGGGCGGGCAGGGGCGGGGTGGTGGAGCGGGAAGAGGAGGGGTGGGGGAGGGGAATGGCGAGGGAGAGGAAAGGCGGAGGAGGGGAAGGGGTGTGGCGGGGAAGGGGAGTGGCGGGGAAGGGGAGTGGGGGAAGGACGGAGGAGGGGGAGGGGAGTGGCGGGGAAAGGGAGGAGGAGGGAAAGGGCGGAGGAGGGGAAGGTGAGTGGCGGGGAAGGGCGAAGGAGGGGAAGGGGATGGGCGGGGAAGAGCGGAGGAGGGGAAGGTAGGAGGAGGGAAATGGCGAGGCCGAGCGGGGAGGGGTTGAGCGGGGAGAGGCGGGGAGAGATATGGCGGGGCGGGTCGGGCTGAGGCGGGGCAGGGCTAGGCGCGTGTCTCCGAGCGGAGGAGCCGTGCGCGTGCCCGGTGGGGCGCGTGCGGGATCAGCTCTCCTCCGCCGGAAACAAAAACAGGCCTCCGTGCGCAGCGGAGCGGGGTGTGGAGGGGGGGGGGCAGCACGGGCGGCGCGCGAGCGCGCTCTTAAAGGGGAGGCGTCGGGTCGGGGCGCTGCCTTGGCCCCGCGCCCGCCCACGAACGCCCACGCCGGCCCTCCGGCGCCCACGCAGCTGCGCGGCCCAGGCGGTGAATGAGCGGTGACGCGCCGCTCGGCCCCTCCGCCCCCCGCGGCCCCGCGCACCCCTCCCCATCCCCGTACCATCGCTTAGCCCTCCCTTCACCTGCCCGCTGCCCCGCCACACACCTCCACCGCTTCGCTCTTCCTCCACCTTCCCGCTGCGTACAACACGCCTCCACCTTCCTTTCTTTAGCCCTCTCTCAACCTCCCCGCTGCCCCACCAGTCACCTCCGGCGCTTCCTCCGCTCTGCTCACCCTCCACTGCTGCCCCGCCCACGCTTGCCTCGCCTCCAGGTCCAGGTCCGCGTCTCATGCCGACACCTACATCTGGCCGTACCCCCGCCCGCCCTGCCTCTCCCATCGCCTCGCCCCATCGCTCACGGCCTGTCGCTCCGAGCCGCCGCCCGTGCCCTTCCCCGCCCGCTTCCTCGCCTCCCGATGTTCCAGCGCCCCCGCTCCTCAACTGGTGCCCACTCCCTCTTATCCCCGCTTCCCCTCGGGCCGAGCCTCGGCATTGTCACCGGGCCACGTCGCCGCGACCTGCACTCCTGACCCGCATCGCCCGTGGCCCATAGTCGCACCCACGCCATCGCCCTCCACGCAACTTCCAGAGCCCCACCCCACGATCCGGAGCCGCCTCACTGACGTCCTGGAAGTTAGCAGGACCATTTCATTCAATCACAAAACTGCATAGTACATAATTTGCCGCTTTTTTGCCGTTCTTAAGATGTGGAAAAGAAAAATTTGCCGCGGGTCATTTTCTCAAAAAAATCTGTGGTCCTGCTAACTTCCAATGGAAGTTAGCAGGACCACACCTCTAAATCAGCTACTATTGTAAGTATATACCCAAAATTATACTCCAAATTTGCCGCTTTTTATTTATAAACGATTAGTGAAAAAATCAAACTGATATCTCAATTCCTTCAAAAAATATTGCCAAAAAAACAAAAAATTAAAGATGCGCTACTTTTGCAAGCGCCGTCGAAGAAGAAAAGACACATCCGCTGGCATTCATCCGCCGTAGCAATTCATACTCAACGCCAAAATATGCCGCAAACACGGGCTAAACATAATCAGTAATCAAAACTTTTGCCGCGGACCGGTTATATTCAATTACCTGGGTTCGAATCCCAGAGTTTGCCTCATACAACAGCTCTGCGAAATTTAAAACGCCCGCTCCTCCTAAACTAACAGCCATAACAATTCATACTCTGCGCCAAAATTTGCCGTAATTAAGTGCTAAATATAAACTGTAATAAAAAAATTTGCCGCGGACCGGTTAATTTCAATTACGCGGGTTCGAACCCGCAATGCCCCTGTAAGGAACGTCCGGCGCAGGTAATCCTCCTGAACATGCAGCCATAACAACTCATAATCGGCACCAAACTTTGACGCAATCAAGTACTAATTACAATCCGTAACAAAAGAATATTCTCCGGACCAGTTAGACTATTGTATAGGGGTTCGAATCCCAGATTTCGCCTTCCTACGAGAGCCCTGAACACGTGAAGAAGTCCGAAAGTTAAGAGGCCCGTTTCTACTAAACTATCAGCCCTAACAATTCATACTCTACGTCAAACTTTGAAGCAAACAAGTACTAAATACAATCGGTAACAAAAAAATTTGCCGCGGACCGTTTAGATTATATTATCTGGGTTCGAATCTCAGATTTCGCCCTCTTACATGAGCTCTGCGAAAGTTAAGAAGCCCGTTCCTCCTAAACGTTCCTCCTAAACTAAACGTTCAGGGCGATCGGGTAATATTAATCTTGAAGAAAATCGGCTTAGACTGGTCTTGTAATGGCCAGAGACTTTTTGACCAGTTGGCTTTTAGCCCCTAAATTAAGACGTTTTGCCGTCAACCGATTGTGAAGGACCCACTAAAAAAACGATTCCATCTTCACCGCGAGTTAGAGGAAGAAATTTACTACGAACATATGTAAGACTTACGTTATCAGAAACCGTCGATTAAGATTTTCTGTCGGAAATTCGCAGTTTTCCGAGGCACGATTGCAATTACATTCGTAAGGGCGAGAAAGTTAAAATATATCAAACCATGGTTCAATGTGTTCTCTACGTACTTGCTTTATATGTTTGTATATTACTTTCTCGTGTTCGTACATATGCACGTAATTCATTATGTAGAGCTGGCGAAAATGGATATCCGTAGCTAATGGGAAATAACCTCTCTGAAGCTGGCTAGCCACCTATAGCGGACCACAAGAAACCACATGCCATCGTTTAATACTAATTACTCGTTAATTATCATAATTTTAAATTAATTACGCAAGCCATTTTTAAAAAAATCAAGAGTCAGCTAGCTTCAACCTGAAGCTAGCTAGCCACGAAACCAAATAACACAGAAAATATCAGAAAAATTTAACAACAATAAATAAATTAACTACTATTTAATTACTCCATTTTGCCGTTATTATCAAACGTAATTGTTTAAAAAATTTTAAAATATCTACAAAAAGAAAATTTATGTAAGAAAGTGATGGGAAAATTCTTAAAACTTCATTTTACCGGCAACCCCCAAAATTTCTACCACCACATTGTTCCTATCTCTTTACATTTATTGATTAATAAGCTTCAGAATTAATAACTGTAGGCAATTGTTTAAAAAGAAACGCAAAACTTTACACAGGCTAAATGATGTACCATCAATAAAAACTAAAAAACATTTTCTCCACGTACAGATTTTATTGAATTCTTGTTTGCATCAAATTAAGACGTAGAGTATGAATTGTTATTGCCGATAGTTTAGGAGGAACGGGCTTCTTAACTTTCGCAGAGCTCATGTAAGAGGGCGAAATCTGGGATTCGAACCAGGATAATATAATCTAACCGGTCCGCGGCAAATTTTTTTGTTACAGATTTTATTGAATACTTGTTTGCATCAAATTAAGACAGAGTATGAATTGTTATTGCCGATAGTTTAGGAGGAACGGGCTTCTTAACTTTCGCAGAGCTCATGTAAGAGGGCGAAATCTGGGATTCGAACCGGGATAATATAATCTAACCGGTCCGCGGCAAATTTTTTTGTTACAGATTTTATTGAATACTTGTTTGCATCAAATTAAGACGTAGAGTATGAATTGTTATTGCCGATAGTTTAGGAGGAACGGGCTTCTTAACTTTCGCAGAGCTCATGTAAGAGGGCGAAATCTGAGATTCGAACCCAGATAATATAATCTAAACGGTCCGCGGCAAATTTTTTTGTTACCGATTGTATTTAGTACTTGTTTGCTTCAAAGTTTGACGTAGAGTATGAATTGTTAGGGCTGATAGTTTAGTAGAAACGGGCCTCTTAACTTTCGGACTTCTTCACGTGTTCAGGGCTCTCGTAGGAAGGCGAAATCTGGGATTCGAACCCCTATACAATAGTCTAACTGGTCCGGAGAATATTCTTTTGTTACGGATTGTAATTAGTACTTGATTGCGTCAAAGTTTGGTGCCGATTATGAGTTGTTATGGCTGCATGTTCAGGAGGTATGGTCTTCATTACCTGCGCCGGACGTTCCTTACAGGGGCATTGCGGGTTCGAACCCGCGTAATTGAAATTAACCGGTCCGCGGCAAATTTTTTTATTACAGTTTATATTTAGCACTTAATTACGGCAAATTTTGGCGCAGAGTATGAATTGTTATGGCTGTTAGTTTAGGAGGAGCGGGCGTTTTAAATTTCGCAGAGCTGTTGTATGAGGCAAACTCTGGGATTCGAACCCAGGTAATTGAATATAACCGGTCCGCGGCAAAAGTTTTGATTACTGATTATGTTTAGCCCGTGTTTGCGGCATATTTTGGCGTTGAGTATGAATTGCTACGGCGGATGAATGCCAGCGGATGTGTCTTTTCTTCTTCGACGGCGCTTGCAAAAGTAGCGCATCTTTTATTTTTTTGGTTTTTTTGGCAATATTTTTTGAAGGAATTGAGATATCAGTTTGATTTTTTCACTAATCGTTTATAAATAAAAAGCGGCAAATTTGGAGTATAATTTTGGGTATATACTTACAATAGTAGCTGATTTAGAGGTGTGGTCCTGCTAACTTCCATTGGAAGTTAGCAGGACCACAGATTTTTTTGAGAAAATGACCCGCGGCAAATTTTTCTTTTCCACATCTTAAGAACGGCAAAAAAAGCGGCAAATTATGTACTATGCAGTTTTGTGATTGGATGAAATGGTCCTGCTAACTTCCAGGACGTGCCTCACTGATCACTTGCCCAGCTTGGGTGTACCACCTCCAGTTCACGTTGCTTCCACACCATCTCGCAGAACTGCCATTCATTGCCTTGCAGCCTCCGCTCCGCCCCGCCTCTGCCCCGCCTCCGCCCCGCCTCCGCCCCGCCTCCGCCCCGCCTGTGCTACGCCTCCGCCCCGCCTCCGCCCCGCCTCCGCCCCGCCTCCGCCCCGCCTCCGCCCCGCCTCCGCCCCGCCTCCGCCCCGCCTCCGCCCCGCCTCTTCTCAGTTTTCTTCTCCACTTCAACCCCGCCTCGCCCCGCCTCGCCCCGCCTCGCCCCGCCTCGCCCCGCCTCGCCCCGCCTCGCCCCGCCTCGCCCCGCCTCGCCCCGCCTCGCCCCGCCTCGCCCCGCCTCGCCCCGCCTCGCCCCCGCCTCGCCCCGCCTCGCCCCGCCTCGCCCCGCCTCGCTCCGCCTCGCCCCGCCTCGCCCCGCCTCGCCCCGCTTCACCCCCGCCTCACCCCACCTGCTCCTCGCTCCCGGTAATGTCTCCCTCATGGCACGAAGAGGCGCCTTCCGGCGACATCCTTCCCAAGTTCTGTGCTCCTCCCACACAGTTCCAAATACTCTCCACTCCCCAGGACCGCATCTACGCTCCCTATTGCCTCCGTAGCACGGCCATCGAACACAACTTCCGCCCACAACAACTTCCGAGCCCTTCCGTGCAACCCCACCATCCTTCCTCGCCGCGACCTTGCCCTGCAACCCACGCAACCCCAGCAGCGCTCTCCCCCCTCCGCCGGCCCACCCCCAGCGACGGCACGTGACCCTCCCGCCCCCACGCGGCTCGCTCGCCGCCCACGCGCAGCCCACGCAGCGACCCCTCGATTCATGTCAATGGCCCTGCGCACGCCGCTTTCTGCGCCGACCTCCGGCTCTGTCCATTCACGCCCCTCCTCCCCTCGCCCCTCACTCCCGCCCTGCCTCCCAGGCGTCTCCTCGCCCCGCTCAACTCGCTTCCAGATGCTAAATCGCCTCTTCCCTTCTTCCATTCTGACCATAACTTTTCCTCCAGCCTCCCTCCTCTCATCTTCCCGCCTTCTTACCCTTCTCATTTCCTTGCCCATTTACGTCTCTCCTCTTCACGTCCCTCTTCTTCGCGCCTCTTACCCCCGCTCTTCCTCCCACTTATCTTCTCATTCCGCTCAACTCATCATTCCTCATCTAAATACCATATGGCCCCTCTTCCCCTCTTCCATCCTCCCCATCTATTTCTCCTCCATTATCTCTCCGTGCCTCCCTTCTCTGATTCGCCTATTCTCACAATTCGGCTTCCGCATGCCCCATTTTCTACCTCTTCACCCATTTCTCTTCTCAATGCGCATTCTCGCCTCTCTTCTTCTCGCCCCTTCTTCCCTTCTCGCTCATTCTCTCATCTGTTTTCATGCATTCTCACCCCTCCTCTACACTCTCACTCGTTATTTCTTGTGCTCAGCCATTCCCACCCTTCTTCCGTTTTCCTTCTCCATTCACATTCCTTCTCTTCTCACTTTCTCTCTCCTTTATTACTCTCCTTCCCTGTATTTGTCACTCTCACATCTCTTCTCTACCCAGCCATTCTTTTTCCTCCACTGCACTATATTCCCCGCTCCTCACAGGCCCTCACCACCTCCTCTTCTTCTTTTTTCTTCTCTCTGCCTCCCCATCCCTGCTACCTCTTCTACGTAGTCATTTTCCACTCAACTTCCTTCGCTTCCAATAATTTGCCCTCAGTCTCTCTCTCTCTCTCTCTCTCTCTCTCTCTCTCTCTCTCTCTCTCTCTCTCTCTCTCTCTCTCCTTCAACGTCCATCTCCTGGTCCCTGGCGAGCACTTTGGGCGAACAAACAAGGCGCGTCCAACAGGACGAAAACAAGGCCGCGCTCTGCAATCTGCTTGACACCGCAGGAGAAAAAAACGAATCATTTCGTGTCAATGCATCCCGAAATTAACGGAATTGGAAGCTAATGCGATGTCGTACACGGGATGAGAGTAATCAAGTTCACTAATCGCCAACCCTCAAATATTGCGATGGATCGTTTTGCTTAACAACATAAAAGAATTTATACATAGGTATCATTTTATAGGTTTGATAGCCATTTTTATAGAAAAATCCAGATTCTAGAAAATAATTTCAATTGGAAACTCAAGTTGAGAGAGAATAGAGATTAATCTTGAATAATCTTAATCCAATTCAACTCTCAATCCCAAACCAACAATGAAGCAAACGCTATGCATTTCCTATTGCCACACTCATTACTAGGGTCGGATTTTGATGACTTAAAACATCGCCAAAAATGATCGATAAAATTCTCTTAAAAACAAAGAAAGATGACAAAAACATTTGATCAAAACCAGTTCAGTTGAACCACTCAAGCTGATGGATATGTTTCTAATGTAATCGAAACTTTTTCCTTTCGTTCAAGTGAACTCAGCTTGCGAACTTTTGGTTTGGACCAGGAAATTTTTTACTTAATTATCGGGAAACCTCCGAATCAACCGAACCGACTATGGTGATAATAGACATCACAACCTTCAATCACAACGCAACGGCTGATATTATAATTTGAGAGCGAAGAAATATAATAGTTTACTCAGAAATTCTGAGAAGAACATTTGTTGCATCTCGTAAATATTATGTCAAGCAAGTGCCACTAAAATTATATTAAAATAAATAAAATTCGGGGAAATGCTTTAAAAATGACGAAAAAAGGTACAAAATTACTTATTACAATAGAAACAGCAAACAGAAAAAAAAGTCATACCAAAATGGATCAATTACTTTTGTCACAACGTAAAATGAATATCTATACTAAAATACTTTATTCTGAAGTGAAAAGAAAAAAAATGACATTTCATTAAATTCCGCCCCCTGTTCATTAATAAGAATTAGAGAAAGAGGTACCTTACATATGACCGGCCCTACCTTTTCCAGACCTTCGAGTATTATATTAGAAGGAACAGGGATTATTTGTAATATAATATTGTAACAGTATAATGTAGCAATTCAGTTTCAGAGTTCATTGAGCCTCAGATACGTCCTGTGATCTTCTCATTAATGAATTAACTGGACAAAATAACATTCTTAATTAACATACTTAAAATAACATTCTCAACATCATAACGAGTCAGGCTAAACTTTCACATTCCATCAGTAAATGAGTAGATATTTCTTTCGTGAAATGAGAGATTCTAAATTCAAATCTCGTCGATAGAAATCTTCAAGTTCTACTCCTAAATAGAAAGGACGAGTAACGCCACCACTTGAAGGAAAATTCCAGAAGTCAGCTACTTCGGCCGGTGATATTCCGAGGTTTCCTTTTATTCCATTTCAGGCAGACCAGCATACTTAAACAAATGGTCCCCGGGCCACTATTCACTTTCTCATTCTGGTTCCATTCCATATTCCTCAACACACAGCACTTACATCGCTTAAAGGAATGTATGGAGATGAGGAAGGTAAGTTATTTTCCATAAATTTTGTGGGAGATAAAGAGAATTTTGTGCAAAATGCATTATTTTTCTTCTCTCCATGGTGAAATTCCACCATATTCCTGTTGTAACCACTAAGGTTTAAAACACATTTAGATGTTAAAAAAACATTCGTGAATCTCACGTGCAACCAACTCCCGACATGGCAGCAACACTGCGCAGTCTTATGTGGTACTGGACTAGGGTTGTACAACATCGCGCTTCAAGATTTTTCGCGCTGCATTATCAATTAAAATTCGAAATTTTTTGGAAAAAGACTTCCCATGCATATAAGCAGCTGAAATTTAGTGTGTGCACTTTTCTTCACAGGTTTTATTTGGGTAAAAAAGAGTTAATTGCATTTCTAGACATGTCAGTCTGACCAAGCTCGAAGTATTGAGTGTGGCCCCGAACTCTAAATTTTTTGATTGTTAGTGATTCCGGGCACAACTACTAGCGTCATTAGTCCTATTCATTAGATGTTTCCCTTAAATGTAGTGCATGTTTCTGCTCGGTTGTTGTTGTTGTTGTTGTTGTTGTTGTTGTTGGTGGTGGTTGGTGGTGGTGGTGGTGTTAGTGATTTCGGGCACACCAACTACTAGCGTCATTAGTCCTATTCATTAGATGTTTCCCTTAAATGTAGTGCATGTTTCTGCTCGGTTGTTGTTGTTGTTGTTGTTGGTGGTGGTGGTGGTGGTGTTAGTGATTTCGGGCACACCAACTACTAGCGTCATTAGTCCTATTCATTAGACGTTTCCTTTAAATGTAGTGCATGTTTCTGCTCGGGTGGTGGCGGTGGTATTTCCCCCGCTGCATGGCAAAATCCGGCGCCGACCTACCGTCGGCTAGCGGGATTTCCTCTAACCAGGTGTCTATCACCAGCGTGGCACCGCCCCCAGCCGGGACAAGCTCTAAGCTCACGACCGATCTCCCAGCATGTGTGGTAGTGTAGTGCCTGTTATGTAAGTGTGTGTAAGGGGGTGGAGGACGGTAAGATCACGCGTGGTCGGTGGCTCCTTTTTTTTAGCGACATGCTCCGGCATTCGCCTGGTGTTGATCGGAGAAACCACGGAAAACTACCGATCAGAGCGGGTGGCCGCTGGAATTCTCCTCCAGACAGCGACTGTACTCAACCTAGCTGACAAGCTAGTGTCGAAAATCTGGTCACCGTCGGATTTCCAACTTAGCACCTCCCAGTCAGAGGGACTGAAGTGACACGAGTTGATATGAGAGCGTAGGCTTCCGCGGCCGGAGACAGTATTTAATTGGCTTTCCGGGTGACGCCGCGTTCATGGCAAAGGTGCCCACCTTTGGTACCTTTGGCATGGACGCGGCGTTACCTGGACAGCCAATTAAATGATGAGTTGATGTACTGATTCATCTCTCTCAATGCTCCTCTGGAAAGGCTCTTCCCGCGGTCAGGGCTTCTCTAGTGTCATAGTTTGTATCCTCAATTACCAGTACTGGCTTAGGGCATCAATTGATGTCACTGCAATCTCTGATCGGGAGGTCCTGGGCTTTGAGTTCGGATCGTGAGAGGATTCTCGAGTTCTCTGGATGAGAATTCTAGGGGCCGGCTGCTCTGATCGCTGGTTTTCCGTGATTTCTCCAATCAACACCAGGCGAACACCGGAACAGTTCCTAATAAATAAACGGGCCACGGAGCATGCGCGATCTTTTTTTCCCATGCCTTGTCCTTTCCTCACCCCTAACTTACAAACACTTACACACACACTCGACCATCGAACATGTCGGGAACTCAGAGCTTGTCCTGGCGGAGGCGGTGCTCCGCTAAAGGGATGTGTCTGTTTGCGGAAAATCTCCGCTAGGAGGCGGGTAGGCCCCGAGGAATAGACATTTCGCTTCGAGAAAGTCGCAGAATGGCGGCCGAAACCTTGGAACCTGTGTCTAGAACGCGGCGCCTCCCGGAATGAGAAGTAGTTACGGAATCCTGCCGCGGAAGCCTACATTGTCAGTGACCATAACGGTTGACGCTCGGAATCACTAATAAATAAATAAATAAATAAATAAATAAATAAATAAATAAATAAATAAATAAATAAATAAATAAATAAATAAATAAATAAATAAATAAATAAATAAATAAATAAATAAATAAATAAATAAATAAATAAATAAATAAATAAATTAATTAATTAATTAATTAATTAATTAATTAATTAATTAATTTCCTCTAAGTGCTTGAAAGTGAGAAAAGAGTACGAATTTAAATCTTTTATGTATCTTCAAACGAATTACATGTTCCTCGTTTTTATTAGTTTATTGCTAAAAAGGAGAAACAAGATGATGCGCTTTAGTACTACGTTAATTGTTAGCAGAAAAATAATATTTGCAGCAGTGAATTGAAGTTTTTTGTTTCACTAGAGAATCAACTCGTTGTTTTGACATAATAAACAAAATATTTATTGGTTCATGTTATTGCAAGTGATAAATAATATTTACATAGAGGAAAATGATAAAAATAATAATAAAACGCGACGCTCAAAAATGAGCAATTCTAATACATCCTGCCCTAATTTGAAGCATCGCTTTTTTCGCAATAGCCAGAGCTGCTTTCGTGGGGAAGGTAGTGCTACTGGGCCAGTTACATCATCCTCTCATGGGGGCGAGTGAGCGGGGCGGGCAGAAGTGGATTGGCCTCGAAACATCGTTTGTGAACACATTTCTCAATCCTTTCTCCGCCTACTATAAACTTATTCTCTTCGCTCTCAAAGAACGTGTTTTCTGCATTAAAAAGGACAAAACATTGTAACAACGCTAGAAACGTAACGCAGAAAGCAGTAGGTTAAGCATAATGGATCTCTTTTTTACTTTCTCGCCTTACCACTTAAGAAGAGGAAGTATTGTAATCGTGCGCTGAAAATCGGTTATTTTTCGACAGAAAAACCCTTATTGCCCAGCCCTGGTAATGAAGAAGTGCCCAAATCTTGTTACTACATATGTATAGGAAATTCGAAATTCTTCGAACACGTAATGCAGTCAGAATCCATCCTTTGTAGTCCTTGTTAACGAACTAGTGGTGCTACTACAGTACATACTTTCTCGCATTCTTAGAAACGGCTACATAATATTGAAATCTATAGCCGAGAAAAAGCAAAGTGTTCATGTAAAAATATATAATAAATCCTGTTTTGGAAACCCCTGTTTAATTTTCAACTCTCAAAATATTTACCCAAAAAGCAAACATTTTTTTATGAAAACAACAACAACAAAAGAAAATGGATAATCGACGTACAACTGCATTGCTTTATATTCGTTGAAATTTTGATCTATAATATGGAATGAAGTGCTGGTGAAACCAGAAATTGATCTATAATATGGAATGAAGTGCTGGTGAAACCAGAAACGTGCACATACGTAAGTGACCTTCCGTTCAGCGAAAATATGTATGTTCTATGCCTCCCAACACGGGAAAAATATGAATTATATAGGTTTAAATAGGTTTCGAATCTTTCCTAAAAGGTTAGTTTGGAAACACAAGCCCGAGCAAATAAATTGCTTCATAATATCACCTTCACAATCTCAATGTTCAACAACTATGAGCTTCTCAAATATCCATTGCGGCATTGTTGTACAAACTTCAATTGATCTTTTAGTTAAGTTTTTTAAACGAATGACATTTTACATTTTTAATGGGATAATACATGACATTTTTTATTTCATTTTTTTTTACAACGCACGTTATACGAGTCAAAACTCCGTATCTTCGATTTTGTAACTTTGAATTTTTTTGCAAATAAAAAACGAACAATATCCAAAAAAGAGATTAGCACCATAATTTTTATCATCACTTATTACATATGTTGAGAAAATAAAAGAAAAATTTGGAGCGGTTTTTGAGAAAAAAAATTGCCTATATTTCGGGCATTATCACACGAAAACTACGATATTTTCCAAAAGTTAAGCATGACTTTATTTCAAGATTCTCTATCTTCAATTGTAGGAAGAGGCTGAACAAATTTTGAATATTTGTAGTTTTCGAAAAATTAGGTCAACGAAAATGAGACCTTTACCATTCTTTGAAACGTCCTTCGCACTATCCAATAATGAAATTTAATAAAAAAAATGGGGGCTTTTTTCTGGAAATATCGGAGGGACTTAATGTAAAGTAAATGCCAAAATTAGAATACTGATTCAAATTTCTGGGGCGGTGACATCAAAACATCGATTGGTGAAACTCAATTTTGGAGAAAATCGGCCGAACTGTTTATGAGTCAGCATTGTGCACAGACGTACAGAGGGACACACAGACAGAAAGACCTTTTGCTGTCATTCGATTTTCCGGAATCAAGGACGCACAAAACATGGATTCTGGCTACACCACGTGTTAGAGGATTTTTTTCTCAATATTTGGCAATTAGATTTATACACTTCTTCGTTACCAGGGCCGGGGAATAGGTTTGGGGGTCGAAATTTTGCCGTTTCTATGGTGCACGATTACAATACTATTACTTTATCTTATATGTACGTACGAGTATATGCAGAGTAATAAATGTAGAAAAGAGACAATTATGTAATTCTGCAGAAAATCGATTACGAGATTTCAACGGAAATGCACATTTTTGGGTGCCCTGATAAGGGTTTTAAAATGTCCGTCCCTCCGTCCCTATGTATTTTTTTAAATATCTCTCACGCCGATAATAGGAACATTTCCAGCGATTTGTGAACATTATAGCTTTGCGAGTGAAAGTGCTTAAAATGTCTTCAAACAAAGTTTTTCAAAAACACAAAAAATTCCTGTGCAAAAAGTGCTTCAAATTTCATATTTACAATAGAGGTTAAACGATTTATTCTCAAACGATAATTTCCTTTTAGGGCGAGGTCTTTCTCTACTTTAATATTTTAAATGTAATATTTCAAATACATCACTAGCGAACCATGCCATTCTGTGGCCTCACGAGTTTTTGAAAACCTCCGTCCGTCTGTCTGTCCGGCCGTCTGCGAACACCAATAGCGCCTAAACCATACGTGAGATTTTGTTTTTTAAAAGGATATTCCCTAAGCCGTCTAGCTCGACTCGAAGCGCTGCGAGTTTGAAAAACCGCCTTTGTGGTACTACTTCGTAGAATACCATCGACATTTTCAAAATTTTCTCGACGGAGACAATTTTTTCTTTAATTTGTTTGGAAAGAATAAAGTAAAATACACTTATAAAGATTGCATAGGCCCGTTTTTCACTGTTAACTCTGGATTTTCGAAAATTACAGAAGTTTGGATTCTTTCCGGCATCATATTACAAGTATAAAAGAAAGGTTTTTCCTTCAAGTAAATTGTTTTCTCCGTACTTAGTTTTCATTAATATCATGTGTATTTTATTGAAACGTTTGGTATTTTTCATGCAATATTAAATTACGCAATATTACTGAAATATTGTTTTACATTACATTACGTCATATTATATTATATATTATAATACATTATATTGTATTATATTATATTACATTATATTGTATTATATTATATTATATATTATATTATAATATATTATTAAAATATACGCAATATTAAATCATAATAACAAAAACAAACACACGATTTTCTCAAAAAACACTCCAATTTTTTTCTTTGAACTCTTGTTAGAGAGTGCTAAATCTACTATATCAGATGTCAAACGGCAATTAGCTGTATTCTTTGTTTTTTTTTCTAAATTTAAAAAAAATATTTTTTTTACTACAATAACTTCTCACGTTGTTAATATTGACATTATCAGCGATTTGTTTACATTATTGCTTTTACAAGTACATGTGCTTTACATTATGTTTTATGATGATTCTCGAAAACTGAAAAGTTTTCTATTAAAATGAATTCAAAATTCCTCATTTTTAGAAACGCTCAATCGCCATTATTTCAAAAACGATTGCAACTTTTCTTCAAACAAATTAGACGGATAGTGCTGAGTGCTCTGTTTAAGATGAAAAATATTTTTTTTCTGTGTTTCTGGTCTTTTGTTTTTCAAAAATTACACAAATGTATATTTTTTAAATCATTCACGCCGTTGTAGCGCATATTTCCAGCCATTTGTATAAAATTTCAATATAAGACGAGGTTTTACTCTTCTTTAATATTTTAAAAGTACTATTTTAAATATATCATTTAAAAAACAAAAAAAATACAGAAAAATTCAAAAAAAGAATTTTGGCGGCAATAAATGGTAGCTGGCACGAAGATGGGGCACGACCGCAAAGGTAGCCCACACCAAGGAAATTAGAAAACATGACTACGAGAAAGTCTAAACTATTCTATAGCTCCATTAGGTTCATTTGGCCATGTTGCCTATACGCCAGTGGCTCTTGCATTATCATAAACTATGCATGTGCAGTAGAGGATGACGTAGTACCCAAAGTACCGTAGGTCTTTCCAAATTCTCAAGTTTATCACGAGTTACATATCCTGCCTCTAAGTGAACCGAATAGTAAAATAAGCTCACCATTTCAATCAAAATCTTTAGTTTTCACCCCGTATCACGATCACTAATGTGGATCGTTGTGCTTCATGGCGCCGTATTAAATATAGTTTCCCCACGGACAAACAGACAACGTAATTTCTGTTTTACAGATTTTATTTTTATTACTACTCGGTACATTCACTACATTACAGATCAAACAATGAATTTTGAACTCATCTTCCAATTGTAGACAAAGCACACGAGTAGGAAATGAATGCTTCTCCTACGGATGCCCATACGTTAAATGTAATTTTTTTTTGATTTTTTCAAATTAAATAATATTTTTATTTAAATAAAAAATATGTAAATAGTACCTCCTTCAAAGACCACTTAAAGTGCTCAGAAGCTGAATTTTCGCCTAACATTACTGGGTTAGGAGAAAGTGAAGAACCCAATTTCATGCATTATGCAAAGTTCGTTTTGTATTCAGCTCCAGGATTGTCGTGAAAGTGAACTACAGTGGACTTCTTTTTTTGCGAAGTCTAACAGCAGACACCAGCGACGAGAGCTTTATTTTATTTAAGTGGACACCGAAATACAATTAGCAGTTGATTGTGACATACTGTGGGAAGAAGTGAAATCTGTTCACGTTTGATTGAGCACAGGAATTGAATTATGAATCCAGGTAGCGACGAAGGTGTTTGGCAACGGTAAATAAGAAAATATTAGCTCCCGTGTAATAAAAAAAACTATTTTCAAGGGAAAATTAGCTACAGATTTTGACTATTATCGTTTTTTGTGCCCTATTTGGAGGAATCGTGTTACTGCCGCAAGAAGATGGAGGACAATTATTTGAATTTTCGACTGAGCGCACGAAATTCTGCACAGATAGCGAAGCTACATTTATGCTTACGAACCTGGCTTGCGCTCGTTGTGATCTGTCGAGGTCGCATTTGCCCCAAAACTGCTCCTTTCAGGGAAAAAAAGTGGTGGGAATGGATTTACCATGCCAAACATGTGAATACGGCTTGAGGGTGTATGCACTGCTTAAAGACAACTCGAAAAAGTTGGACCTGCTAAAGGTCTTCAGAAAGTCGGTTACAGCGCCTGCTCACTGATGCTCAGATAACCCCACGTTTGGTCATTTCGGTGATAGAATAACATCTCAAGGTTAAATGTGGTATACACACCTGTGACACGACCCGGTACTACCAGAAGACATTTTTTCCCTTTTTGAAGTGTTATTTTGGTGCTCAACCATCAACTACAGCACTTCACATAGTAGGTGTTATTGTGCGCCCCCCCCCGCACGAATTGAGTTTCAATTTCTAATGAGTACATCGAATGACTATGAAAATCGAATGCGACAGAGGAGAAAGAGAAGAGAGAGAGAGAGAGAGAGAGAGAAAGAGGGGAAACGAGAGAGAAAGAGATAGACAGAGAGGGAAAGAGGGAAAGAGGGAAAGAGAGAGACAGAGAGGAAAGAGAGAGAGAGACGGAGAGGGAAAGAGAGAGACAGAGAGGGAAAGAGAGAGACAGAGAGGGAAAGAGAGAGACGGAGAGAGAAGAGAGAGACGGAGAGGGAAAGAGAGAGACGGAGAGGGAAAGAGAGAGAGAGAAAGAGGGGAAACGAGAGAGAAAGAGATAGACAGAGAGGGAAAGAGGGAAAGAGGGAAAGAGAGAGACAGAGAGGGAAAGAGAGAGACAGAGAGGGAAAGAGAGAGACAGAGAGGGAAAGAGAGAGACGGAGAGGGAAAGAGAGAGACGGAGAGGGAAAGAGAGAGACGGAGAGGGAAAGAGAGAGAAATAGAGACAGAGAGAGAAAAAGAAAGAGAAAAAGAAAGAGAAAAAATAAAGAGAAAAGAAAGAAAAAGAAAGAGAAACAGAAAGAGAGGTGAGAAAGAGAGACAGAAAGGGAAATGGAAAGAAACAGAGAGAGAGTGATAGAAAGAGTGTGAGAGAAAAGCAAGAGAGCGAGAGAAAAAGCAAGAGAGCGAGAGAAAAAGAAAGAGAGCGAGAGAAAAAGAAAGAGAGCGAGAGAAAAAGAAAGAGAGTGAGAGAAAAAGAAAGAGTGAGAGAAAAAGAAAGAGAGCGAGGGAAAGAGCGAGAGAAAGAGACAGAGAGTGACAAAGAGAGAGAGAAAGAGAGAGGAAAGAGAGAGAGAAAGAAAGAGAGCGAGAGAAAAATAAAGAGAGTGAGAGAAAAAGAAAGAGAGTGAGAGAAAAAGAAAGAGAGCGAGATAAAAAGAAAGAAAGCGAGAGAAAGACAGAGAGCGAGGGAGAGAGAGAGAGAGAGAGGAGAGAGAGAGAGAGAGAGAGA
Organism: Gryllus longicercus; assembly: GCA_038098605.1. NCBI lineage: Eukaryota > Metazoa > Arthropoda > Insecta > Orthoptera > Gryllidae > Gryllus > Gryllus longicercus. The sequence goes on from JAZDUA010000097.1 coordinate 2,961,115, forward strand.
GAGAGAGAGAGAGAGAGAGAGAGAGAGAGAGAGAGAGAGATGGCCAGGCGGCTGCTTGTCGCATGCACAAGGCGCGAGCGCACTGGAAGTGGCCACAGCGTCACCCGCCGACCTGGTCACCCCCGCTCCCACCCCCGGCCCCGGCCGGGCCCGGCTCGGCGCCACTCTGGCACGCACAGTGGGCCGCAATCCCACCCTAAAGATTCAATTAGCACATTTCAATATAACACAAATTTCCATTTTCGAACCTCATTTAACAAATATGGGGCCTTGTTTTTTTTTAAACACTTTCAAGTTCAAGCATCTACTCACAGTTTAAAGTTTTTAAGATTCGCTCAATGTACTTTTGTCAGTGATTGTGTAATTTCTTTCTTAGTAAATGGTACGGTCGGATTCAGTAAATATAAGGGTGGCACGTGGCGGATATTAGCTTTTTAGTGTGTGTGTGTGTGTGTGTGTGTGCATGTGCGCGCGTGTGTGTGCGCGCGCGTGTGTGCGTTTGTGTGTGCGACTTATTAGAGTTAATTGAAAGTTATCTCGTGTAATGTCTAAACTATCCAATAACTTATTATTAATATGATACAATAAATGATTTACATTTAGCCGTGTAAAAAAGTGCATGGAGTTCTACGTAATGTCAAGAGGGGGACTGACCAGACCACCCGCTTGCATCTAGCACCTAGCAGATTATTTAAATTATATTTGTCGTGCCAAAATCCCCTCTGTTTCTCTCTCTTTTAAGGTTGTTTCCGTACTTGCACAATAAACTTGCGCTCATTTATTCATAATTCTTTGGCATATTACTTCCATTACATTCACACCTATTGAGAAGTTTAGAGTGGCGCCTCCAGTAGATATTTTCTCGAAGTTTTATTTGTGCTTCGCAAGTTCATAACGACAATAAATTTTAATCACATTCCTGACTCGCCCATTTTTATCAATTAAAATAGTTCCATACATTTTTGTTTCATTACAAAATTAGGTTTTATTACCGTCAATCTGATGAATTACGTTGCAGTAAGCAGAAGAGAAGCAGTTGCAGATTCATATAAAGTCAGCAGGGGAGCAGGGTAATTCACAGCGATTCGTCAATGCACTCGTACTTGTTCTGAAACCAGACAATACAAATGTCCATTATACATATCTTTCTGGTGATTCTGCTGATACTACTAATACTTCCTTTCGTTTGCGATGAATTAGTACCTACTTCTTTAGTATTATGACTTCACATATATAACACTTACGAAAATCACACTCGTTTTGTTTTAACACACATACTTTTCTTTTTTACATCAAATAACATTTCTCATCATAATATTTTTTTCGAAAATACTAATAGTTTTTGTGTGCTTTCTGATCCACCCTATTCTGCTGCAATAACCGAGGTAATAAAACTATTATTAGTCTCCTTCTCTTTCAATATTGTCACACACAAAACATAAACTTGAAAACACTTGTGCTTTTTGTTAAGTTATAAAAGGGAAACAATGTTATTTACACAGTTCAAAAGAGTCCACAGTTTAGAAAACCGCTCGTAGTTACAAATGTAAGTTTCAAAGTATTACTTTTATTTTCCGTACTGTATGTGGAAATTCTTTATTATACCGAAAAAAACATACATTATTCATCATTCACAGAATCAACCGCTTTCGAGAGAGTTCTCATCCCCAGTTACGAACTTGAAATGTGAAGATGAGCATTGTATAATTCCACGGTTTCCATTCCTGTCACTCCTTAAGAAAATCTCTGTTAGAAGCTAACAGTAGCTTCAGAGGCTTAGTTTATCTGTAGCATGTAGTTTCCTCTGTAGCCAAACTGGTCATTAGTGTAATTAGCGCCACAATGGTCTAGTGACTCATAATTACCTAACAAGCTGGCAAGAAACGCGTAATGCATCCTGGGCACAGTTCGCAGAATCTTCTCGCTATATTCCTCGAACGTGAGTTAAAATGTTCTTACAAATATCTGCTTCCATTTAGTAAATACTTGTTCATGTTCAACGCGAGGCACTTAATTGATAAACTCGAACGTCAGTGAATGAATTCTACGAACTTAAAGGCACAAACGCGGTCAGAAGTGTACAGCTTTACTGCAGCTTACTACAGAAGCATTGATCGTCTTTCTCTATGCTTAGGCGCGATGACAAGTAAATTCTCTAAGAAAAATTAAGCTGATATCCGTTGCAGTAAGATACACGATAACACATACACCCCATCCTATGTATAATAATAATAATAATAATAATAATAATAATAATAATAATAATAATAATAACACCAAGAGAAGGAACCTAGTTTTTGAGTTTAAGAAGTATAATGTGCTTTTGAACTCTGATTATTAAAATCTCTTGAAAGTAAACAGATTAACATACAGGCCCAAGTATACTTCGTTCACAAAGTGAGTTGAAAATGAGTCCACATCAGAGCATTGAAATTATATAATTTATATAATCTAATATATTCATATTGTAAATATGTAAATTACATTCTTCCGAAACGCAAGTATCTGTGCACAGCGTCTACCAGTCAGTCAAGTAGATATTATAATGAAGTCATCAAATTAGTTTTGGTCTAAAATGTTTATCACGTACCATTGTTATTTTATAAATTTAAACATACTTAAGTGCTTTTAATCACTGTAATGAACGTTAAATGAAATATAATGTATTATGGGTTATCATAGATTTGACTGATGAACGCTAACGCCTCAATAAAGTTTCATCAACTGTAAGAAAATTAATTCTTGCAGAGGCCTTACACACATTTCACACGTTCTGCTGCATGCTGTGTACATTGTGTGCTCATTACTAGCAAACCACATTTATTACTAGTTCAGTCATTACCCATTCAGTCATGAATCCAACCGCAATTCTCTCCAGGCGGCGGGAGAGAATAATGTTGATGATTGCAGCGATAAAGACCACACAATAGACATTAATGACACATCAAACTGAATGCTCAGCGGAATACACCACCGCCTCTATACACTCATTAGTGGAATTTCCACGAACTAATCATGCTTCTGTACATCCACGAGGTTACTTGCTTCGTTCGTGACAAGAATAGGCCATCATCTTGAGAATTACAATGCAAAAAAAATTGAAAAAAATGCCCGTAACATATTACGTACTTACGAATTCGCTGCAACTTCTTCAAGAATTATCTGTTATTACTTTCTTGCTACGAAACAGAGAGAAAGTTATTGAATGCTGCGCAAAAAAACGGCGATATTTTCGGCAGAAAATCTTTTATCGTAGGTCCCTGGTAACGAAACAGTGGATAAATCTAAATTTTTAAATTTAGAGAAAAAGATTCTCTAACTCGTGGTGCAACCAGAATCCGTGTTTTGTGGATCCTTCATACCGAAAAATTGAATGATGGCAAAACGTCCGTCTGGCCGTGTCTGGCCGTGTCTGGCCGTGTCTGGCCGTGTCTGGCCGTGTCTGGCCGTGTCTGGCCGTGTCTGGCCGTGTCTGGCCGTGTCTGGCCGTGTCTGGCCGTGTCTGGCCGTGTCTGGCCGTGTCTGGCCGTGTCTGGCCGTGTCTGGCCGTGTCTGGCCGTGTCTGGCCGTGTCTGGCCGTGTCTGGCCGTGTCTGGCCGTGTCTGGCCGTGTCTGGCCGTGTCTGGCCGTGTCTGGCCGTGTCTGGCCGTGTCTGGCCGTGTCTGGTCGTGTCTGGCCGTCTCTCGCCGTCTCTGGCCGTCTCTGGCCGTGTCTGGCCGTCCCCGTCCCCGTCCCCGTCCTCGTCTCCGTCTGTGTCCGTCTGTGTCCGTCTGTGTCCGTCTGTGTCCGTCTGTGTCCGTCTGTGTCCGTCTGTGTCCGTCTGTGTCCGTCTGTGTCCGTCTGTGTCCGTCTGTGACCGTCTGTGTCCGTCTGTGTCCGTCTGTGTCCGTCTGTGTCCGTCTGTGAACAATGCTAGCGGCTAAACCGGTCAGCCTATTCTCTCTAGAAATTAATAAACCAAACAACCCTCAGGAAAATCAAATTATTTCTACAAGAACTCAAAACCACTTTGCTCTCAGCCGATGTAGCAGCATTTTATTTTGCGGGGAGGTCACCAAAACTTAATCCAATCTGAATTGTGGATCCTCGAAACTTCATGCGGAAAACCTTAAGTGATTTAGCCACATAGTATTGCATTATTTTCGAGATCTTGTATTTCCTGATTTTCCTAACAAACGTTCTGCAAAGTAAATCAAATCACTGAAATATTCATACCTTTGTTATATGAAAAATTGATTGGGAAATCATCGAAAATGTAAATAACGCATACACATATTAGTTCATCACAAATACTTACTAAATATAATATGTGATTCCTATTCTGCATAAATTACAAACTTGATCCAATAATATAATCATAATGAAATGTCATCATGAAATGTGATTAAAATTTCAACTTTATAAATAATTACAAATAATAGCTTTGCTTGTTCGAGTACGTTAAACTTGCTTTATTCCATATTGTTCGGAGTTTAATAACACTTACTCTAATCTTACTCTTTGCTATCATTAAGCGGATATTAGACCCCCATTAGGGATGGTTCAAAGTTGGAAATGTTCGTAAAAAATGCTTACAATGTATTATTAGAATTCAAAAGTTATTGCATTTTATGGAATGTCTCCAATTTGTTATGTTTAGTTATTAACGTCACAGGGCCAATAAACAGCAAATAATAATTGTGTTGATGATGCACAGTGGTGATAGCAGCTATATTTAGCTTCAGCTCATTTCTTTCAATAGTTCTTAACGGAAGGCGGACTGTTAAATCCTTAATCTTAACGGACGCAGGCAGTTAAGAGTGACTTTTCGTTTCTGTCTTTGGTTCCAATAAGACGATTACATCATTACAGTATTACGAAATATTTATTTATGAATCAAGACTCGAGCGGAGACACAAAGTCTGAGAGCTTTTTGTTGATCGAGATATTTGAACCAGTTAACGCTCGTAGTACATAAATGACTTTATTTTTACGTAATTTTAATCAATAATATTGACTTACTAATTAACTGGTTGTTAACTTGACTCGGTTCGTCTTTTCATACTTCCCTCCATTAATTCCCTTTCATACTTCCCATTAGAGAACGTCGCAGCTGTCTTCAACTGTCACCATCCAACTGCAGCCTTCGGTTCGTCATTGTTGGCCGTAGCCGCTGCGAGCCCTGCGCCGACCGCGGCAGGCCAGGGTCTGGTGCACGGTGCCCGGAGCGCGGGTCTTTTTCGCAGCCGCGTGACGCGGCAAGTAAACAGGCGAATTTCTGTGATAGCCAGTGTCCTTCGCGTTCCTCTCGTATGAAACCCAACCTCCCCCGGGCGGTGGGCGCGCAGGGGGGAAGGTGGTCCAGGAGGGGGGAGGGAGGGAGGGAGGGGGGGGGGCGAGTCGCCCGCTCGCGGAGTCGCGGCGGCCTCGCGCACGACGCCCGAAAAGTGCCTTTCTATTCGAACGAATCACAGAGGAATATTACAAATGTTCTCACGAAATAACTCACCGGCTTAGGTAACGCAGGGCATCAAGTGATGTCACTGCAGTGCCTCACACCGGGAGGTCAGACTTTATCCAGCGGAGAAAGATCGCCGCCTCCTCAACTTATGAAACATACACTACGCTTACGGGAATAGTTACCTTAGCGGTTGGCGCCCCCGGAATCACTAATCAATCAACGAAATAACTTAATCATTTATACCTATCTCGAGGATATTTACTACGTTTTAGTAAAACGGTGTTATATGATCATAACGACATCATACTGCTCTTAATGATCGACGTACAATAGGGATTAGATTAGCGGTCACTGTTGGCTAAGAACAATGAAAAAAGAGCTATTGCTAAAAAATAGCGAACCAGCGTACCAAATTATTTAATTTTCTTGATTATTTTCTATAAAAAGGCGGTATTACAAAAAAAGGCGACATGCGGCCGGTATCCCAAATAACGGACTTTGATGGTTATATGTATGGGCTAATGCGTTGGTTTGCAACTGTCAACAATATGTTAGTTCGGACTTTCCTTCTGAAATTTCGAAAATATGAAAACCTAAGAGACAGAAGATTACAATTTACTGTTTGGGATTGTCCGTTCGTTCGTCCGTTTAGACCACTTCCAGTCCACAAATCAAGACATAAGAGGTATTTGAGGAATCAAAATGAGGTATCATTTGACCTGGGTCAACTGATATGGAGGTGATCATGTTATGGATTCATCGAGAATATTCTAAGAAATTTCTCTAAAAACCTTGTTTTTTGTGGAATTAAAACTTGTTGTGGGTGACATATTCCAAGATGATCAAAAGTTCAATTTGATTCCTTTAGACAAGACTAATCGATTGGCACAATTCTTTGCTGATTCCCTCCAACGATATTCTGAAAAAATGCCAGAATAAACATATGTTTTTGATATTTTTCAATGCACCTACGATTCATTGGTTAATCGCAGTAAACTACTCTACTCTGTTTCCGAGATTTATATAAATCGTTTCGATTTGATTCATTGGATTGAAGATACTTGCACTTTATTTTGTAGAGACACTAGAAATTAAACAAGTCTTTGAATCAATACTTATTAATGTACTTTTGTATGACCGTAAATAGGCAAACCGGGCTACTGTAGCTTTTTTTCAATTTTATTTTTATTACGAGGTTGTAAAGTGCTAAACATTTTTTAACATGAACATATTTGTGGGAAACGCCACGCCAAATTAGTTAATAAAGTACTATACTTCACTTACAATAAATTATATATACATATATTTGGAATTTTGGGTCGATGGCCGGACTCATTCGACCAGCTAATTTAAAACATTATGGATCGTGTGCTAAATGGCTGAATTTTTGGGTTGCAATTTTAGTGAAATAATTATATGCGTCGTCATTGCCAACAATATAATTTATTAAAAAAGCAGCTTTCGATGGCTTAGCCATCATCATCAGTTTTCTGCTGTAAGGAAGCCACAAAAACGACTAAACGACTGGCTTCCATACAGCAGAAAACATGATGATGGCTAAGCCATCGAAAGCTGCTTTTTTAATAAATTATATTGTTGGCAATGACGACGCATATAATTATTTCATTAGAAATGCCAACGATAACTCACCACAACACCTATATTACAATTTTAGGCCAAGGATGTTTAAGATACAATGATGGTCTCTATCAGCTCCTATTCTCCTGTAATATAACGTTTATGTCATCATTTGTTAAGAATCTCGTTTAATCCTCTCGTTTAAGGAGCTCATTGGGATCATAATAATTGCTTTTCAAATCATAGTTAGCCTATATGAATGTACTGACGCATTGTTGAAAAATTTGACGATCACTTTTCGCTAAAGAAAAAGAATAGACGTAAGTCATGATATTTCTTAGTCATTAGTAAGGGTAAACGTTCTACCTGTGCTCTAGAAACTGGTTATGAAATATAAAGCTTTTCCTACGAGAAATGAAGAAATAATGTTAGAGCCGAAATAAGTAGCAATAGATTTTCTTTGCCGCAAAACTGTTCAAAAATAAACCACGCGAGTACTTGCGTGAGAGGTAACGACATGTGTGACGAAAGGTGAGAGTCGATAAAACCCCTTGTCTCTTAGCAACATGGTAATGTTTGACGAAAAGTGAACGTCACTTGAATTATATAACGCACAAGCGTGCCTCGCACGTTCGCCAACTTTGCACGACGCATTACTGAAATCGCAAAATAAAAAAAAAAAAAACGATATCTGAGAAGAAGTTTTAGCCATAAAAACTATAAGACACCAAATTAATAGATAACATGGGTCGACAGACGTTGCGAGATAGTACTCTGGATTCTCGCTATATCCACATTCAGGCAAAGGATCTGTTATTCTGTTTTATTTGGAAATGGGTCAGTTTAGTTTGTGGTTGCGAGACTGGAGTAGACTAGGATAGACAGTGATGAATAGTAGTAATGGTCCAAAATTCGCATAGCTATGTCTACGGTGTATATGGAAGGGTTAAACAGGGGAACGATGACGGCGGGGTCTGCTACGTAGTGTGAAATGCAAAAAAGGTAACTTCGTATTGAAATTGCCTTACCTGTAGTAAATATCAGGGAGGAAGCTGACTGAAAATTCTAGAGACCGGCTACTCTAATAGAACGTTTGTCTTGTTCCTTTCGAAAAAACATTCCAGGTGAATGCCCAACGTAATATCATAAAAGAACAGAACAACAGGATGCGGGCTGTGTCTTCCTCGCCTATTCTGATCCTACGTTTGTCTCTAGGAAAGGGCGATGATCCCATTTCCTCCAACCCCCTGTCGTCCAACCTGCATTCATCTCGAAAATCTTCCATCCCTGATCCTTTACCATAACTACCTCTCTTTATCTTTACCACCAATCTCGATTAAGTTTCTCGTCCAGTTGTCACTATTGATTTGGGTAAACGCTGAAATAATCCCAGCCTTAATATGCAAATGGAAACTTAATTTTTGAAAACTTATTGTTGATAGATGGGCAATATCAGTATCATAATACTTTGTCATATGTGATGGCTTATGATAACTTAATACTTATTATACTAAAACATTGTAACTTATTATACTAAACTTAACTACACCACGCAAGGTGTAGGTAACTACAAGAAATCCTACTGTTAACCATTAACAAAGAAAATGTTCCAGAACGAAATGTGTTTTCAATTCTTTTTGGGAAGTCGTTTCATGAGGCCAGATTGTAGTAGACTGCATGGTTTACTAAACTCAGGTTGGAATAAAAATTAATAGAAAGGGCAATATGTTTGGTTATAGGTGATATATTTACAAAGTTGGGCAATAACGAAAAAAAATTCGTTCGTTACTTTTGTAATTTGTATTTTGTATCGAAAATACATATTTGAACATGTATTTTGTATTTGTGTAGAAAATACTTTCTGTTACTATTTTGTATTTTTAAAATACATACTTTTTATTGATCCTTCCTTGAAATTTTGAATTAAATACTGTAAAACCTGGAAAACCCAAAGTCAAACCTGGAATTTTTGATATCTCGAAGCATTTTTTATTCTCTGCCGCCTTATTAAAAAGAACGTTTTTGAAAACTCAAAATTTTGATTAATTGAAGAAAATTTATTTCCACAGGCACTTAGAGATATCAATTAACAGATTTTGGAGACTACTTCTCAGACACATATATGCGTCATGTAACATTTGTAAGCTTGCTAAGCAGACACTAATAAATGATTCCTACAATGCGGTCATACATTTTAAGACACACATAAAGCTACAAATAAAAAGCAGTCATATATTTTCTCTACGACCATTTTATAATATGCGCATTCCTGCTGTATATTTAATTCACGAATGGCCGAATTTCGAACTCGAATCCACGGTCTGTCGATCAATCATGTTCCTAAAATTTTCGGAATCCACGAGTAGAATTGCATTTGCAATTTGCAATCCCGTTTCTAAATGAAATAGCAGTGCACGGAAGGAACAAAAGGGCGACGGGGGACAAGTGGGATAAAGCGGAAAAAAGGCGAAGAGGGCACTAGAACATGGGATGGGAATATGGAAAAATGGGAGCAAAATCGACAAAATTGGAAAAGGGGAGAAAAGGGACAAAATAGGGAAAGTGTGACAAATTAGACAATTTGAAAAATGAGACAAGGGGACAAAATATGACAAAAGTACAAAATGCGACCAGGGGACAAAATGGAACAAGGGGACAAAGTGCTCTTAAAGAGTTGGACGGTTGGTTGCTAAGGAGCTAAGCGCGTTTTTGGCGACGTAAATAACAAAAAGGCTGTTCAAAATTATTCTGAAAGTTTCAAGGTCGTAGAGAAAGTATAGTCTACTCGCGCATAATGGCTATTATTCACTCGTAGAAATTACGACACTCGCTCCTACATCGCTCGTGTGGTAAACATCAACTCGTGAATGGTAGCTATTATTCTACGCTTGTTGAAGAAAATGCTATTAAAATCCACATAATAGTGTACAATAGACAGTGAATTATACTGGTCATTCTTTCTTCTAGAAAATTATTAATTTCTGTACACATTTTAGAGAATTCATTTCGGCGTGATGAGTGAATTTGAGAACTATAAAAATGAGTGGCTCAGAAGATCAAATTCACATAGGAGGAAAATTAACAGCGCTGAGAATAGTGATACGAATGCCAATAAGTTAAAACAAGCTTAACATTTGGTTTCTTCAATTCGCAGGAAAAAGGAAAAGATCAGAGAAAATTTGATGATCTTGTTTCAAAATTCGATTCTACTGGAATAAGATACTTATCAATTACATTTACAAGAAGATACATTAGTGCTACAATATTTGAAAAACTAGTAGTCTTGAAGGGAAACGTGTCCAATTGCATACAATTGTGAACGACAATCAAATTTTGAGAAATAAATTGTGAAACTGGAACACCATTGGTTGTATTTTGTATTTTCAAAAGTATTTTAAAATACTATATAGTGTTTGTATCTGAAATGCTTTTATGGAATTATTTTGTATTTAGTATTTATAATACTTTCAACGAAGTATTTGTATTTTCTATCTGAAATACTTTTTTCAAGTATTTTACCCAACTTTATATATTTAACTCTTAATGAACTTGGGCTTTTGAAATTATCCACGGGGTACGTGTTGCAAGTTTGAGGAAATTACTTTGTATCGGAATAGAAATGTTGGTAATTGATGCGTAAGTCCAAAAGTGACAATTGTACCATTAAGGGTCTGATAAAGGATTTAGAAATTGTAACAGCATTAGTTAAGGATAGAAAGCTATTGGAGTAGGGGGTTTAGTTGAGATATTTTAATTTTTGCTTGTTGTTTAAGTATTATATTTTTTGTTGAGTCGTGCATCGAAGTTCACCCTGCGATATTTAACTGCTTGGTTTTGTGGTGTCCATGGAACTGTATTTTTATTTATATGTAAGGGAAGGGGTTAAGCGAATGGTCTCAGAGAGAATATGTCAGCAGTTGAGTTACTTAGGTTAAGTTTGATTTTCCATAATGTTGATGAGTTCTCAATTTTATTTAGATGCATTCTGTCGATAATGATGATAACGTAATAGCTAGATACCAACAACTCTACGGAAACATCGTCAATGCTGCCTCTGAACTATCATATCCGGTGTACATATTAGTCTTGGCTGAACAGATGGTTGAGCTAGATACGCCAGTGCGAAAACCTTCCTCATATTCCTTTCGATTCGTTACTCACATATTCCCGAAAGAAATATTATGTGTATTACGGAAATGACTAGTTTTATTCATTTATTTACGCTGGAAATTACAAAAGTTTATTTCAGCTATGAATTTTAAGGCTGTATCTAGCAAAATAAATTATGGATCACCTGAACAAAGAAACGTCAAAAACTCAACAAGGAACTTTTTACGAATGTGTACCAATTTTCAACATTTTGAATAATTTCTATGTTAGGTACTCGACTTTCCTCGCACGTATAATTCTTTTGCTATATATTGCCTAAAATGCATTATTTAAACAAACATTTTGTAGTTTCCAGCGTAAATAGATAAATAAAACGTCTGATGTGACGTAACAAAATAGCTTGAAATATAAACATCCAAAATAACATCAACATTCAGTTACATTCTTTATAAATATTTTATAATGTATCAAAAGTGGCATAAACGACTCGTTGATAAGTTTATCACACTGCATTCTTTATTCACACTCTTAGATAATGTATAACTCTTAACGTCTTTTCCAAAACATTCACTAAATTATTAAGTTAAATTATAAAGTAGTTACATAACACAGGATGACTTTCGTCTTATACCGACTTCCATCGTAGGATATAACCTCGCTAGGGCATCAAACTGGCAATTCCAAGGCCATCGTGAATGCAGACATTAGCAGTATTGTTGGGATAACATAAAAAAAATACAACACAGATTTTGTTCGGAACTTAGTCACCAAAAATAAAACACTGGGCGTAAATACGTACATAAACAGAAATTTCGTTTTTCCAATCACTCATTGCAGCAATCAAAAAGTTTGGTCTTGGATTCAGTAAAGAGGCAAGACTCTTCTTCTCCCATTTTGAAGAATAGACAGTCGTGGTAACGGCATCAAACCTGCAGTATCTATGTCAGTACTGAAAATACTATTTGGCCAAAATGTATTATACAGTAGTTATTTGGGGAACTAGCACAGAATGTGAGTTTTTGGCGTTCTAATTAAGTGTTGACGGACGAGGGGATGATAGAAGTCGAGTCCGTTATTTTAAAACAGTACACCACAAACACTTGTGTACAAATTGAATACATTATTTTTTAATACGAGTGCGTGGAATCATCCAAGTATATAGTCTTAGAATCATTATAAATATGCCGGCAGCCATGTTGATTTACGTCGCTTGAGTGTTTTGTTGTCTTTACAGTACCCTGTTGTTTACATGGGTGTGGTATCTTTGCACTACACCTACGGCAAAGTAAATGTATTTTGTAAATGTGTTTTTTCTTATTTGTCTACATGCACATTCAGTTATTTCAGATCAATACAAACTGCAACATTGAAAAATGCATTAAAATATCTTGAAAGACCTACTTGTATTACAGGAGATCAGCAATTTATTTATATTTTTTAAAAATAATATATCAATAAACAATCATAATTGGATAGATTAGGCGGGTATTGCCGTTGTGGTTTCGGACCAGAAGACCGCGGATTCGAGTCCCACCTCGGGCATAGGTGTATGTGTGTATGTCTGTATGTGTGTGCCGTCCTTTCACCCCCTACTATCATCACTGCAGCGTCCGAACCCCCACGGCTAACAACCTTGGGGGATAAAAATAGGGATGAATCCCGAGTTTTGCTAAAATTCTGGTCTCCCCCCCCCCCCCCAGCAAGGTACTTTCACCTACTAAAGCTGGATGCACGCGTTGTCCGAGTTGGCCTATACGCGGGAGGAAAATAGACAAATTAATACACGAGATGCAATCACACGAATATATAGATTTTTGAGAAACGTCTCAATACTTGGATAAAATCATTGTACTCATACAAACTTTGTGGGTTCGTTGGCATAAACGTCTCCCTTCCTCAGTAACTAGTGGGATTGCGCGGCGTAATGAAACTTTTCTCCTCTTAGTGTTATTACTCAACAATTGACTGAGATTCCTTGGAGATGTATCTCTAAAAAAAAGTGCATGACATAATTTAAAGACTTCCAATGGAAGTTATTCAGGAAACAATGGAGCCACTAGAATCTAAGTGCTTGTAAAATGGCTTGAGAAGATGTGACATATTTAAAATTCTGAGCAGCAAGAGTGTGCGCCGAAATTTAGATATGTGCTGGATATCTCATTCGAAAAGTTTGCGAATATATCCACTAGAGGGAGTATTGAAAAACTCCAAAACATTGTGTCATGTCGGTGAGTATTATGACTCGAAGAATAATGAAATGAGAGAAATTTTCACATTCTGAAACGACAGAATAACTAATTTCTGTGAAAACAGTATTCCATTCGTTTCAGAAATTGTTATGAAAATATTTATTTTTACATAACGATTGCAGAAATACATTCACGTCAAACAATTGCAGAATTGGGTACGTACACCTCAGCAATTCTCCCATTACTACTATCATTATATATATATATATATATATATATATATATATATATATTTAAAAACACTCTTCGAACTAAAGAAAAAACTATTAAATTCACAAACAACAACCTTACACATATATGCTTTTTCGAAGAGTAAATATCGAATGCTTTCCATTGGTCGATTACAATTCGCAGAATTAAATAATGCACAAATGACGTCAGATACGAGTTTATTTTATTAATTTTATGATATTATTAAAATTTTGTGTTTCTATTACAAATTCGCTTAATAATAGCTCATGATAAAATAAGTAAAGCCCAATACCTTTCAATGAAAGCAAAAATTACAAATTTGGTTGAATGGAAAAATTAATCGTCTTCCTAAACTAAAACCCTTCGCATTTTAAATTTAAAGATATTTTTAATTTTATAAATGTCAGAGAATTTAATGAAAACCATGCTATACATGCACTCTCTTCTTTTTGAGCAAAACAAAACAAAAAAAGGACAAATTTCAGTCAATGTCTAGAAAATTATGAAAATGTCGTAGGGTCTTCTTATAAAGTAGACCCAAAAATTGACAGGTCTTAATGGTTTTCGGAACGGTGTAACTAGATTTTATCCTGACGCATTTATCAAAGGCTTCTAATCTAACAGAGTTGTGCGTGTCACATCCCTCCTTTACAAATAGATTTTTGTGTTCAAAACTACATGTATTTCCCTTACGCCTCCTCCAATCTTAACGATCTTTGGAACAGAACTAATAAACCTTAATCCTCACGTGTGTGCGGAGTTACAGCTGAAAAGACACTCTCTTTACTACCAATATTCGTGATCAAATTGTTGAGAATATACCGAAACCTTTTCTCCCTATCTTATAGTATAAGGAGGGAAACTAGAAAGGAATACCAAGAGAAAATAATTTTTGATATAACGTATATTAATGTGTAGTTCATTGTTTCAATATTAAAAAGATCATAATGGAATAATGCTTATTGCCCTTTCTCCTTTACCACGCAACAAGTCGCGGGAAACTTCATTGCAATTTGTATTGTTTTCTCATTAGTCATGACATTTATAATTACGTTACTCAACGTATTTCATTTCAAATTAATTCTCATTATTAGTATATATTTCATTACTCGTAACTTCGTCTTATCTTTCCAGTCTTTCTTTCCGTTTCTTTCTTTCTTTCTTTCCGTTTCTTTCTTTCTTTCTTTCCGTTTCTTTCTTTCTTTCTTTCCGTTTCTTTCTTTCTTTCTTTCCGTTTCTTTCTTTCTTTCCGTTTCTTTCTTTATTTCCGTTTCTTTCTTTATTTCCGTTTCTTTCTTTCCGTTTCTTTCTTTCCGTTTCTTTCTTTCCGTTTCTTTCTTTCTTTCTTTCAGTTTCTTTCTTTCTTTCTTTCAGTTTCTTTCTTTCTTTCAGTTTCTTTCTTTCTGTTTCTTTGTTGCTTTCTTTCTGTTTCTTTGTTGCTTTCTTTCTGTTTCTTTCATTCTGTTTCTTTCTTTCTTTCCTTCCTTTTTCGCACGTCTTATTTGCAGGCATGGCACTTTTTTCCGAGGCGTAAGACATATGTTGGATTATTGACTGAACTACTGTTAGGTGCACGATATTATTCCATTTCCCTTAAATCATCATCAGCGTCTTTATTATTATTATTATTATTATTATTATTATTATTATTATTATTATTATATTGAAACGCGTTTTAACTCTATTGGGCTTGTGGCTAGCTCTTGGTCAGCGTGATCGCTTTCCACTACGCGGCCTCGGGTTCGTTTCCCGCTCGAGCCAAGACTATAGTGTTCGTTTTCCTTGCAATGTCCCAGTATATGTTGCTATATGACGATGAGATCATTCGTCAATGAGATAATTCACTTCTAAGGTTGAGAAGACCGGAATACGGTGTGGGGATGTTTAAGTGCTAACCACAACTACCCCCTAAACCCATGACTGCAAGGCAGGGATGTTGCCGGTAGGAATGAGCCCGTTCACGGGCTGTTGCGCCAAATATATACACACATACGAGTACAACTGTATTAATACATTGGTGTGACAGCATACTCACAGATTATTTTTTGCTACTTTTTATTTATCTATATAATTTTATTCATTCATTTATTTAATTTTAGGATCTATTCAACTAATCATTGATTCCCATTAGTGATGACAGTAATGATGAAAGCGAGGTGAATGATGAAGAAGAAGAAATGGTGTAATGAGAGGCAGGGGAGTCAGAAAAAGTACGAGAATACTTGACTACAGCTCGCATTGTCCACCCTAAATTCTGCACGAATTTGTGATGGAAGGAGTGTACTCTAGCCATTGTGCCACATTATGCTTCGACACTTCTTTTCTTCTTCAATTCCTGACATTGCAACATTGCCTTAGTCTTTCAGTATAATGGACTATGGACTATTTAGATAAGATCATGCCATCGGTCGGCTCGAAGTGTAGGAAGGGAGGAGGGGGCGAGATGGAGAGAGAAAAGGTGCATAGTGTGTGAACCGTTGTGTAAGATGCTGCTACGTCATCCTCAGAGGAATAATGATACTAGCTTTGCAGGAGGAATATGCATATTTCATGCCGAGTTGCTATTGCAGAATGGGGAAGTGTTCGTAGTAGGTCCAGCTATTTAAAATGAGTTCATAAGTCATAAAATTCAAAAGTTTAAGGTAGGTTCATAAGTCAGAAAATATAAAACAACTCACATAGTAAGAGCTGCAATTACAATGTAACACATACTCCTATTATGCGTAGTAAAGAAATAGAAAAGTTAATACATACCCTTGTCAATTAATGATGTTTCTGGACCGAAGTCCAAATCAATGGAAGCGTTCTTCATTGTCCACTAATTTCTGTAAAAAATATACTAAAATTAATGGGGGGAAGTGTTTGCTCTGAATCTCTGTCGTCTGTATATTCCATTTTATTTCACAATAATAATGTTTCCCCTAATATATTTATTAATTGGGAAAATGATCTATCACCACTTTTATCAAATATAGTCGATTATTCAGTTATTAGAGCCTCTGGAGTTTTCGTTAAGTAATTTTCATTCAATATTTGAAACTTTTATGGCTTAATATGGATTAATAATCACATAATGGCTGTATCCTTTCATCTTCCTGTCTATGGATTATAAATCAGTAGTTTATTACATAAATTATGTATGATTTAATTCAAATGTAAACTATCATTAATTAATTAAAGGATGAATAAGGAATTATACTTACAAAACAACAAATTACATTAATCAGTACACGTAATAATACATTCTATTAAAATAAATTGAGTTTAAGGTACGTTCTAATTGTAGTTAAATTAAAACATATATTTCCAACAATTTGGCCCGCATCCGTTTTGGGCAAATACCCCTTTTCGAAGAAGTGACTTGTTTGAATTAAACAGAGAAATACACCTGCGCGTGTACCGACTCAGCACTTATGTCCGAAGGGTCGCGGTTTCGAGTTCCGCCTTGGGCACGGTTGTTTGCTCCTTGTCTCTCCTGTATATGCTGTCGCGGAGGACATTGCGTTCTGCTGACCCCAGATCAGAGGAGCCCACAAGTGTGTTGGTGTCTAGTGTGCGGCCGAATATGCGTCCCATCGGGTAAAACCGAGTAACCGTTTGTTAATTGGATAAAGCCCTAGGGAAAAAAACTACACCTCCTTAGATCATATTAATGAACTGTGTTACGCGACGTTTGCACATAAACAAGTAGAAACTAAAAGAGCATTCTGTGTCAGATGGTGACCTTAACTCATTGTCGCAAGCACTGGCGATGCCTTTTTCGAAAAAAAGCAAAAAACGATCCAATTTTTTTAATCAAAATATCAAAATTCGTTGAATACCACACGAACATTTACTTTACAATGTCTACATGCCGTCACCGTAAATTGCAAAAAACGTACGCTCTATTTTTGAAGTGGGCTTTGTGCGGTCTGCCAAAAGGCGATGGACGAATCCGGTAGTCGCCTTGTTTTAACTGTGTGTCCTAACGGCACTCGTTCGGGCTTCTCAGAAACGGAACAGATCGCATCTCACGGCAGAGTTCTTGAAATCACGCGAACCCGCCCTTCTTTGTTAGAACGAGTACTGGGAAGGTGCGTTTTGTGAGTATAATCATGAGCGTTCTCTTATTAACAGGTAGCGAACTGCGGCCAGTTCAAATTCCGGGCGCTGTTGTGTGCGTTGAAGAAGATACTGTAGGAGAAGGTAAACGACCTCTTACGTCTTCAATCACCAAAATGTCTCTATCTTTTACATTTATGTTTTATTTTTATACTATGTTGATAAACATAATGACATTTTAAACTATTTACAAAAATTAAAATATTCTGTGTCTAGATCATGTGCTATTGTGCCAAAATAAAAAATTGGTCGGCAATACTCGTCTGTGCCACATAGCAAGTTTATTACTTACTAATCAAAAATTAATTCTTAATCATATGATCTTAACTATTTCTCTTTGAAGCTCTAAATCTGCTGAAATAAGCTTAAACAAAGTAAGCTGAAAATCAAAACTTTTTGGTCTCCAACAATCTGAGATCTCTTCTACAAAAAATACCGCTTTATTGTAATGGCAGTGGGTTAGAATTCTTACATTACCCCTTGGTCTTGAAATATAAATGACGAAAAAAATATGATGTGCAGAATATTGGGCCTAAATGGACTACTATCCATGACGGAATTTTTTTAAATCGGTATATTTTGCAACGTAAAATATTTTTGGTTTTGAACATTTTCGAACATATTTTCAAATTATTCCAGAGTATTATGTTTTGCTATGTAACTTATAAGTTACCGTTCAACTTTAACATTTAAGAACAATCTTTGAATGTCCAAATAAAAAAATGAGATTTAAGTATACAAACAAATAGGATTTTTTAAAATTCCTTATATATAAATACTAAAGGTATTGGTTTAGGAAGAAATTTAAGATTTCTGCTCAACGAAATTTCGCCATTTTTGGTTAAAAGTAAAAGGTAACAGGCCTTGCTATTATCAATTTTTTTATAGTACAACAACTAAATATTGATAACAGAAAACTAATAGAAAATACGTTTCCCTGGCGTCATTTGCTCATTTCGTCGTTTGGTTGTGCAAATTTCAATCGATCTTAACTGCAAATTTCGCCCCTTAGTTCCTTTCAAAACCACTCTCTCCTGACAGTCAGAGGCATCCGTAATATGCAATGGCATGGATTTAAAAAGTCACATTTTCGCACTCTTCTATAGAGAAGCGTTTAATCATTTGATACTTTTCAGATTGTATAATTGTACATGTTAATATAGGAGTTAATAAGGAGGAAGAACACAGTGTCTTGAACTCGAGCTCCCACCCTAAATGAGACTTCAGGAAGAAAGGCATGCAAGTAAAGGAATTTCCAGGGTTACTTCAATTCGTCCTTCCATGTTACTTCAATTCGTCCTTCCGTGTCGCCATCCTTACTAACGTACATTAGTCGTTCGTCAAGTCGTGTGGGAGGGTGACAGTAGAATCGTGATGATGATGAAGATAATGATTCAATATTTGTGAAGAAAGTTGAAAGCTATGTTTTTAACAGACTCAGATTTAGTAAGCACTTGATTGTAAAATAGTATTTGATCCTCCCCTAGGAACCTTATTATTTCTTTCCTGCTATTGATGTACCTTTGGAAGCCAAAAAGAACAAGTAGCACATCTTGTAATTTCACAGCGATAACCGTAAAATACCGTTTTATTAGTGAATAATTAAGGTATTTAGAATCAAAATAAGTAATTTGCGCTCATTGCGTATTCTGGGAACATTACAAAACAATTTAATTTATCATGATATTTCTCACAGCTAAGAAAATGTCACTTGTCCCCCTTGGCTTCTCATCCTTCACTTAAAATTCAATTTTATTCAAAATTATAACCACGGTATTCAGCGATCTGGATATATACTCTGAACACTATAGAAGACTTACGGCCATTACCAAAACTCCTGTAAAGCTGGAACCTTTTGCATGTTTTCAGTGTAAACTAGTGTCTTGTACTCCCCGACACTTCTTTGAGTATCATTCTAAAGACATAGACATTCAATGGCTTTAATTACTAAAGATTTCCAAAGCTTACAGATCTTTGGTCTATCTGCATAATATTAGGTAATTTAATTTATATATTACAATGTCCCACTAAATAAAACAATGAAGTAGTTGTAATCGCGAAGCGTTGTAGAAGCAATATTACGTACATAGGATGCATTTGAATGATATCTGAATATTGAAATTTGGAAAAGTTATTTATTTTTCTGAAGGAAAAATGACGAAGACTTTCCCATTTAAAAGGGCTCACACTACAGAGTGAACACAATATGAAGTGATAGTGTCTGTCCTATCGGATGCGGTTTTGAATCCCGCTAAATGTAAGGGTATTTTCCCCAAAGTTGTATTGTAGAAAAGTGTCACATTGAGCTGACCATAAATGATCAGAGACCGAACTTATTTCTAAATGATTGTTGCCAAATACACTGGAGTCTTGAGAACACGAATATGAAGGGAATGGAAGGATAGATGGAGTAGTTCGTCATACAGAATATTTCTCTCCAAGACTTCGAGTAATCGAAAAACCTAACAGGTAGAAGTGAAATGTCATTTCTCAGAATTTCAATTATATTAGAATTCCAAAATCCATTTTAGTGAATTAATGTATGTTACTGGAATAATTATGTGCCCTATTACAATATTTTAGTTCTTCAAAATCAACATGTTCCAGTGAAACATTAAATACTAGAAATGTATTGATGTACCATTTTAATTCAAATCTCTCTTAACAATGATCGATAACTCTTATCTCAATTAGTTGAAATATTCCATGAATTCAATGTAGTACGTTTTCGTTCTGCTTCGTTTGATCGATGTTTCTAGATACGTCCGTCAACTGCTAGTGCCATTAGCCCCGTTACTGTAGTGAATGTTTTATTCGGGGAGGTGTCTGTAATCATTCCTAGTTGAATGGTGAGATTTGTGACTGACGTACACATTTTTGCTTCCAGATTTATCCCTCAACGGATTTCAGGCTGAATCAGAGGCTTCATTTAGGCTTGAGGATCTTGTACATGCAGTAAATCTACTAACATGGGACAGCCGGCTTTACTTCCCCTCCGAAGAAAGGCGTACGAAGGATTTTTTCGCCCTAAAAATCCACGGCTTCGATCGGGAACCCACGAACTTGGGTATAACAGTCCCATACGCTAACCATTACACCATCGCCGCCGCAACACCATACATGGCGGTCCGTTAAGTGTGTGTAAGGGAGAGAATAGGACAAGGAAGAGGAAGGTAAGATCGTGCCCGGTCCATGGCGTTTGTTCGGATTCCGCCGGACTTGACGGAGAAAACAGCAGAAAAATTCCAATCAAAGCAGCCGACCGCCAGAATTCTCCTCCAGACAGCAGCTGAATTCGACCTAGCTAACTAGTGAAAAATCTACCACCGTCGAAATTCAAACTCCAAAACCTTCCAGTCAGAGACACTGCTGAGAAACGACACTGACAATTCTTGCCCTTAGCTGACTCAGCCAGTTTCAATTTCGAGATACCGCTTCTAGATATATTTTGTGGAGGAAAGTTGTTGATTAGTTCTCGAAAGCAGATACATGAGCTGCGCTGCCACCCCTTCCCTTCACCACACCCTTACTCAGAAACTCAGAATGTTTGGTAACCTGGGATCTTCAATAACTGTGACTCTCTAACTGCTAGCGCCTGTGATAGTTCTCTGGCTTCCAAAATACACGTTCCTGAGCTCAAACTCTGCTGAAGAGGATGTATTTTTAAACGACAAAAAAAGTGCTGTACCATATCACGCATGTGACGTATAAAGGTGAATTCAGATACGTAACAAAGAATCGTAATGCTACTCCATTGCTTGACGTAACACAGTAATCACAACATCGTATTATCGTAACGCCGTTACTTCGGACCGCGACAATGGAGCGTTCCGTTCCTTCGCATTAAAATGACGCGTGGTTTCGTTGCGTCTGAACTCATCGCGACACTGGAAAGGGCCAGGCAACATTATATCTTCCGACAATTGCCGTCTTACCCAAATACCCTATTCTCTCAGTCGGGGCAAAAACGCATGTCAGGAGTAGCATGAGCCAGACAGCTGTGGCATTTCCAGGTGGCGGACACAGCAGTAGGTCAAAAAATAAGTCCAATTAAGAAATTCCCAGTATTCTACGTTGGATCTGGGCTGATGAACACACATCCAAAACATTCGGAACATCATCAATAACAATAATATAAATAATAATAATAATAATAATAATAATAATAATAATAATAAAAATAATAAAATAATAATAAGTCGGCCCCGTGGCGCAAACAGTTGCGACAGCTGTCGTCTGCGTCGAGGAGGCGGCAGATTCGAGTCCTGTGTAGAGATGGTCGTATTGGTAATTGTCCCTTCACCTCTCATCATCACCCTATCATCTCATAATTCACACTTCAAGACGTACTGAGGGATGCAGCTGAAAAGCTGATCCGGGAAAACTTACACACGTTCAGGTGTTCATGTGTAGCGTGGTCAGTAATGGCCTATACACCAATAATAATAATAATAATAATAATAATAATAATAATAATAACAACAATAACAATAACAATAACAATAATAATAACAATAATAATAATAACAATAATAACAACAATAATAGCAACAATAATAATAATAACAACAATAATAACAATATTAATAACAACAGCAACAGCTCTCGATAACTCAAATTGTCATTCCTCCAATACCTTCAAGACATCGCATCACCAGTGTATTTTACGACAAAAAAACCCTGCTGTTTTCCACACGCCTGTACTGCGTACCGTTGTTTGCCCGTCCGCTCTGATCATTTCCCTGCGTGAGCGAGAGGGGGCGGGGCGGGCGGCCATCTGCTCTGCGTTCTCCGACAGGTGGAGGACTTCCCCCTCCCCGCCCCCTCCCGCCGCGCAGAGCGGCGCGCGGGGCGGACAAGTGAGGGTGCACGGCGCGGCGGCGTCGCGTTGCCATGGGAACCGCACGCCGCGGGGGCCGCCCGCCCCGCTCGCTCCGCCCGCGGCTGCCGTGGAAACGGAGCCCGCCAACGCTCGAGCGACGGGGGGGGGGGGAGCGGAAGGGGTGAAAAATCGCGCGGCGCGGCATCTTGTGGGGCTTTGCGATGCTTTTTGTTTATGAGAGCGACGCAGCGAGCGGGGCAACGCCCTGCCCGACCCAGGCCTTGCTGGGACACGCTATACGAAACTTTTGGAATCTAGACTGTGAACAGAACATTCTATCATTCGGTAGATTCATTAGTTATTTATTAGTTATTAGTTATTTCTTCATTAGTTATTTTGGGCTTCGGGGCATGTCAATAGCTATAATCATTATTCCCGTAGGTATACTACGTGATGTATCCCGGCATGGAGCGGTGTTTTCCAAAGGTTGAAATGCAAGATCCGGAGTTGACCTACATGTCAGTTTGTGAGATTTTCTCCTCCCTCCCATAGAAAAATCATTGCCAACGAGGCACCACACCACCCGGGACTACTTCGAAGCTTCGCTAGCTGGCCTCTTGACATGGGTACTAGTGAAGTGCATATAAGTGTGTGTGGGAGGAGAGAGGAACGAGCCAGAATGAGCAAACAAAAATCAGTGACGTTCACCCTCGTATATTAAGGTACTGCTCCGGCATTCACCAAGGAAAAACCAAGGAAAAGACCGGCGTTCCTCAAGAAACCTACATCAGACAGCGGCTGTATTCGACGTAGCTAAAATGATTCGACATAGATAAAATTGCATTTCTTATGGTGAAACGTCGATATATATATATATATATATATATATATATATATATATATATATATATATATATATATATATATATATATATTTCATATTTTATGATTTTGTCCCCTTAGGTTTTCCTAGACGAACCCGTACTCGTATTGTTTTTGTGTATTATCGAACAGCAAGAATCGGGGCTTTCGATTTCAACACTAGGTAGGGCGATAGTGGAACTGGACATAAAACCTTATCCGTATAACTAGCTCTCGTACTGAAGTGTCAGATCAGTAATGTTTTCCGACATAAAATTGCGTGTAGTCTTACGTCCTACAACAATCTTATTCGTAGTATTTAGAGTGGTAGTAACAGACCATACCCCTGACCTGTGTATTATCCCTAGTTCCATCTCATAAGCTTTTAATCTGCCCATAGCACCAGAGTTATGCATATCTCTCTCTCACACACACATACACACACAAACTTGTTCGCTCTCTCATTTTCTCATCCTCTCATGCAATCTCATTCTCTCTCTGTCTCAGTCTCTCTCAGAGTCTCTCTCTCTCTCTCCTCTCGCGCTCTCTCTCTTTCTCTCGCGCACTCACTCACACACACACACACACACACACACACACACACACATAGATCGATCCATCCATATATCCAATCAACAAGACAATGATAAAAACTACTTTTTAACTCACCGTGCGCGAAACGCGATTTTTCGTGCTTGTTATCCGCGTGCAAAACAGGAAATTTTTTCACTGTGTATGAAACATTGATTGTCTTTCGTCTTGACGACGTCTTTTTTTATTTACATACAATAGTGTTACGACACTGACTGGAATCCATTTACTTTTGTAAAAGTAAGGTATTTCTAGTTATTTGTTATCTGATTTATATTCCTTTACTTGATGTATTGCGTTTCGTTCACGACGTGTTAAAAAATAGTATACGAAACACGGGCGCGAGGTGATTCCCGCACTCGTCTGTTTGTCGTCCTCACAACGCTCAGGCGACAAACTCGACTCGTGCGTGAATTACTTCGCGCTCTTGTTACGTAAACTACAATTATACCCCTCAGTGACCCTCAAAATGGATTTTAACACTGAACTATCGACGTCGTATTTCTGCAGCAATTCCATTTATTTTGCTCTATTCGAAGTGTAAGCAATGGAAACAAAAGACCGTAAAGAGATTTGAATACAGCACGCCGAAATTTCACTCAACCTTGTGACGCAAAATAATAATAATAATAATAATAATAATAATAATAATAATAATAATAATAATAATAATAATACAATTTTAATAATTAAATTTCAATTTTATTTTTTAACATGTTAAAGAGCTCTCTTTGAAAGAAAATTGATTTTTGCTGCTGCGCTCAAAATGATTTTATCATCACTGAAAATGTACGTCTGAATGAAGTTCAGAGTTCAAAGGTTTTGCGTTTCATTCAATGTGTTTCACAATGATTATAAAAAGTTTAACTTAAACTGACAGTTATCCGAATACTCACATTGCCTCAGCAAGTGAAATCACTTTACTTTTGGTCTCCGTTGCTGTATTTCGGGAAATTCTGATACGTGACAAATGATTCGTACTTTATGCCGGGCCAATGTTTGACTGTTAGTCTCGCCTCCTTTCCTGTGTAACTTGAAAAATATACCGTGTTCCATGTTTTTACATAGTTTCTAATTCAAATTGAAATATTTACAAATCAATGAGTGTGAGTAAGACAATGGCTTCACGCTTGAGCACATATTATTCATTTGCATGCTGAAGTGTGTTGCCCACGAGAAGTTCACCCGCAGAGAATGTTTGACTATTTTATAAAGAGAAGCCAATAAACTTGGAATTATTAGTTTTAGTTTAAAAGCTGTTTCGTTTTAAACATGGTGCAATGATTTAAATATGATAAAAATTTCGAAGCATTAATTAACTTGTATGCTCGGGACAACCGTGAAAGATGGGATCTTTAAAATACATATTAATTACGTAATAAAATAATACTAATAAATACATATTAAGGAGACGAGGAAGTGCATTAAGATATAGTAAGTCTCGCGATTCCTACAACATAGCAAAATAATAAAACTTGAAGGAGAATCTCTCATCGTCAACTATTTAGTATTTCCATTAATGCCCAGAATACTCATGTACTCGAGAAGACTGAAAACCTGCTATTGCGGTATCTATTCTTTAGAAATGAGCCCGATACATGTTAAAAAGTATGTTGGTCGTGTCTGACACCAGTTGTACGAAATATTACGTTGCACTTGTTGTAGAATACATTCGTCAAAAGAGGCAAATAGAGGGCTGGTTCTTGCGAAATCAATGTGCTTTCAGAAATGGGTACTAGAGCAAGATCCAAATAACTGTTTTTCTCTTTATTTGGCTGACAAAGATAATTCGGAAAGCAGAGACGACGCCATTATAATTGATTTCACATAAGTGTTCCATATTGTTTCGCACAATCTGTTCTGTCCTTTGGCTCGACAGCCCGATATCGGCCTTGGCCAACCAGCGGTTGCCCCATCCCTCGGCCACCTCGGATGGTTAGCATGAAGTCATCCTTCCACCAGATATGCTGGTCTTCATAACCTGAGGATGAGCTTTCTCATCGTCACTTAGCAATAGATACTCAGACAATTGTAAGTAAAGCACAGAATTCATAGTATTTGTTTCTAATAGTACTTTTTTGAATTGAATTTGCCTTATTTTACGTGGCGAGACTCGGGCCATCAGGCCCGCTCTTCCGTCTGACCACGCAAATTTCGCTACGCTCCTATCAACTAGCAGAGAAAGGAGGTATTCCTTGGGCGAGAAACAGGCGATTTTTGAATTTAGCCCAGAGTCATTTAGGCTTGAGGATCTTTTACATGCAAGTAAATCTACTAACATGGGACAGCCGGCTTTACTTCCCGTCCGATGGAAGGCGTACGAAGGATTTTGTCGCCCTAAAAATCCACGGCTTCGATCGGGTTTGAACCCGCGAGCTTGGGTATATCAGTCCGGTACGCTAACCGTCACGCCATCGCCGCCGCTTAAACTAAACAGTGGATTCAGACCAAATATTAACACTAGCTTAGCTGGCCAGGGCAGTCAAGTACTAAACAGTGGATTCAGACCAAATATTAACACTAGCTTAGCTGGTCAGGGCAACTACGGAAGTCACTGCAGTGCCTCTGGTCGGGAGGTGCTAGGGTTCGAATCCTGATGGTGGAAGGATTTTTCGTCACTAGCTAGGTCAAATTCAGCCGCTACCTGGAGGAGACTTCTAACGGACCGCTGCTCTGGTCGGTAGTTTTCCCTGATTTCTCCGATCACACCAGGCGAATGCCTGAGCAGAACCCTAACAATCGTACAATGGCGGCTTGAGACAGCACAAAGGCTTAAAATCATCATTAACGCGCTGCATGTGGAACAGACGTACGCAAATTCCCATTGTATTATGCCTGTATTCTTTGAGCCAGTCCAAGTGATAAGTTGACAAAGTTTTATCGCAATTCGATGAACGGTATGGCAGCGCATACAATATAAACAAATGTTGAATTTTAGATGTATTGTATTTCTGGGTGCCAAAGGACACACTTACAACCTGGTTAATACTTTCTTTTCCATTTACTATAATTCATGTTTTTAGTATGTTTGCTCTATACAGAGTCTGAACATTTCTTATTAAATATTTTGGTCCTTCTTTTTTATTTAATATTTTCTTGTTTTCCACAGGAAAGTCCTTAAAACTTTATTAAATACTTCTAGGGAGTCAATAAACAAATAATACTTCGTTAGATTTAGTTCCCTTCGCTTCTCGGTTAACTGGGTAATTGTGAATATTCAACAACTACATATCTTCCTTTCTTGAAATTTTGTTTTCTATTATTGGCCTTAACCTTCTATCTACTATTCTTGCATACAGTTTATAATAAGAGTTCAGTAAATTTATTCCTCTGTAGTTGCCACGCAACGTTCTAACATTTTTGTAAATTGGACAGACGTATGCTTTATTCCATTCATCAAGTAGACCACCGTCATGCTACATGAGGGTAATGTTCAGCCAGCACGTCAGCTGCTGTCATTAAGAGAATCCTTGCTCCTGCTGCTCTGGTTGATAGTTTTCTGTTGTTCCTCCAATTACTAGCAGGGAAAATCCGGTGCAGTACACTAACAAATAGGCCACGGATCGCGCGCGATTTTTCCTTTATCTTTGTAGTGCTATCCATACACGCTACTATAACACACTTTGAATTACACGCACTACACTACCACATATTTCGGGAGATCAGTCGGGAGGGTAGAGCTTGTCCCGGCTGGGGCGGTGCCCCGCTGGTGGGAGATACCGTTTTGGGGAATCCCCAACATGTAAGTCGGCGCCGGATCACATATTCTAGCGGTGGGAACAACCTTTTCCCCGAATATAACATGCACTATATTTACGGGTCTGAAGACTTGAGTTGTTTTCGCGGTCGAAATGAGTACTACCTCACGCACCCTCCCCTAGGTCTCCCTCCCCTTAGACCCACTTATGTAAAGAGGTACACAACGCACCAAGTACATGCTGAGTGGGTTCGTACCGGCGAGGCCGGTCCCTCCAGTCGGATTCGGGAACGGGCCCATCGCGCGTAACGGGGACAGGAGGGGGTGGGGTGGGGGAGGGGGATGGGGGCCGGACCGCGAATTCGGGAGGCGCCGGTGCGCGACGGCCTCCGCACGCACTCACGCATGCGAAACGCACACACGCACACACGCACTGGCCAGCCTTGCGTCCGGCGCCACGCCGCATCGCCGCGGGCGCTCGCCACTGGCTGCTCAAGAGCTAACGGGGAAGAGAGCCAATGGACGCGGCGGTACTACGAGTACTCGGCCGTTGCTAGAGCTTTACGTGCTAATGTGTTACAAAAGTGGTATCTAATTATGGATCGCCCCTGAAATAATTTTATTCTTTCCCCGTATTTTCTCACGGTGTTCATGTTCCTTTCTGGCCCTCTTCCCCCTCTCCCTTCTTTTTCCCCCTGTCCTTTCTTCTTCTTCTCCCTCTCCTTTCTTCTTCTTCTCCCTCTCCTTTCTTCTTCTTCTCCCTCTCCTTTCTTCTTCTTCTCCCTCTCCTTTCTTCTTCTTCTCCCTCTCCTTTCTTCTTCTTCTCCCTCTCCTTTCTTCTTCTTCTCCCTCTCCTTTCTTCTTCCCCCTCTCCTTTCTTCTTCCCCCTCTCCTTTCTTCTTCCCCCTCTCCTTTCTTCTTTCCCCTCTCCTTTCTTCTTCCCCCTCTCCTTTCTTCTTCCCTCTCTCCTTTCTTCTTCCCCCTCTCCTTTCTTCTTCCCCCTCTCCTTTCTTCTTCTCCCTTTCCTTTCTTCTTCTCTCTCTCCTTTATTCTTCTTCCTCTTCTTCTTGGTCTTCAGATTTTTTTACATTTGTCTGCATTTATGGACACTTCTCCTCGACATCTTTTCTCTTTCACCTCTCTGTACTTTCAATTTTTGTTATGTATGTGTTCAGTCTTAATAAATCATTCAGAGGCTTTTTCTGTGGTATGTCTATCACTGACGGCGTATTCCGGGGTACTCTCTTGTTGGAACGAACAGAGCGTAACTCATTTAATTATTCAACGTTGTATTGCGGCCGACGTGGATGACGGAGGTGGTAAGAATGTGTGTACCGACTCAGTGACGTAAAGAGTAACCGACTGCCAGGTTGGTACGTAACTCACACATTTACAGATACGTCGGCAACCGCATAAAATACTTATTCATTCATGAACTAATATCTGATTTCTTTCGACTATCATCTGCCCAAAACGCATCACCCGTTGCTCCAAGAGAAACTTCATCACTCTTCCAGAGAATTCGCAAAACCTTCCCCAAAGATCTCGTGACTTAACAACTATTTCCCCTTTAAAACTCTACTCCCCATAACTCTATTTCTTGGGTATTCACCATAAACCAATCAGCCACTAAATAATTTCATTTCACCTCTTCCAACCTCACTTTCGTAAGACGCCTCTTGGATCATTCTGTATTATTGTTGTTGTAAAACTGTGTGACTAATCAACGGAAACTATAATTATAAAGCTAAAGGCTAGTCAGTGAAATAAGAAAAAGAGCTATCGATCGCCAAAAACCGCTAGCTAGGTCACCATTGGATATAAGGAATGCAAAAACGCAATTGTATCGATAAAGATGAAAATATCGACTAGGTATTCAGCGCTCTGATTCTTCTTGATGATGAAAAAAAGAAGGAAAAGAAGGAGATGAAGAAAAAAGAAAAGAGAAGGAAAAGAAGGAGAATAGAGATGAAGAAAGACAAGGAAAAGAAGACGAAGGAAGAGAAAGAGGAAATAGGGAAGACGGAAAAAATGTAGTTTTTTAACCATCTAATTATTCTGTTTCTCAACGAAAATAAGTGAAGTTATTAATTTGATAATTTTGAGAACGTTTGTAAAATTGGGGCCGGTCCGTCCAATCGCATTCGGGAACGGGCCCATCGTGGTGGTAGGAGGAGGAGGGGAGTGGAAGGGAAGGGAGGGGAAGGGAAGGGAAGGGGGGCCGAGCCGCGAATTCGGGAGTCTGGAAGGTGCAGTAGTGACACATTCAATGTAGAAATCACATTTGGGTGCCCTCCCCGAAATAACATGTCAGAAAAGTTACACGAAAACAACGACTTTACAAGTGTAGTCATTTTTTGTCTTTTTACGTAATGTGAGGATCAGTTGCCTGGGTGTCACGTTCAAAATTTTAAAAAAATGCATTGCCATCAAAGTGATTTACTTCACTAAGTCATAGCATGAGCTAATACTACATTCATAACGTAAGTTACTTGTCATACCCGTAGTTCCATTAATTTATCACAGTTATCAATATAAAAATGTACTGAAAAGATTTGACCGTTCGTAATGTAAATTCAAATAAAAGCATTAAAAAATGAGAAGCAGAAAAAAGGAAAAAGAGAAGAAAGCGTTTATTTTATTTTAAGACACTTTTTGGGACCTCATTACTTACACTCTGTGTACCAATGTCTGGACTCAATTGTAAGTGGAACTCGTGCATCTCAAAGTGACAGCAATTGCAGGAAAGGAATGTTATGGTTGTGAAATCTGTCCTCGAAGTATCGGTTAACAAACCTCAAAATGGATTTAAATAAAAACAACTTTCTCTTAGACCTCTAGGAGAGCCATCTATACCTCCGTCTTTTGTTGTTCCTTCCCTTCTCTTTCTTCCTTTCGTTCTCTTTTTCTTTCTTTCATCCTCTCTTTCTTGCTATTATTTCTCTCTCCCTCTCAAACACACATCCATTTACATATATCTGCTTCTGCTACTACTTTTAAGGTGAACGCGCCGAGAAGTACGAGCTTAATGACATGCCTACGCAAAGACAGCTGGACCTCAGAAATCGACGTCTTGGCACGCCTTGCTCATCCCATGACTCTTCGTTCCATCCGAGCGCACGCTGTCTTGGCGGACTTAAAGTGCCCCTCCCCATCCCTGTTCCGGCCCCTGACCATCTCTACTCTCCCTCGACCCCATTCCCCCGTCTCCGCCCTGCCGCCGTATCCACTCCTTCCACCCCGGTTCCTCCCGCTTCCCCGTCCTCACCACCTCCCCGTTCCCCGTGGCTGTCCCCACCAACCTTCACCGTTCACTGTCCTCCATCCCCGATCGTTCCTCTGTCCCTCATTTGCTCGCTCCGGTCCCCCGGACCGTCTTCTATTCCCTTCTCCTGTCCATGTCCCCGCCCATGCCCACGCCCCCATGTCTCCGCCCCCATTCCCCGCTCCCATGTCTCCGCACCCATGTCCCCGCCCCCATGTCTCCGCACCCATGTCCCCGCTCCCATGTCTCCGCACCCATGTCTCCGCATCCATGTCTCCGCACCCATGTCTCCGCACCCATGTCTCCGCACCCATGTCTCCGCACCCATGTCTCCGCACCCATGTCTCCGCACCCATGTCTCCGCACCCATGTCTCCGCACCCATGTCTCCGCACCCATGTCCCCGCACCCATGTCCCCGCACCCATGTCCCCGCACCCATGTTCCCGCACCCATGTTCCCGCATCTATGTCCCCGCACCCATGTCCCCGTGCGTGATTGGCGCGAGAACATCTATTTAATTTTTCTAGAATGGAAACTTAACAAAATTGTTTTTTCCTTTTACAACCAAGGACATTGGTCAGAATCGGGCTCGATCTATCGGGCAAAAGCTCGAGAGGATTATCTCGGAAGCGTACATGAGACACACCTGACCGCTTGATTCAATCTGACTTTTCTTTCTCGGGTAGCCACAATTATCTGGACAGCGGATGTGAGAGACCGTGACCGCGCGATGCAATCGGGCTATGCCTTCTCAGGCAGCCAAAACCGACAGAGGATTATCTGATGAATGCCTGTGTGAATGACACCTGACAGCGCGATGCAATCGGGTAATGCCTTCTCAGGCAGCCAAATGCGACGGATTATCTGGGAAGCGGGTGTGATAGATACCTGACCGCGGGATGCAATCGAGCTATGCTTTCCCGAATAGCCAAAAGCGCAAGGGATTATCTGTAAAGCGGATGTAAAAGATATCTGACCGCACGTTGCAATCGGGCTGTGCCTTCTCAGGTAGCCAAATGCGACGGATTATCTGGGAAGAGGGTTTGATAGATACCTGACCGCGGGATGGAATCGAGTTATACCTTCCCAAATAGCCAAAAGCGCAGGGAATTATCTGGAAAGCGGGTGTAAAAGTAATCTGACCGCAATCGGGCTATGCCTTCCCAGGTGGCCATAAGCGACAGAGGTTTATCTGGGAAGCGGTTGTCAAAGCCACCTGATCACGCGATGCAACCGGGCAATGCCTTCTCAGGCATCAAAAAGTGATCGGGGATTGGGAAGCGGATGTGAGAGATGCCCAGCCTGGGATGCAATCGGGCGACTCCCTTGGGCACTGCACTGGCCAGACGGCGGCGGCGGCGGCGCCCGGGCGCACGAGAATTCGCCGGGCGACGTGACGGGCGGGGCGGGGCAGGGGGGGGGGGGCGGGCGACGGGTTCGCGAGTCCAGTTTCGCAGGCCTAGTCGCCGCCGTGCAGGGGGGCCGCCCATTGGACACACAGCGCGACCATAAGTAGCCCCCTCTCGCGCCCCGCCCCCTCCGCGCTGTCTTCGGCCGCCCCCGCCCCGCGCCGCCGCCTTTCTTGTCGGCGCGCCGCGAGTGCAGCTGGCCCACCGCCGCCGCCGACGCCTCCGCCGACGCTGACGCTGAGTTGCCGCCTCGCCACGCCGCGTGGCGGCGCAGCGCTGTGGGCCACAACCGACCAAGTGGCCAACATTGAGGGACAAGATCCAGCTCGGCCAATGAAACAGTCGTACAAGCGTTTCCGGCACTGGCCTGGATAGCCAGGAGCTCTGAGCTAGAACGGTGGCCAGACCCAGGCATTAAATGGGAAGGTTACCGAAGGGGTAATATAGAATCCGCCTAACAATGTGTCCAAATGACACTTCGCTAAAGTAGTTAACATCACATGAATTTAGAGAAGTATCCCCTCCGCCGCAACAGCATTTTAGCCACGCCTCTTCATAAAGTGTGTATGTTTGTACAACCGTGTAATTATATAAAAAAAATAATTGATAAAACGCAAAGCACGGATCGTTCTCAATCACAGCTCACCAATTTACCACACAGGAGCAGGAAACACATGCACTAATACGCATCTTACATTTAAGACTTGGTTTTCAAATAAACATAATACTTATCACACAAAAAGTTAATTCAATGTAAATTTTATTTTAAAAAACTATTTTTACAAAAGAGCACAGTAGCACTGCACTTCCTAATTTCAATTATTTCTCGTGCGAACTATATTTTTGTCGGACGAGAACATCACAAAAGGAAGCGTTGAAGCCATTTACAAGTTAGCCGACTGCAAACGAACGAAAGAAGGAGAGTCAAATGGACTGAAGGACATAAAGGCCGCAGAACCTTCAGTTACGTTGCCAGCACTTGCTCTCAAAACGGTCCATTCTTATAAAAATCACTCTGTATCACGACGGCCAGACCCAGGCATTGAATGGGAAGGTTACCGATAGGGTAAACTGCGTCCTGGCGGGATCGTACTGTCTGTCGGCGTACTTGTGCGTCGGCGGAGGGTGTGGATGAGGGCTAATACTTAGGTGCTCAATGCCCACCCCGAGAAGCAATTCCTCTGATAGAACAAGGAATAGTGTGATGTGATACACCACTCCAGGCATATACTTTTTAGTTTGTTTGTTTTTTTCTCACTGAAATGTGTATTGGGGTTGTTCAGATTATTTACTGGAGTGCTAAAAATGTCAAAATTGACTCAACATGAACATAAGAAGCAAACTGAGTTATATTTTCATGAAACTTTATTACATTGATGAAATAGATGGAAAAAATATATTTATAAAATGTGTAGATGTAAAGGAATATTATATCCGTGATATAGACTTGACAATGATTTTGTAACTTAATAAGTGTCCGTTTTTGAATGTGTTATTGGTATGATGGTAAACTGGTAGCCATTTAGTGTGTTCCTTTTAAAAATATTCCCGTCTATTTCTTTTAATTTCAAATACAAACAAAACATATGTGTTTAGTTGCATGTCTACATTAAAGAGTCTCCTTAATAACTGTAAATATAATAATACATATGATTTTAACACTTCTTTAAGACACACATATCTAATTCTGCATATTTCTTTATACCTGATTTTATTCCATAGAGTGCGGTATTCCAAACTTCTGTGGAGTAGTGAAGTTAAAACATTGGGATAATGTGATACATCCATGAAGAATAGCTTAATAAAACAAGCTGAGTTGAACTGTGATATATAGGATCTGGTAAAGCAAAATAAAAAGTTAAAAGATGGAATATTTTCGCTTGTTTAGTTTGGATCTACCAAATATCGTGGGTAAAGATGAAGGGAAAAAAGAAAATTAGAACAAAACGTAGTCGTAAGGGACTGGAACAATAATTCAAATTATCTTTTTAGTAGAATTTATTTGCTCGACCCCAAAGTATACACAGTCGGACAGTGATGTTTCATTCGCTTCACGAACAATGTTTGTGCGGTATCGGCGGCAGTCGTGGAGATGGTAGCCGGTAGTTCAAATCTATACAAATGACAAATCATAAGAGACACCAGAATATATCTCTCAATACATTGGAATCTCGATATATTGGATCTGGAGAGAACCATCTTCCCAAATTTTCGAGTATTGCGAATTATCTATTTAGGGGTTAACGAACCGGATGATATACGGAAAGCAAAGAAATGAAAACAACAAGACAACTCAAGGATTAAAATCGATAATCTTCACAGTAAAATTGACGAATTGGTCATGCTACAGTAAAGCCACAGTGTAAATTGAATTAATGACTGCAGACGGTCAGGAGCTGTGTGTTTTGTTATCAACCTTGTGCTTACAAGAAACTATCAGGTATAAAGCGAAATCGCGTAGTTTAAATCAAAAAACTAATTACTACGTTGTCTTAATATTTTTAATCGGTAATCAGTTTTGACTCATAATGTTTAATGAACGAGCATTATAATGCGAGAGTGGGTGACAGTTGAGTTGGTGCGTGTTAAGAGTTCTGCCACTCATTGCATTAAATACTTCCCGTCGTCGGAAGCTGAATGACAGCAGCGGTGGTGGTAGCGGGGCAGTGTGTTCTAGACAGATTAAACACGTGGTCCATGACCAAGGACTGCGAAGCGACCTATTCGTCGAATAATCGCATTATATCCAATTCAAATGCAAACAAACTACTACTGAGCAAAGCAGTGAATGGACTGCACCTGAAAGGAAAAGTGAATCGATGAGCGCCATTAAACGTTCATTTAAGCGCGAGTTTGGCTGGTCGTTCTACCACTCACTGCCGAAAATGTTTTATACAGTATTGCGGAGGATTAATGGGTGTGCTGTTCCTGGTGCCTGGAAATAAAAATAGTAACCTTCGACGTACTCTCGTGTACGACCGAAAACATTTTAATATATGTTTACATCCTAACTACACCAAACAACTTTTGTTTCGTTTATATATCGAAATGGGTGAATAACAGCGAAATAATATTCATACTATAATGAAAATGAAAGCTGACAAAATTTCCTAAGGTACTGTATATTTTTTCGAGCTATTTACTAGTGAGTTGTATGCGATTAGGTTTTTAAAACTATTTATTCCTTATAGTTTTGCAATGAAGTTGGCTTCGCAGAACCACAGCCTTTAATTTTACAAAAATATCCTTCAAGTAGAAATTGAAGTCTATTTAATTTCCTTTAAAATTAGATTTTATTTAATTTTCAAACGATCAAAAGTTACAGAATGAGAAATATTCAGACAGTTTTAATTTAATTTTTTGTATGTCCTGGTTACACAACCAAAGCCGTTTTTGGGGTCTGGCTGAACTTAGTTCTCTATTTTACACATAATAAAAATAAAAATACCGGTTACAAACCAAGGACACAACCTCTGTAGACCTGTGTTATAATAAAATTATAAAGCTAAATAATATCGTATATATTGATACCTTTGTAATACGCAATAACATCACAAAAAATTTGTTCCGTATTTTGTTTAAAACTTATGAACTCCAATACTGTTTTGTATATTGTATTTATATTCCTCTTTATTTGCAGATTATTATGATATAATGCACCTTAAAATATTTTTTTACGCCTGCTCTTCCAATTGCTTTATTTCTGCTGTTTGTCTTAGGTCGAAATTTTCGAGTTTGCGACCACAGCGCGTGGGCGGCGGGCAGCTCAGTCGCGCCGATGTGTGTCGCGGTCGTTCTAATGAGCGACGCCCGCCCCCTCCCCATGCCCCTTCTGCTATGTCGCTCGCGAAACCGTGTCACTGCCGAAAGGGTGAACGGCGACGGTGACAGTCGCGGACCTCGACGCCGGCGAGCAGGGTGGGCATCACACGCAGATCACGGAGTACATTCATGTGTTGCTTCATTGATTTATTCCTTGTCGTTTTCAAGCACGCCGACTAGTATGGTCATTAGTCCCGTTTGTGTAGTAATTGTTTTACGCCTGGAGCTGGCGGTGTTGCTCCCTGGACCATGTGATCCGGAGCAGTCCTACAAACCGACTTCCCTGACATGTATCTCTGACGATTCCCTGATCCCATCCCTGACGATTTCCCATCCCTGACGATTTCCCTGACATGTATCTCCGCTAGCGGAGAATCTCCCCAGCCGAAACGAGCTCTAAGCACACGACATGTGTGGTAGAGTAGTGTTCGTCGGTGTAAGTGTAAGGGGAGATGATAGAACAAGGAAGAGGAAGGAAAGATCGCGCGCGGTCCGTAGCCCGTTTGTTAGGGTACTGCTCCGGCTTTCGCCTGGTGTTGATCGGAGAAACCACGGAAAACTATTGATCACAGCAGCCGTATGGTAGAATTCTCTTCCAGACAACGGCTTAGTCGGACCTAATTATGTAGCTAGTGTTGAAAATCCGCCACCGTTAGGACTCGTACCCCAGGACCTCCCAATCAAAGTCGCTGCAAGGACACTGGTTAAGAACCAGCTACATTCAGCCGTTATATGCGTTGGAAGCAGATCTTACCATGTTAGCAAACTCTCCACACGTCATTGGTCTTCCGTAATCAGCCACTATCTTAATGATCCGGAAACAAAGGGTACCAAATACTCCAACGTACCAATGCTTATTGTATTTAAAC
This sequence comes from Gryllus longicercus, assembly GCA_038098605.1. Taxonomy (NCBI): domain Eukaryota; kingdom Metazoa; phylum Arthropoda; class Insecta; order Orthoptera; family Gryllidae; genus Gryllus; species Gryllus longicercus. The sequence goes on from JAZDUA010000097.1 coordinate 2,998,122, forward strand.
TTCATATTTTAGTGAGGGCTTCTTCGAATATACTTGAGAACGTAAGTGAGCGAGATGCCATTGAGCTGGAGAACGTAAGTGAGCGAGATGCCATTGAGCAGGAGAACGTAAGTGAGCGAGATGCCATTGAGCTGGAGAACGTAAGTGAGCGAGATGCCATTGAGCTGGAGAACGTAAGTGAACGAGATGCCATTGAGCTGGAGAACGTAAGTGAGCGAGATGCCATTGAGCTGGAGAACGTAAGTGAGCGAGATGCCATTGAGCTGGAGAACGTAAGTGAGCGAGATCCCATTGAGCTGGAGATCGTAAGTGAACGAGATGCCATTGAGCTGGAGAACGTAAGTGAGCGAGATGCCATTGAGCTGGAGAACGTAAGTGAGCGAGATGCCATTGAGCTGGAGAACGTAAGTGAGCGAGATGCCATTGAGCTGAAGAACGTAAGTGAGCGAGATGCCATTGAGCTGGAGAACGTAAGTGAGCGAGATGCCATTGAGCTGGAGAACGTAAGTGAGCGAGATGCCATTGAGCTGGAGAACGTAAGTGAGCGAGATGCCATTGAGCTGGAGAACGTAAGTGAGCGAGATGCCATTGAGCTGGAGAACGTAAGTGAGCGAGATGCCATTGAGCTGGTGAACGGAAGGGCAGGCGGATGAGGTGGATGTAAAGGCGCATAGTGAGCGAGTGGATGGTCTTACGAATTGATTACTGAGCAAGTAGGTGAGCTAACATGTTCAGACTATTGGGCAGGTGAGCGAGATTGAGGAGGATGGTGGGTGGTGATCGGAACACCAATCGACTGGACCATTCGGCTGACGAGAAACTGGATAACCTTGCGTACGGGGACAGTACGGAGACCAGAGGCGAGCAGAAGGCTGGTAAGTCGGTATGAAGGTGAGTGGTCAGTTGAGCGTTAAGAGAATTGAACGAGTAGGCGGGCTCGTGAACGGTCTGCCGAACGGGCAGTTGAACAGGTGAGCTGGCGTGGTAGTAAGAAACGGGTACGTCAGTGAGAGTTAGACTGGTAACCGAAGACAAGAGAGATGGTACGCTCTGGTCCAGAGGGCTAGTGTGATGTTGGGAGGGTGGATAATCTGCCGAACGGGCAGATGGGCTGGTGAGCGGGCGTACGGGCGTACGAGGCCGGTTAACGCCACGCGTGGACTTGTACCATTTGGCCGGAAGCCGCATTGCCACTGCAACCCGAGAGGCCTTTCCGGCGCTGGCTGCGACCGAGTAAACAAGTGCTGAGGCGGCTGCTCCGCTCGCGCCCCTGAAGCAGCATCGGCTCCTGTCAGGCGGCGCGGCTTTGATCGCGCCCGAGAGGCCCAGACGCCAAGGCGCGCCCCGGCGTAAACACATTTCGTCATAGCAGTTTTAGGGAATAATCTATTTTATGTTGAAACGTTTCCAATTATTTTGGACAATCAATAAATGTGAAACAGTATAGTCGTGTATTTAATCTCTCATCTCTTGTTTCCTTGACAAAATATTTCCACATCTTCAGGTGTCCAGAACTAAATTAAATGTAAACGTTTTATTTTAAAACAACGCGACATTTTTTAAATAAAACAATTAAAAGAGATATAAATTTAAAAATTCCTAAATTTAAAAAAAAGAAGCTTTATTTCTGTAACTATCTAAAATGTCCTTTGCCAGATTATTTTACTGAATAAAAAAATATGTAATAAATAAATTCTCGATTTTGCTTGGTTGTTTATACCAGGGTAGAAAGAGACAATTACATCACTGACTAGTTTTCCAACATATGCACCAATAAAATATACATAAATTAAAAATGTGCAAGGGCTTACGTTTCAACTGTGAATAAACATATTTTGAGTTTGAAATGTCATACTTGTTTCAGCAATTACACTTCAGTGTTCCTTGTCATAATTAAACCTAATGTTTTTAATAAAGTAGTTTAAAGTAAAATAAAGTTTAAGTGAAAAAAGTGTTTCTTTTCTGAAAAAAGTCTGATGTTTGCTGAAGAGATCGAGAAGAATCTTGTCTGAGAATGTGCTGTTGTCATGTCATCGTGTTCCAAATATTATTGGCACCAAACAAAAACAATCCAAGTTCAATAAAAGTAAATAGTGCTTTCAATACAATATTGAATTAAAAGATTTGTACAAATATTTCTTAACTTAATTAAATATGCCTTTTTTCAATATGAGTTAATTTTCTTTGGCACAGACAATAAAAGATCTCCGCTTTGAGTTTCGTTTCCACTATGGAGTGAGTACAGATGTTACAATCTACTTGTTAAACCTCGCAAATATGTATACAACTGGTTGGCAACTCCATTCTTAAAAAATAATATTTGATTTTTATATTGCGTTTGAAATGAAAATAGCATGATTAACAGAAAAAATAGTGAAAAAGGATTTATGATTGACAACGTGCGACTAGAATTCATTACGTTTTTATCCAAGATATTATTTCTCTTCACTTCATTGCATTTACGGTCGAAAATTTTTTCTGATTTGTTCGCAATAAAAGCTTATCACCATTACATTCATACAACGGGGATACTTAATCTTTCCGTTTTACGCATGTATTTTTACATTTTTTTTGACTGGACTTTTTCCACCTGCATGAAATCGTTCCCTTGTTATGAAACAAAACGAACAGAATGTTTACTTAAAAAAATTAAATCATTACGTATTTATTTTCATATTGATTTAAAATAGTATATATTTGGAAATTAAATTTGACATTAATTAATTTCAGTCACATTTTTTGTAATACATTTATATCGACATGAGGAAGTAGTAAAGGCCACTCTCAAGGGGCGACAGGTAAGGACGGCCGAGTGGGGGCGGCAACTGCTGATGTAGCATGCGCTAGTTGCACGAGTCGCACCTGGCAACGCGACCATCCACAAGTCGTCATCGTCGCTTCTCTCTTGCCCAACGCCTGCACCCCTGCCGCACGCCTCAGACAGAGCGACGACCGGCGACATGCGACATCTCTTGAGAAGTGATCCGTCGCATCCGCTCAGCGGCAACATCCTGCATCTGCAGCGTTGAATTGAATTGAATTAATGCCTTATTTTACGTGGCGAGACTCAGGCCATGAGGCCTGCTCTTCCGTCTGACCACGTAAATTTCGCTACGCTCCTTTCACCAACTAGCAGAGAAAGGAGGTATTTCTTGGGCGAGAAACAGGCGACTTGAATTTAGCTCAGAGGCGTCATTTAGGCTTAAGGATCTTTTACATGCATGTAAATCTACTAACATGGGACAGCCGGCTTTACTTCCCCTCCGAAGGAAGGCGTACGAGGGATTTTTTCACCCTGAAAAATCGATCGGGTTTGAACCCGCCAACTTGGGTACAACAGTACGAAACGCTAACCGTTACACCATCGCCGCCGCCGCCAGCATTGCTGAGCCGAGCGGGAGATTCTAGACACGAGGTTCCCAACGGTTAAAGGTCGGAGTTCGGTAGAGTTTACCGAGTTTGAATCAGTGGTGTTACGTGGCTTATCCGATCATTTCCAGGCGAATTCCGGGGCTGTATCTCAGCAAACGGGTCATGGGTCGCGCGTGATCATTCCTTTCCCTTCCTTTTTTTTCTTTCAACTCCCCTTATATATATATATATATATATATATATATATATATATATATATATATATATATATATATACACACACACACACTTTCATACACTACACTCCTCAACATTTGGGGGGGGGGGGGTCCATTCGGGAGCCTACAGTTTGTCCCAGCGGGGGCGGTACCCCGCTGGGGAAAATACATGCCCTCCCAGCCAACATGGAGGTTCTCACCAGATGTCGTGTTAAGAGTGGGGAGGAACACCGCCCCCTCTCGGGATGTAGCATTCACTACACTTACAGGAAGAATAACTTCAGAAGTTCGTGCTGCAAGAATCAGCAGTTTGTTTGCGAGTTATAGAAAACTTATTTGCAACGGTAAACGAACCTCAGATTTGATTTTTCTGTTTTGCTAACAAAACCTGATCGAGATGACCCGGAAGCTGAAGTACATTATTTGTTGCAATCATAATAAGAATTTTAAAAAAATGTATACAATACAAACGTAAGCTAATTCATTATATATATTTGTTTTGTTAAAATAAACAAAATTTATCTTTTTGATGATCAGTATAGTCCCTAATTGTATAGAAACAATTATGCAGCAGAAAATATTTTACTTTTAACTTAAATGTGTGCACCGACTCCAATTGTTGAATGTCATCTGGCAACGCATTGTAAAGTAACGTATATTTATTGTATGTGGATTTGTGGTAGTGAGCTTTAATACAAATATTACAGATTCCCAAATAAATAGAGAAGGCAATGTTAAGATTCCAAGCTCAATGAAGAGAGGCTTGCAAGGATCACGAGGACGGCATTTTTTTATTATTCGAATAATTTTCTTTTGCATTCTAAAGGTCTGGGTACTACATGATGAGCTTCCTCAGAATAGTATGCTATATCTCAGGCGGGAATGCACATTTGCAAACTACACGCAACTAGCTGCATGAAGGCTGGCAGAATTTGAAAGAATTCTAAATGCGTAACATAATGAACTTAGTGTTTAATTCTGTTATATGTACATTCCATTTGAGGTTTGACTGATTCAAATATCTAAAAATTGTTTTTAACTTAACATCAGCTAATTGCATATTGTTTATTTTCAATGATGAATGCTATTACTGATTTGAAATTCAAAAATACATTGAAACTGTTTTTCCTTCGTTAACTATTAATTTGTTATTACAAAACCAATTTGCAACTTCTGACAGTACTTCGTGACAGTACGGTATTTATACTTTTTGAGATCGATGTTTAAGGTAAGAGGTTGTTTAATCTAGGGCGATACCACGAATTCCATAAGCAGGTAATTTTGATAGCAAGATATTATGGTCAATAATGTTAAAAGCTTTCGAAATATCTAAAAATATTCCAACGGGTGCTTCATTTTGGTCCAGCGATGAAGCAACATCATTAAGAATAGAAAAAATGCAGTTTCCGTTGATTTTGATATTCTAAAACCGTTTTGTGAGTCTGAAAACGCTTAGTTTTTCCCGATAAATGTTTCCAATCGCCTATAGAGAAGCGTATCTAACATTTTTGAGAAAACTAACAAAAGAGAAATTGACCGGTAATTTTGAATTTCATTTTTGATCCCTTTTTTAAAACGCGGTTTAATTTTTGCTGATATTCCTGTGCATCGAGAAGCATTGAAAATTTGAGTTAACGGCTGTATAAAGGAAGGTAGACAAGTCTTCAATAAACAATCCGGAAATTCATCTAAACCAGATGAATATTTATTTTTTAGATTACTAACTATTCTCAGGATTTCATTACAAGAAGTTTCGGAAATAAACATGGTGTCGAAAATTTTTGGGGAAGGGAATGATGTTGAATTTTGTAGATTTAGTCCCTTTGAAAGTTCAGCCGCAATTCCAGAAAAGTGTTGGTTGAAGAAATTTGCCACTTTTTCCCGATTACTTGCTTTTTTTCATTATCCTTTAAAACAACATTCTCAACTAAATACCGAAATGATGTGGTCGTATTTTTTTACGATATTCCACATTGCTTTAGTTTTGTTACTAGCGTCCAAAATATCCTGATGATTTTTCATTATTTTTGCCCGAACTCTAACATTCCTTCAAATTGTTTTGAAGGTTGTAATGTTTTGTATTCAAGGAAGTGGACATGGAAACCGGGTGGCACGTCATGATGTTTAGAAATAAATTAAAGCGTACGTTTGTTTTTACACGTTCCAATTCCTTGTTTCATCCAAGTATTATTTTTCCGTGAAATGTTTAATTTTATCTTTTTGAGAGGAAAGCATGCGTTAAAGTATAATGAAAGCTTTGATAAAAATAGATTAAATTTTTCATTTGTGCCATAGGCGTTATAAACTGTGCCCCATGATTCCTGTAGCAAGTAGTCCGTAAATAATTTTATGTTAACTTTAGTGAATGCTTTGCACACGCGTGTATTATTTATTGTGTCAGTGTTAATGTTATTAGTAATTATAAGAATTTGTGCATCGTAGTCATTGTAACCTAGATTAGTAATTTTTATTTCATATCTAGTTGTGGTTTTCTTAATTATAATATGTTCAATAGTTTTTTGTGATTTAATTGTATTCCGTGTAATACATTCACTGGAATAAATAAATTAAAAGATTTCAGTAAATAGAGAAACTTCTGTTTTTCATGGGATTCGCTCAGAAAATCAATATTGAAATCTCCACATATAACAATGGATTTAGAAGATAGATAACTCATTTTGTTCAGAATTTCTAAGAAAATAAAATAATCTAATGTTCCCTCTTTTGGAGGTCTGTAGATGCAAAGAGAGTTTTGAGCGTAGTAAGATGTATGACTGTTATTTAAAAACTTTTTCAACTGCATATAAATTAAATTCTGACTGGGAGATAGAATCGATGTCATTTCTTACGTAAACACTCGAACCTCCGTTTGCCGGGCCCTTATTTGATTCCCTTAGACTACAAAACGATCCTGGAAGGTAAAAATCAGGAATTTGGCATGTGTTTAAATCATTATGAGACAACCAATTTTCTGTAAAACAAAAAACATCTTTTCGACCTAGATCACACTGTAATGCTGCATCGATAAATTAAATTGTATTTGAAAGAAATTGCACATTAAGATGAATTTTTTGCATGTACCTACACGGATGTTTCTCTGCTGCATTTGACTGTAGTCGTTATTTATGTAACTCCATTTACCTCGAGTGCGTGATCGAAAGAAGTATCGTACCCCAGCAGTGACAGGAGGTGAGGAAGGAGGCGCGACAAATGCAGATAAATGAATAATTAGAGATGTAATACAAGCATTAGGTTCCAAAGAGGTACCGGAGGATGGAAGAGAACTAGGAGATATGGGTGGGAATGGGTGTTGGGCAGGACACTGCCGAGGTTGTGAAAGGATGTGTTTTACAAGCTCACTACAGAGTGCATGTTTTGCGACAAGGTTCAGGTGAATACCATGCCGGGTAAAGTGTTTTTCTGAGAGAAAGTTTAGCTCAAATAATTTAACATGTGTGTCTCTCATATGCAGTTTCAATTGGTTATTTGCGTGTTTAATTTCTTTGCACTGTGTAGGTTTGTTATACCAGATGTACGTTGTACCAGTTGTACGTTCGATTCATTTTGATCTCTGGACTGCCAGTGGGTACGAGTAAATGAGGTTATTTACAGATCTCAATTGAAAATACATTTCCCTGCTAATTTATTTGGCATATATTGCAATGGGTCAATTATCTTTACATCTCTTTACAACATTATCATCAAAACAGTGAAAGGTGTGTTTCAATTGAGCATGCCCGCAATATTTAGATTCCTGATAAATCTCTTCAATGAACTTCTGTAACTAAAAACTACCTTTAATGTACATATTGATTGATTTTGTCTTGTTTGTATTATAACCCATGTACCTATGAATAAACTGGGTCCACGCGTTTTATTGAAAAGAGTTTATACTGTTTTCCATTCGGTCTCGCTTTTACTTACGAAATGGCAATGGATAAAATATGCATTAGTGAAGAGATAATAAAAAAGCGGCGTGGATAACATGTATTGCAACTGAAAGTGAAATCTGTCTACACAATTTTGTTAATAGAATAAAATTATGATTATTGGTCATAAATGTTGTACACGTACAATATCCAGTTATTACTTTCTACACAAAACAAATAAAATTGTCTCTTAAATAATAGTAGGAAGGCCGGTCAGATGGCCGAAATCGTTAGGGCAGTAGCGATCTCGGAACAGAAGACTGAGGGTTCGAAAACCGCCTCGGGGACTGCTAAAGCAGGTTGCACCCTTGATTCGGGTTGGCCTATTCGCGATAAAAATAGTGCACATTGTTAAAACGAAATTTTGTTCACTGTCTTAAAAATCTTAATATTCCCAAACCATTTCAGATACCGGAAGAGATAATTGTATGAAATTAATTTTTGTCCCACAAACTGTTCATAACACCAGAATTGTATCTTAATTCAGCTGTCATCCCGGATTAAGATAAGAAAATCCAGGAAGCACTGAAACTATCGGTCATGGTGTCTCGCGCCTATTCAAAGTGATACAAGTAGTATAATCAGAGTTAAAACTCATATCTACATGTCCTGATCAGTCCCGCTTTCGTATTTGCAGAAAGATACAGAGTCACTCGCCTTTTAGGAGGGCATTTAACCGAACACTAAACTCCGTTGGGTTACTAGTTTCTAATCGGTCATATTACATACATCCGACTGGTTGTATTACAAAATTAAGATGTTTCATTCATTTTGGCGTGGCTTCAGCAGATTTCAGGGATAAAATCTAAATAAAATTCCTCAAGTACTATTTATGAAAATTATTAATATGAAAATACATTATTTTTACTTCTTTTCTTACTGCTACGCAGTACAGAGAAAGAATGGTCACGATGCGGAAAACATGCCGAGTTTTAGAAGGAAAAACTTATTGCCGGACCCTGGTAACGAAATACGCACGCCCACGCCCACGCGAACACGCACGCGCGCGCACACACACACACACACACACACACACACACACACTCAGACGGGCAGACAGAGAGACAGAGACAGAGAGAGAGACAGAGAGAGACAGAGAGAGACAGAGCGAGAGACAGAGAGAGACAGAATGAGAGACAGAGTGAGAGACAGAGTGAGAGACAGAGTGAGAGAGACAGAGTGAGAGACAGAGAGACAGAGAGAGACAGAGAGAGACAGAGAGAGACAGACAGAGAGAGACAGACAGAGAGAGAGAAACAGAGAGAGACAGAGAGAGAGAGACAGAGAGAGAGACAGAGAGACAGAGAGAGACAGAGAGACACAGAGAGTGGTGTGTGAGTGTTTGTGTGTTTCGTTACCGGAGTCCAGGGATAAGAATTTTTCCTTGATTGACGGCAAAACGTTTCTCCGTCCGTCCATCCGTCCGACCGTCATCTGTGAACAATTTCTGGCAGATAAACCGAAAGCAGGAATTTTACCAAAATTGAAGTTAAACGACCGATCTGATATCGTGGACCCTTAATTTTAAACGGATATTTTGATTTTGGAGGTTACATGAATCCTCAACATTTTCAAAATTTACTCGAAATGTCTCGAAATGTTTCCTATAAATTTTTTCCTCGGCTAGAGCAATAGACGCTTTAAAAAAGACATAGGTCGCATTTTGGTTAAATATTCTGAATTTTCGAAAATTGCAAAAGTTAAAAAAAGTTCCGAGTTTTCCTTCAACTACAATATTGAAGAACGCTTTTTTCTTAAGGAAATCTGTGTGTCAAGTAAGTCCATTTTCAAAAGTGAGTAATTTTAAACAATTATTATCTCAAAGATTGATCTTTTTTTTTTAATTTCCCCTCGTCAAAGAACAGTATAGGAAATGGTACTGGTCCCATTTTCGGCGAACGATCTCCATTTTTGAAAATTGCAAAAATACAATACTGCAAATAGTATTATTTTGTTAAATGAAATCTATTCTAAAAAATATTTTTTTAAAAAAGATCATTGCCAATTTTTTAAATATATGTCTAGTTGAGCGTAATTTTCAAATTTTCAAAATTGCAGATTAGAAATGTACGCACTTTTTTATGTAATCTTTCACAAGTTATCAGGTTGCAATACAAGAATGGGAATACCGCGACCCAGCAGTTTGAAATAGAATTACTTATATTTGGGCAGAGTTCCTGGGTGAATGGAACGATGTTCTGAGTGTGCAATTAGTGTTCATATTTCAGCTAAGTTTCTCGCCTAATACGTTACGATTGGAAATGGAGTGTTACAAGTGATGGCTGGGATGTCTTAATATGGACGGAAATTACGGTATTAAAATTTTACGTAATCGTTACTGATGCGAGAAAGTACATACTGCTGTAGCACTAGTAATTTTCCCTCAAATGTAGTTTATTGAGCCTCACATCTGGGCTCCAAATTCTTACTTTAGCATTCTTCTCTCAGTTAAGTAAACCGCTGTAAATTTGAGTGTTATATAGTAATGTTTGGGTGTTAAAGAGACAGAAAACAAGTATAATGAAATTTTATCGTACACAGCAATTAAAATTAAGGAAAAAATGAAAATAATTAATCAAATCGGTAGAATAATTGCGATATCTTTTTCTTGTAATCATCAATAGTTGTACATGCGTTTTGATAAACAATACACTAAATAGAAAAAATCCTTCTTGATAGCCTTCCTGTAAGTTTTTAACTTCTTCCGGTACCGTACATTTTAAGAAAATATTCAAACAACACAAGCTGAACTGCCTGACCATGTTTCCCTTACATGGAAATTAGAAAGCATTACAGAACTCACATCTTAAGGATAAAAACAACAATGAACGATATTGTGGCAGCTTATTTGTTTGGATTTTCTCTCTCAGCGTCCTGTTAGTGATATTTTGGGTCACTCAGGTATGTTGCTCAAAGCCAAATTGCTAGCAACTTCCTTAAAAGTTAAGCGAATATCCACACCCTTCACAACTGCTAGGCGAAGTTAAACGAAACGCACCAGAGCATAACATTGCAAACGTAAATTCAAGAGTAGATTACTATTCACAAAGTCAGCAAAACAGCATGCATTATTAACAGTGACTGAGGTTCCCTTAGGCAGTATAGGCAAACGAAACACAACAGGTTATCGATTGGTGCAGACAGGTAATCGCATTCAAACTAAACAAAAGAATACAAATAAGCGCACGGTCTGTCATTTTTACATTCAATAAATTTTCAGAATAAATACTTGCGAAACAGCGCAAATAATACGCAATGACACGTACACGGAACATTGTTTTTCATCGAAAACAAAAATCAGGAAGATTAGAGTTGTAGGACTCTGAAACAATCGAGTTTAAAAACTACCAAGTAGATTAAATACTTGTATTTAGATAACTGGTGGAGTATTGCGGTAAAAGCCGTTCATCACTTGGGCGCCCTTCAACACTAATAAACTAATTCTCCACATTATTTATGATTGTGCTACAGTTCAATTTGGTCTGTGGCGAATATTCTTATGTTGGCAGCACTGTTGGAGTCTAGTTCATGTGGTTTAGCCAGAAAAAAACGACCATGCAGTCCAACAACAAGCGTTTGAATATGAGTAAGAATATATTTGGAAAGATCGTCGAGGACTCGTGGCCCGTTATGTAAGTTATGACACCGTCATCAGCTTAGAAGCGACATTAAATACTTGATTCTATTATTCCATTATTCAATAGTAGAACTAGAATGACTGATGGGGCTAGACAGATTAAGTATTTCACATGAGATGTGCAAATAAAAGTAATTTGTTCACAAATACCAACCTAAATGAGGACACTAGAAATGATTTCCTAAAATGTTATATCTGGAGTGTACTATTGTAAGGTTGTGAAGAATGTTTCCTTTTAGAAAAGAACCATTTGTCCAAAGGACCTTCCAAAGTCATTTGGAAACCTTTGAGATACGGTTGTGGCGAAGTATTTTGAAAGTTTCCTACACATAAATAATTTCTAATAAAGTTATATTTAGTTTATACATTCATATTACATATATTACATATATTACATATTATATTTCTAAAATGTTATATTTAGAAAAAGTGAAGGAGAAGAGAACCCTATTAAAAACAATTTGGAACAAAATCATCATTTTTTGGAAACATTTTCAGACATTAAGTACAATTTTGACTGCAAAATTGTTGGGAAAAGCCTAAGAGAGACCCCTGTACGAAATTCCTTGAAGAAATTCAAAACGAACTCACTTCAGAAAATATACTGAGATGAAGTGGACAGCGAATAATAGATTGACAACGGGTTGTCCGGAAAAGAATATATTGGTTTAGGAACATAAGACAGTGGACATTACTAAGTTTTGAAGAATTTTGCCTCATTGCTGACAAGATGTTTGGTTGGTTGATTAGTGATACCGGGAGCGTCAACCGCTAAGGTCATTAGTAGGGCGTGTTGTATTGCGGGAGGTGACGGTGATGATGGTAATATTCGGCGCCGACATACCGTCGGGTAACGGGGTTTCTCTCAATCATCTCCCACCAGCGGAACGCCACCCAAGCCGGGACAAGCTCTAAGCTCCCGACAAGTATGGTATCGTAGTGCGTGTAAGTGTTTAAGTAAGGGGTGAGAATAGAACAAGAAATGGGAAGGAAAGATCGCGCGCGGTCCGTGGTCCGTTTGTTAGGATACTGCTCCGGCATTCGCCTAGTATTAACGATAGAAAATACGGAAAACTACCGATCAGAGCAGCCGGCCGTTAGAATTCTCATCCGGACCATAGAGAGGAGATTACCATCACCTCCCGCGGTAACAACATGCACTACACTCACGGGACTAATGACCTTAGCAGTTGACGCGCCCTGAAACTGAAAACAATTATTTACATTTTTTTTGCAGTAATCCCCTGCTAATCCGCGTCTGACCCTGCGTTGAAGAGGCGCCCGAGCGCCACAGGAAGTAGGCGCCGAGTGCCATTGACGGTTGGGGGCAAGTTGCCCGACGCGGGGGTCGAGCGGTACAGCATTCTCCCGGAGCTCCCCTGGCCCCTGACCAATGATTTATTTCGGAGAACGTTCAACTTTCCAGGTACAGTTGAATGGGTGAAAACCAGAACGCTATCAGCGACATTTTATAAATTCTGTGTTTATTTTAGACTTTATTTCAGTGGCAATGTATTTTCGTGGTTTTACTAGTAATGAACATTTGAAATGCCTTGGTTTTAAAGATGAAACAAAGCACCACGATTTTACAGTGATATTGACGTAAATAAACAGATTTCTCAAAATTTATAAAATGTCACTTGTAAGTGCGAGGGGCGAGGAGGGAAGACGAAAATGAAAGGAAATATCGCGCACGGTTTTCAACAGGTTTGTTAGGTGGCTGCTGCAGCATTGTTAGATATTCATTGGAGAAACCACTGAAAACCACACGTCGGAGCGTCGGAGCTAGAATTTGTCTCCAGATAGTTGATGAATTCGAGCTAGACATGCAGCTGCTGTCCAAAATCTGCCTATGCTGACACTGGAACTTTAGGGTCTTCCTGTCAACGATGAAGAACAATAAACCATGTTGCTGGCGAGCAATAGCAGCCAATGTACAGCCTAGGGTGGTCATTATTTTCTGGAAGACTGGACTGGTTCAAGACTGGAATTCCTGTCGAGCTTCCCCTCATTTTACTTAAATGTCCAACCCTTTTCAAAGAGATTATTCTGTGAAACTGAGCACTTGACATTTTAAAATGATTTTTGCATTTTTTCACATCGAAAAGACTGTATTTTTTTGAACAAATATCAAATATAATATGCGTTCTTTTAATATGTTTTTACAAATAAACATTTTTAGAAAGTGGAGAAAATTAGGGCTGTAAGACATTTACACTGGAACAATTGTTACCCATACACCGTAGAACTTCAAGTGTTCGATGGCACAGGTGCATGTCGTTTAATCAATCGAAAAACTTGTATCTCATTTTTAAAATTTGCTGAGAAAATATATCAAAAACTTCAACTTTGTCAAAATAGTGGCTGCATTCACGGACACATTGAACACATGTTGAACACATGCTGAACATTATGTATGAATGACCCCAGTATTGTTTATACGAGCAAATAGGGAAAATTTATTATTTTTCGGCAGGTAGCATGTAGTCATTAAACGTTGAGTCTCCGTTCCATTGTCTTCGTGTAATTAACAGCCTTTTGTTTAGAGAACGTGTGTTGGAGGATAATTAAACAAGTAAGATAAATATCCGATATATCGCTACCAGCATTGTAAAACTTTCGAATGTTTGTGCAATTCTTTGAAAATCGATCGGCATCCATCGAGATAACTTGCATGTTTTACTTTATTAATCATCACGGTATTAATTACGAAAACGATTGTGTAATTACGAAACTTTAAGAATGCTTTTTTAAAGGATGATTTAACCAAGTCAAATTTTTAGGTGTTGTCTGGGAAGTATTAAAATTTAAAGAGCGACGTATCTTGCTTTCCATTATTAGAGAAAAAAAGGCTTTATGTCTACAAAATAAGGAAAATTTTTAAAAAATCAGAAAATAAATTATCAGAATTTGCCTAATAATATACTAATTAGGGTCTGATGACCCCCAGAATAGGTTCACTTCCACGGACTGACTTTCATCTTCTATTTATGTCATGACGTTATGTCAATGAGCGAGTATTTATTCTATGCAGGTGGGTCGACCGCAGTGGTCATTAGTTCTGTTATTGTAGGGAATGTTTTAGGTCTGAGGGAGACTGTTCCTTCTCCCATGGAAGGTGATGATCTACACATTAGCCCATGGAGGTTTGCATCTTCATGTATCTCCACCTGGGGTCTCCGCTGGACAAGCTGTAGCTCCCGATTGGCCTCCCGACATCTGAGGAGTTTGTGAAAGAGTATGCTTGTGTGTGCGAGTGTGTGCGAGTGTGTGCGAGTGTGTGCGAGTGTGTGCGAGTCTGTGCGAGTGTGTGCGAGTGTGTGCGAGTCTGTGCGAGTCTGTGCGAGTGTGTGCGAGTCTGTGCGAGTGTGTGCGAGTCTGTGCGAGTGTGTGCGAGTGTGTGCGAGTGTGTGCGAGTCTGTGCGAGTCTGTGCGAGTCTGTGCGAGTCTGTGCGAGTCTGTGCGAGTCTGTGCGAGTCTGTGCGAGTCTGTGCGAGTCTGTGCGAGTCTGTGCGAGTCTGTGCGAGTCTGTGCGAGTCTGTGCGAGTCTGTGCGAGTCTGTGCGAGTCTGTGCGAGTCTGTGCGAGTCTGTGCGAGTCTGTGCGAGTCTGTGCGAGTCTGTGCGAGTCTGTGCGAGTCTGTGCGAGTCTGTGCGAGTCTGTGCGAGTCTGTGCGAGTCTGTGCGAGTCTGTGCGAGTCTGTGCGAGTCTGTGCGAGTCTGTGCGAGTCTGTGCGAGTCTGTGCGAGTCTGTGCGAGTCTGTGCGAGTCTGTGCGAGTCTGTGCGAGTCTGTGCGAGTGTGTGCGAGTGTGTGCGAGTCTGTGCGAGTGTGTGCGAGTCTGTGCGAGTGTGTGCGAGTCTGTGCGAGTCTGTGCGAGTCTGTGCGAGTCTGTGCGAGTCTGTGCGAGTCAGTGCGAGTCTGTGCGAGTCTGTGCGAGTCTGTGCGAGTCTGTGCGAGTCTGTGCGAGTGTGTGCGAGTCTGTGCGAGTCTGTGCGAGTCTGTGCGAGTCTGTGCGAGTGTGTGCGAGTCTGTGCGAGTCTGTGCGAGTGTGTGCGAGTCTGTGCGAGTGTGTGCGAGTCTGTGCGAGTGTGTGCGAGTCTGTGCGAGTCTGTGCGAGTCTGTGCGAGTCTGTGCGAGTCTGTGCGAGTCTGTGCGAGTCTGTGCGAGTCTGTGCGAGTCTGTGCGAGTCTGTGCGAGTCTGTGCGAGTCTGTGCGAGTCTGTGCGAGTCTGTGCGAGTCTGTGCGAGTCTGTGCGAGTCTGTGCGAGTCTGTGCGAGTCTGTGCGAGTCTGTGCGAGTCTGTGCGAGTCTGTGCGAGTCTGTGCGAGTCTGTGCGAGTCTGTGCGAGTCTGTGCGAGTCTGTGCGAGTCTGTGCGAGTCTGTGCGAGTCTGTGCGAGTCTGTGCGAGTCTGTGCGAGTCTGTGCGAGTCTGTGCGAGTCTGTGCGAGTCTGTGCGAGTCTGTGCGAGTCTGTGCGAGTCTGTGCGAGTCTGTGCGAGTCTGTGCGAGTCTGTGCGAGTCTGTGCGAGTCTGTGCGAGTCTGTGCGAGTCTGTGCGAGTCTGTGCGAGTCTGTGCGAGTCTGTGCGAGTCTGTGCGAGTCTGTGCGAGTCTGTGCGAGTCTGTGCGAGTCTGTGCGAGTCTGTGCGAGTCTGTGCGAGTCTGTGCGAGTCTGTGCGAGTCTGTGCGAGTCTGTGCGAGTCTGTGCGAGTCTGTGCGAGTCTGGGCGAGTCTGGGCGAGTCTGGGCGAGTCTGGGCGAGTCTGGGCGAGTCTGGGCGAGTCTGGGCGAGTCTGGGCGAGTCTGGGCGAGTCTGGGCGAGTCTGGGCGAGTCTGCGCGAGTCTGCGCGAGTCTGCGCGAGTCTGCGCGAGTCTGCGCGAGTCTGCGCGAGTCTGCGCGAGTCTGCGCGAGTCTGCGCGAGTCTGCGCGAGTCTGCGCGAGTCTGCGCGAGTCTGCGCGAGTCTGCGCGAGTCTGCGCGAGTCTGCGCGAGTCTGCGCGAGTCTGCGCGAGTCTGCGCGAGTCTGCGCGAGTCTGCGCGAGTCTGCGCGAGTCTGCGCGAGTCTGCGCGAGTCTGCGCGAGTCTGGGCGAGTCTGCGCGAGTCTGCGCGAGTCTGCGCGAGTCTGCGCGAGTCTGTGCCGATCTTCTCTCGACGCTGATCGAAGAAACGACTGTAAACAACTAATCAGAGCAGCTAGTCGCTAGATTTCTCCTCCAGAAAACGGTTGAATTCAACCTACCTCTTTAGCTAGTGTCGAAACTCAACCACCGTAACGACTCAAACCCTAGACTTTCGCAATCAACGATGTGCCGACAACGGATGTTCGAAGCGAACCTTCGAAGTCGGTGTAACGTTATTTGCTATTTAGTTGAATTCAAAAATTTACTTATGGATAGGATCTCCCAAAATACGTCTAAATCCACTGTAGTATTCTAGCCAGTCTGGAGACATTTGTAAAAGTCCGCGTACCTCCATATTTTTTGCCGCCGCTCTGTGAATGCAAATGCAATTCGGGCCAATAACAAACTTTTGGCGATGTCTCCAATCACTGACCATCGGATCGATATTCGCGTTTCTACACACAGTACGGTGTCAGCAGTGGATTCAGTGATCATAATTAGTTTACCCAAACTTTGTTGCAGCGGAGTAGTTAATTTCTGTCGTTTAATGTAATTTTCTGAGAGGGTAGGGAGAGCAGTTCCCGGAATCTTCCTGTGAGATCGCACTCACGTATGACGGGTACCCGCGACTACAGTTGCTTTATTTGAGAATGTGCCATTTGCATCTGAATATTGTAATTTTTTAGAAAAAAATCTAAAAAGTTTAGTCACGAAACTATCTGTAACAAAATGCGAGAGGGTGCAAATCAGAAACCACTTTATTTTTCTAAATTTTTAATTTTTTATCCACATTAATTAGTTTGTCTTACATAACGAATTCTCAAACTCTGTCCTACTAGAAAAAAGAGAGGTAACTTTTCTTAGACCTGTGTTCTTCGGGAGATTTTGATGTACAAATACATGATTATTGTACATTCTACTGAATTAAATGGGTAAATACTTAATACTATTTACTTACGAGAAGAAAACAAATTGTAAAGAAAACTACTTTGTATTTAAAATGTGAACTGCCATTTGACATTACTATTCCCATCAGCGAATTAATTTTTTTTAGTGCACTAGATAATAAAATCGACATTAATAGAGCCAGGAACAATGAAATAAATTGCGCTTCTCATGGTTCAACAAACCTAATCAAACCGTAACTATTTTATTTATGAAAAAAAAAATAGTTATTTTTGAAGCGCGTGTAGCAGAAACTGCTAATACGAAAGGTGAAATTTGAATAGAAAGAAGTAAAATTTGAAGGCAGTACAAACGATAGTATCCAGTACGAGAGCAAAACCACTTTGAAAACTAATTTTGTTAAATTCTCCAAATACTGCGCTACATTCCCTACCACAAAAATTCTTCAATTCGAGTTCCAATGTGATCATGACGCAAACCGATTCAGTGGAACTGATAAAATCAATAATTCTGA
Organism: Gryllus longicercus; assembly: GCA_038098605.1. Lineage (NCBI taxonomy): Eukaryota > Metazoa > Arthropoda > Insecta > Orthoptera > Gryllidae > Gryllus > Gryllus longicercus. The sequence goes on from JAZDUA010000097.1 coordinate 3,015,814, forward strand.
TTACCAGTAGTATTATATTAATACTAAATACGTTTCGAAAATTACTAATGTATCGCTATTAAAATTAGATAAATGTATTCAAAGGCAAACACAGAAAATGCAGTAATGTTATTTCAGCTGGGCAAGCTCATTTAGAGATACAGTTTACTACCTTACGCTCTTTCTGCGTAAATGGGAGTTTTATCACCATGATCAAAACGTTGCAAAGCCAGATTGCTCATTAGGAGATAATCTGATCACCTCCAAGAGGCCGAACGGGAGGATAAGGACAGGGTACTGCGTGATGAAAGAGAACAGGACAAGTGGGAGAAACGTAGGCGGGCTTATCGGAATGCAAACGAACTACGCAAACGAACGTGCAAGAGTGTGTAGTATTTCGGGCAGGCGAGAAAGCCAACGACAGCTAACAGACGGGCGACAATATGCAGAGAGCAAGTGGGAAAAGGCGTGGAAATGCGAACGCGGGCGCAAGCCAGAGAGCGGAGAGGGTTTAGGATGAAGAGGGTGGGGGAGGGAGGATAAGCTAAAGATAGCTTACGAGAGGGGGGATGCTGATGAATGGGTGGGCGAGAGAGCGGGCAGACAAAAGAAAGCGTAGGAGAAAACGGAGAAGAGGTGGAGGGTGGGTGGGAGAGTGAATGGGGGAAAAGGACGATGGCGTGAGCGGGCAGGGGATCGTATGGAAAGCTGGGCGAGGGAGTGAACAGGGTAAAGTGAGCCTAAGAGAGCTCGGAGAGGGGTAGATGAATAGGCTGGGCGAGAGAGCGAACAGGAGAAAGAGAGCTTACGTGAGAGAGAATGATGGAATGAACGGGTGGGAAAGAGAGCGGGAAGAGGCGAAAGGTGTACGGCAGCAGCGAGGGCGTTGGGTCAGAGTGCGTGAAAGAGGAACGAACGTGTGAGGAAGAAGTGAACTGACCTGCGAGGGAGCGGTAAGCGGGAAAAAAACGAGGAGGCAAAGGGACACCAATATAATTGTACGATCGAACGAGAGTAAAGGCGGGCAGGCGAGAGTAAAAGTGATTGTACGAGCGTGCACGAGTGTCACGGGAGAGAGAGAGAGAGAGAGCAGGTGGCCAGGTCGAGAGTGAGAAAGTAAATGACGCAGGAGCAGGTGCACGAGAAATCAGAAGGGTGGGTGAGGGCGGGTATCAGGGTGAGAGGTAACTAGCTCAGGAACAGGCTGGGAAGGGAATGGGTACGAGAGGTGTAAACTGACGACTGCAAGAGCAGGGGAGCGAAAAAAAACAGCAGTTGATGAACGACAGAGCGAAAGGGAGAGCTACATATCGAAAAGACGGATAAGCTAGTAGCCACACGAGGCCGCGTGGGCAGGCGAACGAATCGATGAAGAAGGAATGGATGTGTCGGCGGAAGTGGGCGGAACAGAGAGCGTTGGGACGAGAGAATAGGTATGCTGGCGCGCTCGAGAGAGTGAGTGAGTGAGTGAGTGAGTGAGAGACAGAGACAGAGACAGACAGAGACAGACAGAGACAGACAGAGACAGACAGACAGAAAAGAGAGGGACAGAAAGATAGAGCGCTCTCTCGTACAAGCGTGAAAGGAACGAATGAAGTTTCGAAAAAGAGATCGGCTGGCGAGTGATCGAGGAAGTTGAGCTAAAAAATCGAGAGGTATGATAGAGAAAGAGATACAGAAAGAGAGAAAGAGAGAAAGAGAGAGAGAGAGAGTGCTTATCCGTAGATGAACTCGGAGAATGAAGTGGTTGCTAGAGACGACAGTTGGTGGTGAGAGCGAGAGGAAGAGAGAGAAAGAGAGAGAAAGAGGGAGAAAGAGAGAAAAGAGAAAGAGAGAGAAAAAGAGAAAGAGAAAAAGAGAGAAATAAAGAGAGAGAGAAAGAGAGAAATAAAGAGAGAGAGAAAAAGAGAAATAAAGAGAGAGAAAAAGAGAGAAATAAAGAGAGAGAGAGAAAAAGAGAGAAATAAAGAGAGAGAAAAAGAGAGAAATAAAGAGAGAGAACGAGAGAGAAAGAGAGAACGAGAGAGAAAAAGAGAACGAGAGAGAAAGAGAGAACGAGAGAGAAAGAGAGAACGAGAGAGAAAGAGAGAACGAGAGAAAGAGAGAGAAAGGGAGAGAAAGGGAGAGAAAGAGAGAGAGAAAGAGAGAGAAAGAGAGAAAGAGGAGAGAGAGAAAGAGAGAACGAGAGAAAGAGAGAGAAAGGGAGAGAAAGAGAGAGAGAAAGAGAGAGAAAGAGAGAAAGAGGAGAGAGAGAAAGAGAGAAAGAGGAGAGAGAGAAAGAGAGAAAGAAAGAGAAAGAGAGAAATAGAGAGAGAGGAAGAGAGGAAGCGGATATGTGAGGAAAGAGTGGGAAGGAGGGGGAGCTGGGTTCGAGAAAGCAGCGTGCTGGAAGGAGGGCGCCGAGATCCGCGCTAGTTTTTGGCAGCGCCGCCGGGCCGCGCCGGGCCGAGCCGCGCCGAACCGCGCCGTGCCGCCGCCCGCCGTTCCGCGTGGTTCCTGGGGCCGTCTCGCGGGCCGCGGAGCGTGACGGGTGTTGCACGCGGCGCCGGGGCGGTGGGAGGGGGAGGGGGCTGGCGCTGGCTCGCTTCCTTTGTGAGGCGCCTCCGCGCGCGAGGACACTCACGATGGGGGGCGACGGAAGGGGACGGGCGGGGGACGGCTTGCTGCGCGCGCAGGTTCGACGGACCCCCGCGGACGCGTGCGTATTACCCCCCTCCTCCCTCGACTCCCCCATCTCTGAAGGACCCCACGCCAATCACGCGTGATCAAGAGCTGTGGGTCGCCTCGCCAGGCCGACGAGATTCTACGTCCTGTTCTGCATGCCTTCACTGGCACCTAATACACGTTCAAAGAAGAAAACGAAATTTGTTAAACGTTTGATTCACGGCGTGTTTTTATTCATGGTTTAGAATATTTGTCTATTTTGTAATAGTTTTTATTTTAATTCACAGTCGAGTGGCCATTGTTTTTCCTTAGACTCTTCTGTTGTGTGGACATAACGCAACCAAATAGGAACAAAACCTAGTCTCAATTTGCGACATACGTTAACGATTTAACAGTCCGCCGTCCGTTAAAAACAATTCAAGAAAATGAGCTGTAGCTAAAGATAGGTATGGTTAAACTTATCGCAAGAAATAGTATTTCCGTTTTTTATGATTTTTTTCTTACAAGAAGGTAGTTTCCCAAAAATTCTATCTACACGGTCGAAGTCACACATAAAGGAATCAGATTTGCCTAATTGTATTAATATCCATTTTTACTTCACCTCAAAAGAACGTACGTGCAGTTTTGATGAACCTCTGCCCACACGTGCATATTGCCTCCTTGTCCCTCGATCCCCTTTTCCCCTCTCGGGCCCTCGCCCGCCAGACGCGCCGAACCCTGAAGAACTCCACGCCCATCACGCGTGATCGACAGCAGAGCCTTGCAAGCCCGATGGGATTCAACACCCCGTTCTGCATGCCTTCCTTTGTGCCTCGCAATGTACAAGTTTGAACAAACCACAAATGTCTCATAGTATGCCGTAATGAAATGTCTTGAACTCTGGATTCGCAATGTGGAGATTTTATTCACGATATAATTATGTTTGTTGTAATAGTTTTAATTTTTTATGAGCACAAGAGAGACTGTTATGTTCCTTTACTTTACTCCAAAATAACGTCCGCGTGAGTTCCTTGTACCCTATCTCACTCATGCCGATTGCCCCCCCCCCCACCCCTTTCCCTTCCTCTGCCCTGGCCCCCACGTTCTGATAATAATAATAATAATAATAATAATAATAATAATAATAATAATAATAATAATAATAATATAATATATTTATTTTGGCCACAATTGGCGTCTTTGCCAGGTGGTAGCCAATTAATTACACTATACAAATGAAAATTAAATATAATGTATTACCTTGAACCGTGTATACCCCAGCATAGCAAGAAAGCTTCCATTTCACGCGTACACATGTGAAACTCAGACTCTCTGTGCATACACCCAAACACGCACGCACCACGCACAAATACGTATACACACACACGCACACACACACACATACATACATACATACTTATACACACACATATACATATATATTCATATACACATATACATACGCATATGCATATACACACGTACACGTGCGTATACGCATATATTCACACACACATACATATATACACACATACATAAGTACACTCCAAAAATGTACTTACAGCTAATTAATACCATCTAATTATATTCTATCGTATTCTATTGTATCTAATTCTAATCTTAAATTTTTTTTCATTTACTCTATTCACTTCTGCTACGTCTTGCTGCGCTGCACTACACTGCAACGCCCAGCCCCACACTCCACTACACTGCAACGCCCAGCCCCATCTCTGCTAACTTTCCACCAATCACGCGCGATCAGAAGCTGTGGGTCGTAGTCATGCAAGATGTAGGGAATTCAATTCCTTATTCTGAAAGTGTTCACTCATGCGATAGTGTAAACATTAAAATTCCAATTATGCGAATACCAATTATACGATTCTCTAATTACTCAATCAAATTTGGATGAAAAAAGAAACAAATGAAAAATGGGAAAGTGATAAATCTGGAGATGTGACGTAAGGTTTTTTCCATAAGAATCTTACAGTAGTTATAGTATTGTGCATATATACTCTATGTGATCAAAAGTATCAGGACACGTCCACAATTGTGTTATGGTATGGTCGTGTTTTTCATGGAGGCGGCTTGCACCCCTTGTTGTTTTGTGTGGCACTATCACGGCACAGGCCTACGTTGAAGTTTTAACCACCTTCTTGCTTCCTACTGTTGAAGAGCAATTCGGGAATGGCGATTGCATCTTTCAACACGATCAAGCACCTGTTCATACTGCACGGCCTGTGGCGAAGTGGTTACTCGACAATAACATCCCTGTAATGGACTGAACTGTACTGTACACGAGTCCTGACTTGAATCCTATCAAACACCTTTGGGATGTTTTGGAACGCAGACTTTGCGCCAGGCCTTACCGACCTACATCGATACCTCTCCTCAGTGCAACCCACCGTAAAGAATGGGCTGCCATTCCCTAAGAAACCTTCCAGCACCTGATTGAAAGTATGCCTGCGAGAGTGGAAGCTGTCATCAAGGCTAAGGGATGGCCAACACCTTATTGAATTCCAGCATTAATAATGGAGAGCGCCATGAATTGGTAGGACATTTTCAGCCGTGTGTCCAGGTACTTTTGATCACATAGTGCATTGTCTGTGTTACGTTTAATTTCAGAGATTAGTGTTAAGTTTTGTTTTACATTTACGACTTTTTATCATATTTTCAATTTTGCCCGCACCCTTTTAAGGCAGATCACTGTAGTTTTACTATGTAAATGTACTATGAATTTAGGAATGTATTTCCCTCTTAATTTCCACTGTTATCTATATTACCAGTTTCGAATATATGCATAATTTTGAATAAACGCGTCACAGCTGATGTCATGGTTCGAGAAAGACAAGCTTCAATTTCACGTGGGCTGTTTCAAAACAGCAAATGTTTGGTGCACCAGCCTCCGATTTACCACACCCCCATCAGCAGTATTTTTGCTGTTGCAGACCACTAGTTTCCACTTACTTATTACAGTATTTATTTATTTTCATTTGTTTACAATAATTTTATCGTTATAAACAGTAGATTGTTTCGATTCATTTTTTTTAAGTTTTGCTGAAAATCAAAGCCATGATTTCTTTTAAATAATGATTTAGTACATAATGAGTTACTTCCAATTCAAGAATTTGTTGCTTCCAAATTGTATCTCAAAACTAACAATATTCCTTCTAAAATACACTTTCAATGTTTTCAATTAGGCAAACACAATCCTCACCAAAAGCCACTAAAACATAAATTAGCAAAACAATATTCTTCAACACACCATAACATCTCAAGAAAAGAGTGACGTGTTGATGAGTAAGCTGTGTTGTAAATTAATTCAATTCTCGTATATTTTAGAAATTTTATAATTATTTAAGCATCAAATTATTGAAATGTATGCTGTTCTCATGAACTGTTCATTGTTTATACTTTAGCCCTGATGAAGAAATTAAATATTTCGAAACGTTGGCGTAACTAATTGTTTCTCTAACCACATTGACCAATCCCGTGAACAAATTTTATTTCTTTATTCATCAATGGTCGTAATTCTACAACGGTTTATGAATATTCTTAATAAAATAGAATGATATAAAACAAAAAGTCAGGATGCCCCAAAGTTCACATAAACGAACAATAATAAATGCGCAGAAAATTCTGAAGTCCACCAATTTACATCATAAAGCCACTAACAGTGCACCTATTGAAAGACAGAACCTCATTGACACATCACAGCCTCCATAGTAAGTTGCTTACTTTGGATTTTACCATTCGAGCAATAGTGGGCAAAACAGTTGTCTGGAAATGCTGAAATATCTAAGTCCAAAGGCCGGTTTGCACTAACAGCCAGTGAAATATCACATAAAGTTACCTGAAACATCCCAAGTCCCAAGTGATCATATATCTAAGAGGCGCTTCACGATTTGAATAAACTTCAAAAGCGTGAGAAACGTTAAATGTATTATTTATATTTATTAAACTTCAGAATGAGATTTATTTTAGTGAAGCAATAAAATTTAGATTGCTAATGATCGAAATATTTTTGGAACTGCTAAATAAAAATGACTAAAAATGTAACATGTAGAACGTTCTAGATTATATTTGAAGCATTTCCTATTTCTTGGAAGTTTACGGACATGTTAAGTTTTCTTAATTGATGACTCGAGAACAAACCATCTGATCGGAACTCCATTGCAAGATAATGTAACTTTCTGCCCAACCTAATTGTTCGTAATAGGAGTGTCTTCAGGATTGATTAGTTTGGCTCTGGAGAACTTCGTTTGACAGCACGATTTTTCTTGTCGCGTCCAATTTCGATCACAATTCGACGGATAATTTCTTGGCGCAGCCTGAAATATTTTCGTTACTGGAATAATTGTCGTGCTTGCGTGTGTAATACTGATATCAACCACTAAATGACATTTCGTGAATATTTTTGTAGTAGAAAACATGAAAGAAATAGAAACGGTTAAGCTATCCACCGCGGTGCATGGAAGAGTTATGTTGCGAAAAGTGACAATTATTGTAAGTTCTTTTTTTAATTGCTAGAAGTGATTACGCTGGTTAGAAACTTCCTCAGATAGATTTGAACTGAAGAGACGCACTACACAACATAATTTCTTAAGATTTCAATTAGATAGATAATTTGCGATTATTCAACCGTCTCGGCTACAAAAAAATACTTTGTTTACATCTATAGGTATGCCTTATTAACTATTTACAAAATTATTTTTCACGTGTAAGTATTTTATATTTTTCTTTTAAAATCTTTAATTTGTTCAATTTTTTTTTCATTTGTAACGATAATTTATTATTTAATTGAAATCCTTTATCATAGAGTCCATTTTTTGCCTATATAGTTTTACTGAAATTAATTACTAAATTTTGCACTTGTCTTGTTTTATCATTCACTCTTTGGATTTTCTTAACTAAATTTCCTGTTGTCTGATGTTTCATTAATTTAAAAATAACTAGTGGTGCTACAACAGCACGTGCTTTCTCCCAATATTAAAATGTTATCATTATGTACGACGGGACGTCCATTTTTCAAGAAATTGTGCACGACCTTTTTTAAAGAGATAATTTTGTACAACATGCATATTAAATGATGATTTAATTTATGAGTTCAGCAAATTCGTCAAAAACATCACTTAAAACAAATTTCAAGCGATTTGTTACAGAGTCCCCGTCCTTGGTAATGCACGGATCCGTTTTGCCCTGGTATTGCCAGAGTTAACACGCGTAGCGTCGCGGCGCCCGGAAACGGAATTAATGAGGCTCTGAAAAAAGGCTCTCCGGCAGCCAGAGGCTCCCACGCCGCTCCTCGCAGCTCCCAGGAAGCGCCCGGCGACGCGGCGGCGGATTCGGAAGGGCTTTCACCTCCTACCGAGCGGCGGAGGCGCCACACGCCAAAGGACGCGACTCCGCTCGTACTACTGAATTCCCTTCACTTTACGTCTTTCCAAGACAGTGGGCATTTTTAAGTCCTTGTCCTTAGAATTTATCAGCTCAAACTATCTCCAGCGCCTTGAAAACCATCCAAACCACCTAGCCCTCAACATCCTAGACAATAGTGCTGATATCCATCAACTAACCAGAACCTCACCCCTACAACTCCCATATAGATTCTCAACAAATAACTGAAACATTACCCTCAGCTAATAAACTATCCCACTTGCAGCCAACCGAAAATAATTCTTGCTTTTTGTTATAGTATGAAGAAGTAGATGAAGAGTACTGATGGGATACCTTCACTGGAAATCATTGTCATAACAATTCTACAACATCGTATTTACTTATTATTTTGTAAAAAATAGATTGTAAATTTTTTGTTATAAATAAAAAAGAACTTTACGTCTGGTGAACAGAACCCGGAAGTTTGCCAAAATTACTTTTTGTTGTTGTTGTTGTTGTTATTGTTGTTACTATATTACGACTTTTAACAATAGAAACATTTACTTGTACTTCTGGAATTGTTTTAGTAGATTTTCATTTTGCCTTTTTTGTGTGCCTATTTTAGCTTCTGATGCCAATTTTTGCCATTTTCTCTTATTTTTGCGTTTTTCGACATTTTACGTCATTATTTTCCCTTTACCTCTGACACTGATGTCTCGATCAAGCTGGACCTGCGAGCCTGAATAACGCGAAGGCACTTTCGTGTTTTGTGTTTCTGGGGAGACAGGGTCTTTCTGGGGAAATAAGGAGAAAGGAAAATGATACCTGTCAAGATTTTTGATTTTATTCATTGCTCAAAGTAAATTTTTTTGAATTGTTTTAGTAGATTTTCCTTTTGCTTTTTTTAGTTTCTGATGCCAATTTCCGCCATTTTTTGTTACTTTTGTCGTTTTTTGCCTTTTACGTCATTATTTTCCCTTTTCCTCCGGCACCGATCTCTCGATCAAGTTGGATCTGCAAGCTTGGATAACATGAAGGCAAGGTCGTGTTTTGTCTTTCTGGGGAAACAATCAAAAAGGAAAATGACGCCAGTCAAGATTTTTGATTTTGTTAATTGACAGGCTTTGTTCGCCTACGAGAAATCCCATCCTACTTTTGAATATGGCCTCCAATCCGTTTTGAGGACAGCTCTGTATGAATAATATATCCTTGATAGTGCAGACAATTACACAACTGTGTAAAATGGAAAATATAATTCCGTTTTCACTCATATTTTAAGATTCAAAAGGGAGACAACAATATAATTTCTCCGTCACGGGTGAAAGAAATTCTTAGCTATAATACCGAATGGTGCGTTGTATCAAGATTAGAAAGACAATAACGTTTCCCTACACGTTAATTTCATACACGACTTATTTTACTTATATTTTACAATAATTCCTTTAAATTGTGATTTTCTTTTTTATACCTTTTTGCAGTCGTACTTTAGTTAGATTAATTGTGTTTTTTATGCCTATTTTGGTACAAACTTTACGCCTTTTTGCCTGCCTATTTTAGGTAAAATAAATGCCTGAACTTCTGGGTTCTACTGATTCAATTCAATTGATTCATGCTAGAACGTTTAGGCAAACTTAATGTGGTTAATAACGTGCGAGCTTCGTAGTCTCTAGCTCTCTGAACTAACTAGTAACAATGACAATCTTTTTGTTTTCTAGCTATAGTCAGGCATAGTTGCACCATCTGCAAGAACACCCTGCAGTCATGAGCCGATTATGACGAGGTGGGTTACATCGAATCGTAATAAGCGACGAATATCGGAGAGGAGACGATAGGACGGTTCTGGAACGAAAGGTTGCGAACGGTCCCCATTGTCGCGCGAAGATTGCATTTCGATATTGTGAACCGTTTAGAAGTAATGGGGTTTGTCCATAGTTGGTGGGACATACTGTAAATGTTCCAGGCACTGTTTAAAAAAGATAGAAGAACCTATAAGGCCCATAAAGCTACGAGAAGTTGGCATCATCGTATTTCAAATGATTTTTATCATCCCTGAAGTTGACTGAAAAGTATATTTTATAAATTGTGTTTAGGTGTATACGTTCTTGCGCTGATGTGTTTGTTGTATTGAAGCCTGTACATAGCCCGTAATTAGATACTATTAGACCACACCTCAAAACCATTTTTTTGAAACTAAATTTAAAAAAATTCAGGATTAATTTCATGTCTAAAAACTTATTTACGAATAAAAAATGTGTTACATGCATATATAAACTAAATGCTGAAAGGAATGAGGGTGTATGGGGTCCACATCTGCTTGAAGAGAAGAGGATCAGGGCAGATGTAATAAATAAGGGTCATTACTATACTTTCTGGAATGGTCCGAAGTGGCTAGTACACTTAGTTTCTTCTGAACATTGAGATCTATCCCAATCGACGCATTTGAAACTTGTTAACAAAGAGAATTCACAGTAGGTTTTATCGGACATCTCGGGAGGAACTATATTTCATTGGAGCAAGAATCTGTCGTCACATCACAATCACCCATCTGTGTATAATTACCACTCTAGGCGAGGACATTCAGGTTCAGGTACAGACATAATTAAAAATGAAACTTTGCTTAGTAACTACTGATTAGATTTATTGTAATTGCTAGACAAAGAGACAATGTTTATAGGAAACGAGTGCCATAAACCTATAAAAGCGGTGTCCTTTGGCCTATAAAGAGAGCATTTGGTCAGCAGAGTGAATTGCATGCGTCGTACAAAGCAAGTGAACGACGGACTGGCCTGGGTCCGCCTCTCTTTACCTCTGCCTCGAAGTGTGTTCCCACGAGATCGCAGCCTCCCCCTTGACATTGTAGTACAAAATTAACCAAATATTTAAATAATTGTAAATGAGCGACAAATGATATTTGTAAATTTATTTAAAAAATAATAATTGACAGATTTTTAAACTATTTTAAAGGCTGTGTTCCAGTTTTAATTCAAACTTTTTTCTAAGAGTAAACAATAGCTCTAGAAGGAATGGTTATGTAACAATCATTTAAACAATATATTGTATTTTCAAGTTTACAAAATTTAAATATACAAATTGAAATTAGTCCAAAATAAATAGTTATTAATAAATATTAAGTTATTAATAAAAATATTTCCTTTTCTATTTTTAAAATGATTCCCTCTTCAATACATTCTGAACCCGCCCTTGTCTGCAACCTCCCATGTAAGCTCGCGTGCAGTTATGCCACGCAGTTTCAACGCAGTAACTAGTGACACATCCTGAAATACTGCAGAGCGTCATTCCACGCGATCGAACCATACCAGGAATCCCGATGAAATTGGAATACATTCATTAGTCACATTATCATAACATATATGAAACGCATTCATTATTTAGGCTAACCACCGCTATTGTGATGCAAATTAATATATTTCATTCGTACTAAATTTAGTGTACGATTCACAGAATGCTGTTAAATTGATGCTATTGTATTTCCACCCAACGGACATTGTATCAATGTCAACCGAGGTATTTTATGAATTACGAATACTGAGACATTAATACGAGTTCTTAAAACATTATATACTTCACTTCTCTAATAATTTTCTCAAAATTAGATTACATACGTTTCTTTCATGAAATTTCCATGAAAAGTACGCAATTTTTCTTTTTTTTTGCTTTCCAGCTTCAGTAACATTTTGAAATTAAAATATAAGAGAACATTCTATCACATGCACAAAATAATATAATTTGGATAAATATAAATCCATAGTATTTCAGAAATTCGAACAGCGTTTTCTTAATATGCGTTTTATATTCCACGTGTGGCTTATCTAGAATAAAATTAGTTATTTTTGAGTGATCATTTATCTCAATAACTCCTCCTGCAGCTGTTAAGATTATGTCATACTTTGTGACGTAAAGAACCAGATTTAAATAATGTTGGATTATAGGTGAAAGAAATGTATATTGGTGAAGATTTCAGGGAAGAGTTACCTTTGAAAGCGATGACATATACGGAATCTTGATTCAAGTTACAAGTCAATGAATCAATGTGCGAATATTACCAGCGAGATTACATGAATTTGAAAGTGGAACACTTCAATCTAATAAGATCCAGCTCTGATTGATCTGACGGCTACAGGAAGACATTTATTAGGAGATTCATTTCATTTCTTTAATCAAATTATATTATTAGAATTTTTTAAATCATGCAGTTTTGCCTGAGAAATTCATTATTTTTTTCTGATAAGGTACGATTTAGCTCATTAAATCTTCATTTCTTACAAAATATTGACAAAATGCTTCAAATATCATCACATATTACTTATCTTAAAAATATGCTAGGTAAAATAAACCGAACCTCCCATTGTCTTGCCAAAATTCTACTTAATAAGCCAAAAATCGACGTAATATAAAATTACATTTTTTATTAATTTTTTTTAAATTTCTAATGCACCCTGGATAAACAGTTGGTAATACAGAACTTTTTTCCAAATCCTACTTAGATTAATTTCTTGACTGTGATTTAGTGCTCGTTTTTTTATTTCATGCATATCCTTATCTCTTTTCATTTGAATATTCTTTGCTTGCTGCTTCTGTCACTTTTATGACTCACCATTCCAATGTCTGATTGCAAGAAGGAAAATGATATTTACATTGGTTCGTTGACGAACTTCTGAATATCATCGGTGTTCAGATCACAAGACAAAACAGATATACTTCTCCCCCTACGTCGCACACAGTTTTCACTGATTTTTCTTTCACGAAAAATAAATCAAATGAAATCAATCAAATAAAATATAAAGAGGCTCGTAGTTGATGTCTGACCGAGCAAGAAGGGCTACATTACAAGAAGCATTTGGATTAAAAGGCCTTTTTCTGGGCAGAACAAAAAGATTTCCTAGTGACGAAATATTTCCACCTCTCAGTCAATTATTTTTGGGATGGCGTAAACACCAAGACGTCTGCATTATTTTTGCCACTAAAACCGTATAAATATTTCACTTCATCGTTGATAAAACAGCATACTCGCATCGTTACACCGAGGTAAGTGAAATTGACTCAAAACATGGCTTAGGCCAATCCAATACATGAATTCTAGACGTTGATTTTGAATCAACATGGTTAATCAGCCTGGTTCGAGCCGCCAGCGGTACACCGCTCCAACCAGGCAAGCTCTAAGCTCTTGTCTGAACGCCAGGCATTGTAAAAGTGTAGTGCTTATAATGCAAGTGTAAGTAAGGGGTGAGGACAGGGCAAGGAAAAGGAAGGAACGATCGCGTGCGGTTCTTGACGAGAACAGCTAACCGCTACAATTATCCTCCAGACCGGCCGAATTCGATCTAACTGACAAGATGGTGTTGAAAATCCTGCCGCCGGCGGGACTGTAAGTCTAGGATCTCTCGGCCGCAGCCACGGCAGAGGCATTAGTCGATGTCCTGTTCCACCTAAACCGATGCAGGGCATCTAATTTCGAGTAAAGAACTGTTTTGCTCTTGGAAGTTAAAGGTTTATCACAATTTAAAATAAAGGCTTCCTTGACATCTAGTTTTTTTTCCTTCTGAGAGAGAAGTTTGATTCGAAACCCCTCTGTATACTGTTGAGGAGGATGTTCTTGTGACATCAAAAGTGGGTAAAAAATAATGGTCTGTTTTTTTCTTGTTTTTCAAGCAATTTAGTATAAATGTCTTTGCCACATTGGGCGAAGGGTAGTTTCTATCATCAAAATTGTTTCCTGATTTTTTTCTTTAATTGAAACACAGTTGGTGCTAAATATATTTCCAGTTGTTCTCATTAACAGGTTTTATAGTATAACACTAAATTTCAATATTATAGAGAGATTACTCTAAGAAGGGGCGGCTTTAACAACTACTGCTTTGTCACTGCTGGCAATACAACTGCAAGTTACGCCCATTCACTGATTTTGTTTGTGCGTTTGTTGCCAATTAGCTCATTTGTAAATGGTTTCATCACTATTGCTTGAAATATCATTCCAATGCATGACGTTCATTATGTTTTCCGACCTGACACAGTATTCTCTTCTTAGAATAACTCCTCTATATCTTAAAATTAATACTAATCTGCCGTCCTTTGCCATTAAGACGTGTTCAAGTACTTCTACGTTGTGGAGTAGGAATGTAATTGGTCTTCGCCGTTTCATTGTGCGAGTTGCAATTTGTCTATCAAAAGCAGTTTACGTTTTGTGAGGTTGTAGCGAAGCGGAGGTAGAATGTCTTTTGAGGTAGAAGTTGAGGGTTTTAAAATGCAAAGCTTATTGAATGTAAATATATTAATATAAACATTAACATATTTATTGTCTGCAGTAATTGTTATATTTCAATATTCTGATATATTTTGAAAAGCATACCCTTGAAAGAACGACGCTCGTGGTTAAGGTGTTTTGTACAAAACTTTCACATCGGATAAAAATTAAAATACGTGAAGTCTTACGAAAATGTTACATTACAAAAAACAAATTACAAAAAAATTGAAAGTATCAACGATAGAAACATTAAAAACAACAGTACTAAAACAAAATTAATGCCCAGCAATCGTTCGTCATTCATCATGCCCTTATCAAAATCGTTTCAGTATTTATAATTAGTATATGATTCATTACGTTTTTAATTTAAGGTGAGTGGTAAAATGGTATTAATAAATATGAAATATTTCAAAAGCGTTTTTAAATAAGAGTTTTTCTGTCAAAAATTCGACTTTTTCTGACGCAGGATTACAATAATTTATCTTCTTACGAAGTAACGTGTTTAACTTTCATGTTTCCAATGAATAGAAATAATATTGTTCCAGAATTTATCAACTTCATTATCATTCCATTGATCTTGGAGTTACGAAACGAACGACATGAAACAATATTTTGAGGTTTTCGATTTTCGTTACTATGAATTTTCAGTACTTTTCTATAGTAACTTTTGTTTTGTCACGAATTGGTCATCTTAGGAACACGCGAACGCGCAACTGTACTCATCGATGCCCAGTCATTCTTTCCGGGGGTAACTGCAAGTGACTTTTTTGCGGGGATCAGCATTTCTCTGCTGAATCCATTTTACACCCCAAGGTTGTTAGCCCTGGGGGGATGAGGTAAGAAATGATGATGATGATGATGAAGAAGGATGAATGGACAATAACAAATATACAGTCACAAAAACAGTCATGCCCCGGGCGATATTCGAACCCGCGACCCCCGCAGGGACGAGGCAGCTACGGCTCTTGAGCCTTAGTGACCTCGACTATCCGGGCCCCTATAGTACTCTTTAATACTTATTATTATTATTATTATTATTATTATTATTATTATTATTATTATTATTATTATTATTATTAATAATAATAATAATAATAATAATAATAATAATAATATCATTATTATCACTATTATCACTTATCACTGTTATCACTATTATCACTGTTATCACTGGTATCACTATTATCACTATTATAATTATTATCATCATTATCATTATTATCATTATTATCATTATTATCATTATTATTTTCTATTATATTGTCTCGCTGATCTTGTTCCATTGTGGTAAAATTCATATCCGGTCATCAGAATATGTTTAGTAGCAGACGCGCATAGTTACAGGTACCTTGGGGCAAAGTGGCGTTCTGGGAACGTGAAAGTGGGTCTCGCTGCCAAATTATTATCTGCACCTGGAAGTCAGTTTCAAACCCCGAAGTGGGAAGTGGAGCATTTCGTACTTTACAGATTCGGAGCTGAGCAACTTTCTCCAACCGGACCGCCGAAAGAGCATTGCGTGGGGACTTTCCAGGGACGACGATGAGAATGCAGTGTAAAATGGGTAATTAATTTCAACATACACTGCTAAATAATGCTATTCACGTCCTTAGTTGGTAAGAAACTAGGGCTAATTAACTACAAATTAGAGAGTCCAGCAATTTAATACAATGAAAGTAGGGAGGCATTTCTTGTTGATCATGATGTTAATTGAGTTTCTATTTAAAACAGCTTCAGGACGTCAGAAACACCACGTTTCGTATTCTTTTCACGGTTGTATGAATGATGTGTGTAAAGGTTGACATTTAATGATAGAATGAAAGCGTTTACCAGATAAGTCATAAAATTTATCTTCCGCGTTGCACAAATACTGGCAGAGTAGCGAAAAGTAAAGTAAATGTATTGCATATATTATGTGTTTGTTTATGATATTTATTTATTTATTAAGTTTATTTAACAAAACAAGAGTAAACACCATGTGTAATATTTGAGTGAGAAAAGATACAAATGCTAAGCAAGAATTCCTCCCACCCCCGAAATGTAACGTTGACCAAAGAAGAATCAAGAACCAGAACCAAAGCATGTGAATATATGAGATATATGCCGTTGCTCCAAATAGTGCGTATCAACCAGTCACTCTGAATTTCTATTAGCGAAGAATCACTCAGGGAGAACGGAAATAAAAATACAACGATTGTTGGCTTTTGCTGATTAAATCATTCCTTTAATACATAATTTTCTAAGAAAAGTAATTGTTTTGTAGGAATTATAAGACGTCATCACCGAAAAGCACTGTTGATGTACTACTGCTTGATAAGGAATTGCTTATCATCCGAGGTGAATCAAACGGATTGTTTAGTCGCAAACCAAAGACATTCCGCTGGTCGCCGGAGGGATCAGAACAAAATTCAATATCATTAAAGGAAAAATATCTACTTCACAAATCATGCTTCTTGTATTTAAAAATATATTACAATCATTGATTAATTGATTAGTGTTACTGATCGCGTTATCTTCTAAGGTCATTAGTCCCGTAAGTGTAATGCACGTTTTTATCGCGGGAAGTGGTGGTGATCTTCCCCTGCCAGAAAGCAAGATCCGGCACCGACCTACATGTCTGCGTTCGGTATTTTCCCTCAGCCAGGTTTCTCCCACAAGCGGGCCACCTCCTCAGTCGAGACAAGCTCTAAGCTTCCGACTGATCTCCGTCATGTATGGCAGTGTAGTGCGTGTACGTAAGGGTGAGGATAGGGCAAGGAAGAGGAAGGAAATGTCGCGTGCTGACCGTGGCCCGTTTGTTAGGGTAATGCTCTGGTATTCGCCTGGTGTTGGCAGAAAAAAACGAACAACTGCCCTTCAGAGCAGGTGGCGATAGAATTCTCCTCAAGACAGCGACTGAATGCGACCTGGCTTTGTAGCTAGTGCCGAAAAGCCTGCCACCGTCGTGAATCGAACCCTAGGCACGTCAGGAAAGGCGGGACAGGGAAAGGGCAGTGGCAGGAGAGGGGTTGCAATTGAGAAAATGGTCTCATGATTCACTGGCTTTCTCGCTCCCGTCGTGACTCAGTGAAGTATCCCTTGACTGTTAACGGTCGCTACGTCGCCGATGTATTTTTTAGCGTTTGCTCTAACAACAGGGTTTTAGTTTCATCGCAGAATCATCGTAAAAATAAAAGAAGAGCTTACGAAGGATATTCAGTCAACAGAAATGAGAACAATAGGAAGAAAATGAAACGAAGTAATTAAACGAAAACCTTGTATTAAATATACTGAAAGAAAATTTTGAATTACAATTCTCAAAAAAGCATAAAATATTCATTCGTCTATTGATAATCAAACGATTCATGAAGCTACTATTTATGATATAATTATTGAAGTTTCGAATGTTGCCGCAAAATTATACATTTTCATCCACTGCCACAATACCCAATTGAGGGGTTATTGTGGCAAATGTGAACAGCATGTGATTACATGACTGACTTCAACAAATTCTCAACGAAACACAATGAAATTTAAAACTACGTCAAATATTCTGAGTGTTTGAGAAAATGATTTTTTATGTATTTCATCATGAGTGAACGTGGAAATGTGTTTGAATTATAATAGCATAAGCGTATTTAAATTTGGGGTTTCTTTTAATCTATATTTATTGAATAAATATAATATATTTAATCTTGTAATTGATCATTTCTAGACAGCGGTGGTGTTCAAGCCTAAGACTAAATGTAAGTATAAAGATAACACTAAGGTTCAATTTACAAGATATAAATTCGAAACAATTTTTGGTTCAAAAGTAGCCAGCCATGGCATGGCGTTTACACCATGTAGTTTCTAGAGAAAATCTGTCAGCAGGAGGAAAGTTAGTTTATATGTTCTGTAAGAAATTTGGGTGAAAATGTTGCATCATAATGTGTAAACCAGCATGTACCGCTGATTTCAGGAAGTTGAATATCGCATATCGTATTTTAAGCTAATACGACCAAAACGTTGGAAAGAAATCAAGTCAATAATTTAGTTGATGCACAGTGCTATCACTAGAGCAAAGATCAAATTGCACAGATTTTGCAAAATAGAATTTCAAGTGTCATTTTTTTTATAAAAAATAAGCGTTCAGTATGGTCGATCATGTTTGTTTCGATCATGTGATATTGGATGGAAATTTAACAGTGTAAAACGGACTTGACTCTGGAAATAGTCATAAGATCGCGGTAGAACTGTCTGGAAGGAAACCAATTGGTTCCTGATTTTCTTCGCGAAATGGGATGGTTGACGATATCCTAATCTGGAGGATAATTCTAGAGTCCGGCTGCTCTAATCGGTGAATTTCCGTGGTTTCTCCGATCAATACCAGGTGAATGCCGTAACAGTACCGTAACAAATAGGCCACGGGCCGCACTTGATCTATTCTTTCTCTTCCTGTGCCCTATCCTCACCTCTTACACACACACACACACACTTACACTAACACTAACATGCACTACACTACCACACATTCCGGGAGACCAGTCGGGAACTTAGAGCTTGCCCCGAATGGGGCGGTTCCCCGCTGGTGGGAGATACCTGGATGAGGGAAACCCAGCTTGACGACGGTAGGTCGACGCAGGTCTCATCCAGTGGCAGATCACTGCTACCTCCCGAGAATAAACATGCACTACGCTACACGGGACTAATGACCTCAGTAGTTGACGCGTCCGGAATCACTAACAACCAACCAACCAACAAACCAATCAATCAATCAATCAATGAATCAATCAACAACGGTGTCCTGAACGGTGGTGCGCACGTCCTCATCCGCACGAAGGCGAAGTACGGTCCCGGGGATGGGCGGGGCTAATGGAAGGGAGGGGCAATCAGTTGACTGCCGAGCCGGAAGCATGAGAGATGCCAACCTTCGATTGGAGGGCGGGGTGACCTTAATGTCTTCGGGTGTCTTTTCAGTGTCGTTCATCACGAAGCGAGCAAACGTGTCCACGTCATTTGATTGATTGGGGTTTCCGGGAGCGTCACCTTCTAAAGTCATTATTCCCGTAAATGTAGTATATATTTGATTGCAAGTCGGTGATCTTCCCTTGCTAAATGGTAAGGTCCGGTGCCGACCTACAGGTTGACTTGCAGGGTTTTCTCCAACCTAGTATCTCCCTTCTGTGGACCACGCCGCGTTCGCGTGAACTCTCTCGTTAATTGTGCGTTAAAGAGCCGCAACCACTCTCAAGCTAGGCTTGCAAGCGCCTGGCTTGTACTGGGTTTGTAATTATTTTGCCGTGACATTGCTTTGCTGAGCGCACAATACGAAAGCGACAGATTTACAACTGAAAAAACAAGGTGTGCATGACTCGATTGAGAGTGGAAGAGCTTCTCAAGAGACGTGTTCAATTTTTACCCGTCCCTTTTGCTTTTACGGCTAAAATACGTGAGACAGCGGATAAAACTGTGAGCTTAAACCTCTATGAAGTACATTCTTCGTAAACCAGTGAGAATAAACATATTCCGTTTATCGTGATATGGAGGTATAGACAAGTTAGTCTAAGAAGAAACCAGTTTGACAGGTTGGAAAACAACAGAAAGTCTCGCTAGACGCTTGCAAGAGGTTGTGCGAAGAGAATTAGAAGCGAACAAACTCAAAACGAATTCATTTACTAATTGCGCACACAAACATAATCAGCAGTTCTGCTGATAGCAGTAGCCAAGCAGAATCTTTCGAAGCGAGTAATCTCTCTGCAATTCTTAGAGTAATCTCTCTGCAATTCTTAGAGTAATCTCTCTGCAATTCTTAGAGTAATCTCTCTGCAATTCTTAGAGTAATCTCTCTGCAATTCTTAGAGTAATCTCTCTACAATTCTTAGAGTAATCTCTCTACAATTCTTAGAGTAATCTCTCTACAATCAAAGTGTAGTACTTGACCCTCTTGACGATTCCGCCTAGAAGTTTCTGTGTTGTGCGTGCTGTGAGGAGGAGAGGTAGGGAAATACCACCGCCGTGCTAGGCTGCGCGCGCGGCGCCGCGGGTGGGCGGGGGCGGGGGCGGTGGACGAGGGTTCAGGCTAATGACGCCCATTCACAGCCTCCGCGCCTCTCGCGCCGGTACCTGCTCGACGTGCGCCCTCAACACCCGCCCCCACCCTGCCGCCCCCATTGAAGTCGCCCATCTCAACTCACCCCCCCCCCCACCATCCTCGCAGATGTCCTTGGCCCAGCCGTCCCAGTTCCTGTCATCTTCCCTGCCGCCACGTCTCCCCCTACGCAGCCCCGTCTCCGTCCCCGTCCCAGTCCCCGTCCCAGTCCCCGTCCCAGTCCCCGCCCCAGTCCCCGTCCCCGTCCCAGTCCCCGTCCCCGTCCCAGACACCGTCCCAGTCCCCGTCCCAGTCCCCGTCCCAGTCCCCGTCCCAGTCCCCGTCCCAGTCCCCGTCTGCGCCGCCGCCGCCACTACCACCCTCACCGATGTTCTAAACGCAGTCGTCCCAGATCCTGCCACCGTCCCGGCTCATCGCCGCTCTGACACTCACTATGCAGTCCTGCCCCTATCTCCTCCGCCACCGCCGCCGCCGCGATCGCCAGTGTCACTCCCAGCCTCGCCGATGTCCATGCAACCTTCTCTGCAACAGTCGTCCCCTCTGCAGCCTACCTCCGCGCCACCTTCCCTGCTTTGCCACTGCCCCCGCCACCGCCCTGCCTGCCCCTTTGCTGCCTACCTCCCCGCCACCGTCCCGCCTGCGTCTATGCAGCCTTCCTCCCCGCTACCACCCCGCCTGCCCACGCACCGTCCCGTCTCCGTCGCCTACCTCTATGCCACCCTCCCCGATGTCCTTTGCGCCTTCACCGCAGCACTCTCAGATCCCGGAACCTTCCCTGCTCCGCCACTGTCCCCATCTCACCCCCCCTGTCGCCCTGCCACCCTTATGACAGCAGGAGCAGGTGGCAGCACCGCTCAAAGCAGCTTCTCTCGCCTACGTACACCTCTGATACAAGGCTCACTGACTCAAATACTACAGTGACGGTTTTGAAAATGTCATGATGAACAGAAAAATACTAATAGATCCACGACATATCATGCTTTTTGTAATTTGTAGATCAATAGAGGAGGTATCTGTAAAAAGGGTGTAGACGGGACCTGCATGTTTTCAGATAATAAGGTCTTAATCAGCAGATATTTATGAGTGGCTGTGTTTACGCGATTTCCATTGTAAATGGAATAGTTATGTTGAGGCTAAAAGCATACGTTCTGCCCTCGCATATCTCTTTTAAGTCGTGATTGTGGATGATCTTCAACAATACTGATAACTAAGTTGGTAGTTTTTGAGCAAGGGCAAACTCTAACCTTTCGTCATAGATATACCAGAATATGATACTTCACATATTTTATCGAGTCCTGTTGAGTGTACCATAAACGTAACCTTAATGGACGTTGTTCCAACTGGTAACAGCCATTTCCTACTCTCAGTTTCTATCACTAAACCACACGTAACCGCGTAAGTCGCAGCCTATGTGGAATATAATAGCAATAGGGGAGCAAATCAACAGTAGGTTGAATACTAGGAATTTAACAATTGTAGTAAGTGAAAACATGCGGGGCAACAGAGTATGGTTTCAGGCTTCAGAAGAAAAAAGTTAAGCAAAACGCACTTCTTGAAAAATTAGATGGTTATATTGTTTCTCACTAACAGTTTAGTTTCTTACATTACACCGATCAAAAAACGGACGTATATAGAGAGAATGAAGGGAAATGAAAGAAATTCGCGGTAGCAAGTAATTCGAGTTTTTTAGTTTATATTACTTATCTACTGTATTACATTATAGAATTTGACATCTACAAAAATGTTAATAGCTACATCCAAATAGAGTAAACCGCTAATGAAAGATCTTAGATACCAGAAATAACCTAGGGGTGGTTTCGTTTCATAAAAAATGTGTTCGAAACGGATAACAGCAGCCTGCAGCAACGATGCACATATCGTCACGGTCTGTTCTCATATTCACTCATATTCAGAGGTTCTTGTTACCAATGCATGCATTTTCTGATAGATATAAACGTCCATATTGACGAAACGTAATCTACTAGAACGTGATCATTTAGCATTTTAGATTAAAACTCTTATGCTCTACATTTTACTTCTATAACTAGAGAAACTACTATCTCCAACTTGTGTTAGTTTGCTGTTATTTACTTCCATTTGAAAACAAATACCTCAATTATCTACATGCAAACAAATACACTACAAACTTCTTCTGATCTTTCATTTACAGCAAAATCCTCCCAACAATCACGTAACTGTACAATCTTATATTACTATCGTTCCGCTATAGTTAGGGATAATGTTATTTACTTGGCGAACCGGCCTAAAAACAAAACAAAGCGGCAGAGATATTACTAATGACATTTGCAAATAGGCGGAATGGATTCATGCTCCAAAGATTACAAAGAGAACATTCACAGTGTAAGTATTCCAAGTCGAATTAAATTGTGCATTGCCATTGTACGACCGGAAGATTTGCTCCTGTGGAGTAACACACCAGCGAACTCATGTGCTCTAACATGCTCCCATCATCATCGCCAACACCAACCATGTGTGCGCGCTTCATCGTTATGCACATGATGATACATGCAGAAAACGGTTTGTATCTCTATTAAACGTACGTGTGTAGGTGCCTCAGGTCACAGTGACATTGCCTGTGACCGGCATGTCTTAGGGTTCGTATCCTGACGGCGGCAAGACTTTCGACACTGGCTTGATAGCTAAATCGGATTCAGCTGCTCTCTGTAGGATAATTCTAGCGGCCAGCTGCTCTGATCGGTGGTTGTCTGTGGTTTCTGCGATCAATACCAGGCAAATGCCGCAGCAGTACGCTAAAACAAAGAGCCGCCGAATACGGGCGGTCTTTCCTTCCTTTTTGTTGGTGTTGTTGTTAAGGGTCGCATCAACATCTTGGTCATTAGCGACCACTATTGGATTTAAAGTTATGTTAACTATGAAGATGACATGATATGGTGATGATAGGGGGTGAAAGGACGATCACAAATACAACCATGCCCGAGGCTGTATTCGAACCCGCAATTCTTCAGTTCGAGATCGCTACGATCTCCGCCATTCGGACGAGTTTTCTTTCCTTTTCCCTGACCTGTCCTCACCCCTTATACACACACACTTACATGCGATACACTACCTGACATGTCGGGAGATCCGTCAGGTTAGAGCGTATCCCGGCTGGGACGGAGCCCATCTGGTGGGAGATGTCTGGTTCGGGAATCCCACTCTAACAGACGTGTCGGTCGGCGCCAAATCTCCTCAACCAGCGTGTGAAGATCACTGTCACCTCCCGAGGAAAACCATGCACTATACTAACGGGAGTAATGACAATAGCAGTTGGCGCGACCGGAACCACGAAATAATAAATAAAATTAGTCTTTCATTTTTCTTTCTTTTTTGTGAAACTTCTACGATTATATGCCTGTTGAATACGACCATTTTTTATGAAACGAATTGTATGAATCGCACGTTTCATAAAATAAGTGTTATACACGGTCAAATTTGTCCTAAAACATTTGGCCCGCCTTCTGTGAAGAATAATGTTTTTTTAAGAATACTGTTTTCTTGCATTAAGATTATAATGCATTCGTAATACATCGTTCCAATATAAAAGTGGGGGACTTTTGATATTCTCCTGGGTGCACGGTTTCTCGACCACGCACAGTCAACACTGATGATCGTTTAGTTTTATTAACGTAACCTATGTCAGATCCTCGCATAAAGCGTAGTTTGTTGTCGTTTGAGCATCCTAGTTCTCTAGCATATAGCGTTGTTCACAACGGCATTCGCAAACACTGATTGGTGTTGGTAAACTTATTTGAGGAACACAAGACATGTTATAGTTTATAAAATGCTTCATTAAGATCCGAATTTTAGGCGTGAAAGTTAAATTTTATAAAGCTTACGTTTTATGAAACGTTTTATAAAGCCATTTTATAGGAAATATCACCGTATACAATAGACATTAGAAAGAATCATAGTGTGTGACTAATGTTTGTTGAAATACTAGTGATGAAAAACGTTATACTGTACAAGTATTATACACATTATACTATACATGAAATTCTACAGACGACATACTATACACTCGACATACTATACTCAATATATGCCATTTACTGTGCTCCGTACGCTGCGCTCTGTACGCTGTGCTCCGTACAACTTTTGCTTATGTTTCTGCAATCTAAAAGTCTGGGTACTAAAAGATGTGATACCCGGCATGTTAAGCCATATCTCAGACGCGAATGTACATTCGCAACATACACAAAACTAGAGACATGAAGGCTGACAATTTCAAAGAATTCTGAGGGCGTTGCATAATTAGCTTAACTTAGTGTTCAATACTTTTAATATGAATAATCTATTGGTCTAAATGAATTTAATGACCCAGAAATGTTACCATAACATCAGGCATAATCAATGGAAGATTCAATTTGAAGTGGGTAGTGAAATACTGCTTTCTTTTAATCTGATTTATTTTTGATTGAATTTTTGATCTAATCCACGTTTCTGATAGATAATAATTAATGATGCTACGAATTTGCTGAAAAATTCGTTCATTACAAGAAAGTGTATTAGAAATGACACGCGAATTCGAAAAGATGGAAGTAGACTTCAGTCGCCTTGGATAACTGAAGTGTCATTATGTTGATATTCCAACACATGAGTTAGTACGACCAAATATTTTTCAGAAACAAATGGGAACAATAAATATTGATTAGCAGAAATACATTTCAACCACCTGTGTGTTTATATTCATTGTCCGTTTTCTTGTTCTAAGAACGATCAATTCCAAACTGAATGGACAATTTGCATGTCCGTTCACGCTCTTTGTCGAAGTATTACTGTGTTAAATTCTAATCACGATTATATCGATCTCATTAATGGATTGCCTTGTACATTTTAACAGGGTAAAGCCCAAACAGTTTCAAATGTGAGTAGAAATGTATATAACGGATATGATGGGGAAAATCAAAATACAGTATTGCTTCTCCTGACGCCATATTTCACCAGTAATTCATACACCAATACTTTCCAAACTTCCGTCATGTTCGGGTAAACACGCCATTCACTTCCAATGCGTAGAAACGTCCGCGATTTTACTCTCGATTTCCAATGGGGTCGCGACCGACCTTCTACGTAATGCGAGATTTCCGTTTGAAACAGAGCCGTGTGTAGGTTGTTGTGAATTTCCAATTTCCTGGAAGTTTCCATAGCTTCAAAGGGCTTCTACAGAGGGAAAGGTGGGGGAAGCCAACGCTCAAACCGTTCCCGTGTCCCGAACCACCCCTCCGCCGCGCCCTGCCGCAGCACATACTGCAACTGACGAGCTAACACCCCGCCTCTTGTGTCCCACCAGGCGCCTCAATAAATACCGAGCCATATGCCCCTCGCCCCGCCCCTCGCCCCGCCCCTCGCCCCGCCCCTCGCCCCGCCCCTCGCCCCGCCCCTCGCCCCGCCCCTCGCCCCGCCCCTCGCCCCGCCCCTCGCCCCGCCCCTCGCCCCGCCCCTCGCCCCGCCCCTCGCCCCGCCCCTCGCCTCGCCCCGCCCCTCGCCCCGCCCCTCGTCCCGCCCCTCGCCCCGCCGCGCGCCCCGCGCCCCGCCGCGCGCCCCGCGCCCCGCCGCGCGCCCCGCGCCCCGCCGCGCGCCCCGCGCCCCCGCCGCGCGCCCCGCGCCCCGCCACGCGCCCCGCCCCCCGCCCCGCGCCCCGCCCCGCCCCGCGCCCCGCCCCGCCCCGCCCCGCCCCGCCCCGCCCCCCGCCCCGCCCCGCGCCCCGCCCCGCGTCCCGCCCCGCGCCCCGCCCCGCGCCCCGCCCCGCGCCCCGCCCCGCGCCCCGCCCCGCGCCCCGCCCCGCCCCCCGCCCCGCCCCGCGCCCCGCCCCGCGTCCCGCCCCGGCCCCGCCCCGCGCCCCGCCCCGCGCCCCGCCCCGCGCCCCGCCCCGCGCCCCGCCCCGCCCCGCGCCCCGCCCCGCGCCGCGCCCCGCAACCTCCACACGCCCCACCACCTGCTCTTTATCCCCTCCACACGCCTGTTCACCATGCTTCTGCAATACGCACCCCGCAACACCCCTGCCACACCCCTCTGCCACACGGCCCGTCACACGACCCGCCAAATGCCTGCTAAATGCTCCGTTATACGCCCCGCCACATGCCTCTGCAATACGTCGTCGTCACATGCCCCTCACACCTGCCCCGCCACCCGTCTCTTATTCCCCGCCACACACCTCTGCAATATTCCCATACTTCATCCCTGCCACCCGTCCCTTCCACATGCCCCGTCACACTCCTCGCCACATGCTTCACCACATGCCCCAGCACACGCACCGCCACCTGACCCGATGCCCCCCTAAATACCCCGCCACAAACCCTTCCCCTACTCGCCTACTCGCCTCCCACCCCACTACACCTGCCTCAACACATTCCATCGCAAATACTGACATGCAGCCCGTCACACCCCCACACCTTTCGGGTCAGCGTATGTGCCGCTATTCACCTCGCAACACATCACTGTCCGCGACATGTCTCGTGAAAGGCCAACGCCATCTACCAACTCTGCCCCTCCAACGCAACGCTCACCCCACAGCCACGACTTGACGAACGTCCCACTGCAAATTCCATCTCTTCTCTCAGCAATCCCCACCACACGTCAAGCCAACTCGCCCGTTACACCATCACCTACAGTCGTCCTGATCCAGCTACCTACCGCAACTGGCCCGACATATTTGTACCTCGGACCACTCGCCCACCACTCGTCTTGCCTTGCATCTGGACTCTCACCGGCGGTCCCGCCGCACTTGCTTTGCAAGAATGTTCTCCTTCAACTCGTTAGAAGGCAACGTTAAAAGAATTCAAATCGACTCAAACGTTTTAATGCCATGGCAATATTATCTGCTTCTTCAGTGTTTCCTTTGCAATTAAAGAGTCGCGAGTACGAAAATAATATTTATTTCATTGTAATGAGACAACTATTTTAATTAATCATTCAAAATAACTTGCGAATGTAATTTTGTGTTTCATTAATGTAATTATAATATTAATAAGTTGTACTATTCTAAATATCTTAATATGTTAGTAACAACAACGCCGACGGATTTAGTCATCCAGCGGGGGAACATCACCGCCACCTCACACGTCAAAAACATGCACTACACCTGCGGGAATAATGACCTTAACAGTTGCACACCGAATCATCAATTAATCAATCAATTGAAAGAGTCATATCCATAGTTTTCCATTTCGACAGTAACTACAGATTTTCTTCTTCTCTAAAAAAATGGTATTTGAAAATAAATCCCTAAACAGTATTCGAGTAAACCTCCGAGTATTTCTATGTTCGGATGTGCAGTTCCGTTACTCACGGCTAGACCACTTTCAGTGTACTAATCGAGATGAACGAGATGTCACACGACGCGTCTCGGTTTCCTGATGGGGAAGTGATCATTTGTTTTCGTATCCGGCCAGAAGATTCAAAGAAATTTTCAATAACGTGTTTTAGCGTGTTTTGGTGTTTTGGCGGAGGGATGTTAGCGTGTATGCCGGGAATTGAACCAACGCCACCTGAATAGATCTATGTTGATTAAACTGCAGTACCCAAAGGCACTTTTCGCTAATTTTCTTTCACGACGTTGGCAACACAAATGTTATCATTTTTAAGTGACTAAGTGAAGTTAATTTTAACAAGTGAATAGCGCGTTTCATTTTAATTTTTATCAATAAGCCTATAACTACATTTTTAATCAAATATTTCCAACGAACAAAACAACCTACTGACAGTAAAGCCTTGGAAAATTTGAAGAATTTCAAGTGAATACAGAGAAAACAATACTGTGAATAATGTTAGAGAATAAATGAAAGTTCTTACGTTCGCCTTCTCACTTTTACGTTCCTAAGCGTACAAATACCTATTTTCAAGTGAATGTGCCTCAGAAGTTATTTTTATTTAACTTTACTAACACCTTATTTACAAAAACGTACAAAACAGTCGCCCTTTAATGTTTATATACATTTACATACAAAACGATTTATAGAGCAATTACAGAAGTAGAACTGAACACAAATTAGACTGAGTTTGTAAAGTTTTACTCTTAAAAAATTAGGGAGGAAAAATATGTAAGTGTTAAGCAAATCCGGGGAAGAATCAAATGTAGTTGTAGAAGAGTTTGCGATAGAATTTTTGGAACTAATTCTGTACCGCTCTTATATTAGGATTAGAGAATAATCCAGAAAACAGCTTACAGGTAATCTTTGTGCATCATTGTGTGTATTAGAGAAAATCGTTAGTAATGTATCTGTACTAAACTTAAAAAATGTGTTTTTATGGCGGTTATAATTTTGAAATTGCAAATTTAACGGTTCATATCCTGTATGGAAGTAACATTCCAACATTGGGTGTTGGGAAGTTTTGAAGGGGAGTACAACATGATCAGCTACTACGATGCATTGGTAAGTCCAACGACAGATACTGTAAGAACATGGTCGCGAAGGCTTCTGCTGCCGGAGTTAGTAACTTCTGGGCTATCCGGGATACGTCGCGTCTCGGTTGGCTGGCTGACGTTTCGGCGAACATGTCGTGGCCTTCCTCAGGGCGTACTGCTCTGAGGAAGCTCAGCACTACGCTCTGAGAAAGGCAACAACAATACGGCAGAAACGTCAGCCACCATCCTAGACGCTCCTCGGATAGATTAGAAGATACTGTAACAACATATTTGAACAAAGCTACTCATGAAAGAAGTGTAGTATGAAATAAATTTTCAAAACAAAAATACTTTTAAAACGGTTTACAGCGTCGGCGACGCCACATTCAACTAGTAAACAAACCGGTCCTTCGCTGCACCTTACTTCTGTTTCTTCTGTCCGCTTCCCTCCCTACCTGCGAAGTGCCGTCGGGCGCCGGCGCTAGCGGTGTCGAACAAGGGTGCAGGAGACAGCGGACGGCCAGGGGGGAGGGGGGAGGGGGGAGGCGGCGAGCGAGCGCTTTTTCTTGCGAGGCGCGGAGAGAGCCAGCTGCGCAAACAGACGCCGCCTCCGCCCCCGCCCCCGCCGCCCCGCGCGGCGCCGCGATTCCATTTCGCCCGGGCGCCGATCGCCAACAGCAGCGCACCTCGCGGCCGCTCGCGGCGACAGCGCTCAAGGGTGGTGGGACCACGCGGTTTTTCATTCTCCCCAGTCTTCTACCCCCACCCCCACCGGGATTCGAACCTGGGTCCTTCAGGTCAGGAAGGCAGCGCCTTAACACTGAGCCAGCGACCGTTGGGATTTTTATCTGGTGATCTGATGATTTTAATCAGGGCGGTTCTGAGATCGACTCAGCCTCTTAGTGAGGATTCTTGGATCTTTCCTGGGGGTAGAGGCGGACGCAGCGTTGTGCTCGCTACACAATCTCCTCCTTGAGTCGATGGCGACGAATAGGTGGAGCCCTATTTCAGTTGATGGATTGATTGATAATTAGTGTTTCCGGGCGCGTCAACTACTAGGCGAATTACCCCCGTAAATGTAGCGCGTGTTTTGTTCGGGACGTATCAGTGGTCTTCGCCCGCTGTATGGCGAGATCCGGCGCTGACCTACCGTCGGCTGGCGGGGTTTTCTCCAACCCACTACGTCCCACCAGCAGGATACCAGCCAGGACAAGCTCTAAGCTCCCGACCGGTCTCCCAGTGTGTAGTAGTGTAGTGCATGCTACTGGAAGTGTGTGTAAGGGGTGAGGATAGGACTAGGAAGAAATAGGAAACATCGCGCGCGATCCGTGGTTGGGCCACATCGGCGTGTGTGCAATTACACGTGGGTACATTTACCTCTATCTTATGCTCCCACACTGCTCATCTCCCCGCCAAACGAACTACCACTTTTTTGGGGGTTCTCTTGGACACACGTCTCACCACATCCTCCGTTGCATGTCCAACTGGTTTAGGTGGTTCAGGGTAACTGTTTGATGACAATACAGTCCGACCGGGAGGTCTTAGAGTTAAAGTCCTGCAACCGGCAGGAATTTTTGACATTGCTAGATATATTAAGTAGTGCCGAAAATTCTGCCGGCCCAGCTACAGCTAGGTCGAATTCAACCTCTGTGGAAGAGAATTTTAGCGGCCGGCTTCTCTGATCGAAAGTTGTCCGTGGTTCTTCGATCAACACCAGTCAAATACGGGAGCAGTACCGTAACAAACGGGCCAAGGACCGCACGTTCCTTCTTGTCTTATCCTCACACCTTACTTGTACACACTCACAAGAACTAGACTACCACACACGTCGGAAGACCAGTCGGACGCATGGAGCTTGCCCGGCTGGGGTGGGGCACGCTTGTGGGAGATACCTCGTTTGGGAAAACCCTACTAGCTGACGTGTAGGGCGTCGCCGGATTTCGGCATACAGTGGAAGATGATCACCACCTCTTCCAGGTATAAAAACCTTCAATACACATACGGGACTAATGGCCCTAGTAGTTGACGCGCCCAGAATCATAAACCAATCAATCCGCTACATGTCCTGTCACAAGCTCAATGACACTCCCCTCCTCTCGTCCCATCATACGTCCCAAAACAAACCCCGCCACATGATGCAGGAAGGCACACAAATAGGTGTAGGAAAGGAAAATTCTTTAGTGTATTTAGATTAAACCAATGAATTTAAGTTGAAATCGGAGTTTGTGACCACTGTTTTATTTGCTTCAATCACAAGAATATTGTTTGGTCGTACAAAACCCTGCTTCATAATTTATTATTTCATGTTGCTCGTTTATAAAATACCAATGCAAGAAATGTTCATCACAATGTGTTTATGCCACATCCTTACATGCACTAGTTTTTATGTAATTATATAACATGGGATGAGAATGAAATAATTTAGCAAATTTTAGTATCTGCTTGTTAATATGAGATAATTTATTTTTTCTTCAAATGTATTATAAATATGATTAGAATAATAATACAAACGGAAGATGTAATATTTTTGAAATACATAAAATTTGCAATTTTCCAGGAGAAAATACTTACATTCCTTGAACAAAAATTCATATAATCAGTTGATTAATGCCAAAATTAGTATTAATTTTTTCAAAGAATATCGATTCGCTGGTGGGGGAAAATGCAACTAAACCGATGTATTGGAGTGAATAAAATAATGGCTATGGGCGTGATTTTGAAGTTGATCCCACTCAGAAGAAAGGTAAGCGATCATAATAGCAGATGATGTACATGAATCGAAGGAAACAAAAAAACATTGGATGTCCAGGAGCTTCAAATTTTAAAGACCAAGCAAAAAGGTTCCAAGTTCCGGACATCAAACATGTTTCCTTAACATTAACAATTGAAGCACTCTCTACCCACAGAAGTCTCGGACAACGAACTTTTATGCATGAAAAGTTGAATTTATATTTCAAGAACAGTTTCCCCACTCACAACCGGCAAAATATGACATCAAACCTTTTGGTTTTCTGCGATTCAATCGGAAAAGTTGGCAACATAGTAGGATACAACGAAGCGTGATGATCATTTTGCTACCTAATTCAGGGCACTAACATGTTAATGATTCGGTAATTTGAACATCCTCAGTAATTTAATTGTAAAATATTAAAATGAATTATGTTCCTCAAAAAGAAGGTTGCATGGCTGGGTTCTGTCCCTGTGTCATTATGTATAAGAATAATTAAAACAATGCACAAAAGCTGACACTTGCCTAAAGTCTCCTTGAGATGACTACAGTAACTTTCAACCTTCATGTTTGCCTAGTTAGAGGCGAGATATTCTGAGTTAATGGAGCTCCATACGAGGGTGTGTGGACCTAAGGATGGGAATGAAGATAGGGAAGAAAGAATGCTGCGTGGTCCTTGGCCGGTATTATATGGTGCTGGTCCGGCATTCGCCTGAAAGGCATCAAATAAAATACAGAATATTGATATTGTGGTGAGTTTTCGTTCGGTATTGGTATTGTGGTGAGTTCGTACTTAAGCCCCTCGGCTCGCCCGAGCCCACGTAGTCGTTTTTGTGTATTCCATACAGCAGGTAAGAAACGGCCCAACTTACATGTTTTCTGTTTCACATTTTACATGTTGAAATTCCATTTCATTCACTTTTCTTCTAGTATTAAATGACTTAAATCCCACCTTTCTTTCTTTCAGTTCTTAAAATGTTAAATATATTTTCTAAAAATTGTAAATGATTAGTAATCTTTTTATTATAATTTTGTTGTCAAATCAAAATATAATCATGTTTTATTATTTTTTTTCTTTTACTAGAAAACTGATGATGATGGCTAATCCATCAAAAGTTGCTATTGTAAAAAACAGTATTGTTGGGAATGACGATTCATATAATTATTTCATTTAAAATACATTGTTAAGGGAACTCTAACTCTCCAATGTTTAACACATCAAATTAACTTCTGTATGGGATCGTATGAAACTTTCCAAATACTAATACTTGAGTCACATGGCATTGCCAGCTACGGCTTATCGTTAGATCTTAACTACTCTGAGACACAGTTCACATGTGAAGGTGAACTATTTGAAAGCTGTTTTTTTGGCAGAAATGTATGTTTTATTTATTTAATTTCATTATCCTTTTCTTATTCGAGTAACAACTCACTGGTACAATGCCAAGCGATTAGATTAGCTTATACAGAAAAATAATGATTTCACATCGTTTAAAAATATTTTGAATATAATGAGAATGTTATTTGTGTTAATTTGGTGGATATTCGTGAGATCCATATGATAAAAACGCACTGCGTGTTTTTGGCAGAGGAGTTTTTTCTCGAGGGCTTCACGGTCACGATCGCTATTCACTGTTTTAGAGGTTTGCGTGTTTGCATAACCCTCAAAAATGAAGAAGGTTTTAGGAATAACCTCTACATCATGAACGTGAGGTCTATCAAAAATGACTTGCGACCTCAATCAAACCCAAACATTCCTTTCGCAAAATTGGAGACAATTAACGAGACAGTGGTAGGTGTTCTAACGACTCCCGTTTCTTGTTCATTTTATATCGATTTAGGACAACGTGGCTCATGTCACGGCCTCTTGGCGCATCGACCAAATTATCACCTTTCGGGTCAATCACACTGACGAATCACAGAGGAATACACATTCCAATAGATTTATCGGTTGATCCGGAGTTTGTGGTGCCACCGGTTCCTTTGGTTCACTGATTCGGTTCACTAATCTCGTGATTCACAAGGTTATAGTTTCGCGGTTCACTTCAATCACTGGAGACAAATTTTGATGGCATTGATTCAAAGCATAAATATATACACAATTTAACTATGTCACTATGCCAAATAAAGTTATACATTTTTCCAATTACGAAACATTTTTTCTTCATGGCGATACATTTTAAATTTCAATTCACATCTAAAATTTCCCTTCACAACACTCTTTCAAAGCACAAAATTAAGACTTTAGCTTGCTGGTTGAAATAGATTTGATTTATTAATAAAACAGCCTCCTAACAACACATTTAGTTGTTACTATGACTACAAAATTATTTACTTCATAATTTTTTTACTTCATTATAAACTCCGGATATACCGATTTATCATCTAACATCATAACAATGCTATCATTAATGAACGGTATGGGAAAGAAGAATGTAGTCCGAGTTACCGAAATCGTTAAGGCAGTAGTGCCCTAGCGATCTTGTACTGGTGGGTCGCGGGTTCGAGGCCCGCCTCGGGCATGGTTGTGGGTGTTTCGTGACTGTGGTTGGCGTCAGGAAGGGCACCCGCCCGTACCAATATAGCCAAATCTGTGCGGAAATGGTGCATGCGGATAATTAATAAAAAATGAGCCCACACCGGTTAGCGTTGACGCTGTAATAACGAGAAAACGCAAAAGAAGGATAAAATATGGGCAAGAAGAATCAAGCATAGAGCTTAATATGAAACTGCTGATGGTATTACAGACAAAATTATGAACATCTACAATATGAGTTAAATGAAAACTGAATACGATTTACTGTTGCTTTCTAAACGTATAAGGTCGAGAAAGATGCTTCTAAGAATAAGAAATTTAGCAATGTCAAAAACCTTATTGGCAAAAAATTGAAATTCAAATGTCATCATTGTGCAGGTTACCTAATTGTTTGGAAATCTTTAAAGAAGAATCATCAACTCAACACTTTATTTGGGAGTAGCATGCTTCTTCTATTAATTTTTACCCTTATAAATTTATGAGATGACAATCACCTAAACATTCATAAAATAAAACCGTTTGATACTATTATTATTGCTGCAAAAATTGTTTGCCTTGAACAAAAAAATATCAATTCAGTACAATATTGTATATTACAGTGTGGTAGTAATACTTCAGATGTGATTTATATAAAATTGAAACCTCTAAAATTCTTGTCCGTAAATAAACTGAACAGGAAATAATAATTCTAAAACGATATGACTTCATCAAACAACGTCACGGGAACTTAGAGTAAAAGAGTTGGTCGTTTAGTAGTCTTCAACGTCTAACCAAGGACTTCAATTTTCGCTCTCTATCTTGCAATTATTCTGTACAATGTACAAGAATGTGAAGATTTCTTTTCTGCTCTCCCATCATTCCATTGTTTCCATTATCTTAATGTTAAACAAAATATAAGATGGGAAATTATTAATTGGCACATGCTTTCTATACACGCGTTCAGACCTTCTTGAAAAGCGGTCTACATGTTCGGTCGCAGTGCGATCCAGAATTTTCCGGACTAACGCATTATGAAATACAAAGTAAAAGCCTGTTTTGTCTGTTTCTTTTCTCAAAACGAGATTCGTTACTTGCGAAACATTGAACAACTTGATTTCTCAGTCTCTTCACGGCCTCAGTGTACTCAGAATTAGTAATTTCCTTGTGTTTGGCGGTCACAGCTCTCTGGATTTCTCAAGCAAGTCAAATCTAAAAGCTTTTGGGTCTATTTTCAGCTTTCGGAAGAAAAAAATATTCCGGCAACCACAAATGTGTTAAAGAAGACAATTGGTGCATCGTTGAGAATTATTTTTTTAGCGGGAAACTGGTTATCCATTGTTGCAGAGTAACCAGCTCCTGGGAGTTGTTATGCTGCTGACGTAGACATGCAACGCCCGGTTTTATCATACATCCACACTCTTCATTAACAACGTCTCCTCTGATGCATCACCGCCTGGCCCTTCCAAAACGTTCTAAATACGAAGGTCAGGAGTCATGCAGTAGATGGAGCTAACGAGAAAGCTGCAAAAAATTCAGTGCGGGAACCAATGTAGAAAACATTCAACCTACAATGTATGGATGAGAACACTAGTGTAGGGGGCTCTTTTCAACCGTCCCCGAAATTTCGTCTGGTCAATGAGAGGCTGGTAGAGAGCCTCAACAGTGGTCTACACGCGATCCTCGCTTCCCTTGTACACTTCTCGTTTCCATCGCCCCATGTCAGAGCTGACCGACGGACCGATTCCCCATAGATCGAGAAATCTGGCAGTGCCGGAGATTCGCGATGCAGGATTTCCTGTGATATCCCCGAAGTCACGTGTGTCACGTTATGGGGTAAGCAAAGTAATACACACTTTAGGAATGTATATTTATTCCTGAACCATAAAGAATTTTTCATCTAACGTAGTAACTACTGCCACTGAGTTTGCAGAATCAATTTTTTAAAATAGAAATGACGTCTGAGATAAGCTCATTAAGTATTATAAAAAAAATATTTCCTCTTTCGACAAGAAGCGAAATCGCTCTCTGAATATAAAATCAAATACTTGTTTGCGGGTAGTTTATAGTTTACTTATCTGCAGCGACCACGTAGTAAATAGTGAGTCAGCAACTGATGCCTTGTAGACACGAAGATTCGGGTGTCGGGTCTTGGCAGAGACGAACCTTCAAACAAGTCCTACAACTTGTTACTCCTCCCACATTTACTGCCGTGGGATGAGCGAAAACCACTGGTGTATTTTAGCGTAGGGTAACACACGGGTAAAAAGGATAATAATAGAAACGTAAAATTTACTGTACGAGGATATGTACCCGACGGCTCGGAGTTCTAGTTCCTTGTAAGGCTTGGTAATAACAAGCTGATAATATCGACAGAGAGCGACAACTCGTGCCCCATTCTATGCCTATGACCCTCATCTAATCATAACCCCATCTATTCATAATACGCTAAGAAAATAAGGGGAATTTGAACATTTTGTAAAACTCCTTTGGCATAATAGCCCGTAAGAACTGCTTTGCTCGATAGAGTATGCTCTTGAATATGCTATTCCAAAGAGTGCGTCAAACAAATTTAAGACGAAACTAGTAGAGCTACAACACCACATCCTTCCTCAAATAACAATAATTTTTAAAATTTTCTAAAATTGAAAAATTTGTACCTGCGCCTTTTTTAAGGCTCTTATACTCTATGTAGGGGGGGGGATTAGAGATGAATCCGGAGGTTTTTGAGATTTTCTTATGTATTACATGAATATTAAGTAGAAATTAACAGAAAACTACCCTTTGTAACAAAAATTTACAAGATCTTTTTTTAAAGATCTAATAATTTAAAGTAAATGTAATTACGAAAAATATTTATCATGAAAATAGAACCTTTAAAATGTAAATTTTCTACGTTTGTGAAAAGTACAATGTTCGAGCGGGAGCAGCGCCAGGTTTTTGATTTCTGTGCCATATTCAATAAAAAAAGTAAAGAAAAAAACTGAGAAAATAATTGTTTAATTGCATTTTCACGCAAAATTACTCGAAAACTAATCACATTTTCGAAAAACTCTACATAGATTTATTTCAAGGTATGTCTTTGAAAAGCATATTTTCTTAAGAAAAAAAGTCTTAAAGAGTTTAAGAAGCCGTATTTGAGGAAACGTAAAAAACGTTCTTGAAACTTGTATGTAAGGTAAATGTAAAATAACCCCACAAATTAAAATATCTGTTTCAAAATCACAGAACCTTCAGTTCGACCAGATAGATCAGTGATATCAATTTTGGACAAAATAATGTGAACAGTTTGGGCGCACCAAGGTTGACCACAGACAGTTGGGAGGGAGAACGGGTAGACGGAAGACGGGACATATATACGTAAGCTTCCGCGGCTCGAATCCATGAATTCTCGGCTATCCGGGAGACGCCGCGTCGTTGGCTGGGGTGCCGACGTAGGCGGACGGGTAGGTGGACGGGTAGGGCGGACGGGTAGGCGGACGGGTAGGCGGACGGGTAGGCGGACGGGTAGGCGGACGGGTAGGCGGACGGGTAGGCAGACGGGTAGGCAGACGGGTAGGGCGGACGGGTAGGGCGGACGGGTAGGGCGGACGGGTAGGGCGGACGGGTAGGGCGGACGGGTAGGGCGGACGGGTAGGGCGGACGGGTAGGGCGGACGGGTAGGGCGGACGGGTAGGGCGGACGGGTAGGGCGGACGGGTAGGGCCGACGGGTAGGGCCGACGGGTAGGGCCGACGGGTAGGGCGGACGGGTAGGGCGGACGGGAAGACGGGACAGGCGACGAGACGCTGCAGTTTCAACTGCTGATGCCTCGAGTCACCATAGCCAGTTCCAACTAGTGTGTGTGTGTGTTGGTACTCTCAACTCCTATTTCGTCTTGAGAACGTAGTTGCGAGGCGTCGGGGCTTGGGGGGGGGGGGGGGGGGGCGGACGTTGTTTGTGCTCGTGATCCTCGTGAGCTCACGACGGTGGAAGAGTTCGTGAGCTGGCCAGGCGTTCCGCCCCCCCCCTCCCTCGCCGCTCACCATATGGCTAAGGATAAACAGCCCGCTCCGCCGCTCGCGGGCGCCCGCCGCAGCCGTGGGATAGAGCGTTCGTAGAGAAAGCTCCGCCTCGCATCGCCTCCCCTCTTCAAAGGCATTCAAAAGAAGCACCAGCTGGCCGACACGAACACTGGGAGGAGGCGCGTTTTGATGAATTCCTGCGGGATACAAGACGCGATCGCTTGGCTTCGTATCCGTTGCCGCTTATACACTAATGTGTCTTGTATATCATATGCATGCGTATCCTGTCTTGTATCCCTGGAGAATGCAGAAAGTTGAGGTGTGAAAGCGAGAACTAAATCGTTTCAATGGTGATAATAAAATCTATTTTCTTAGTGCCAACTTTTTTCTCTCTAAAAAACACGTTTTTGAAGACCCTGTATGCAAAAAAATTGGTCGTTCTGAAACGTCCGTCCGCCTACCCGTCCGCCCTACCCGTCCGCCCTACCCGTCCGCCCTACCCGTCCGTCCTACCCGTCCGCCCTACCCGTCCGCCCTACCCGTCCGCCCTACCCGTCCGCCCTACCCGTCCGCCCTACCCGTCCGCCCTACCCGTCCGCCCTACCCGTCCGCCCTACCCGTCCGCCCTACCCGTCCGCCCTACCCGTCCGCCCTACCCGTCCGCCCTACCCGTCCGCCCTACCCGTCCGCCCTACCCGTCCGCCCTACCCGTCCGCCTACCCCTCCGCCTACCCCTCCGCTACCCGCTCGCCCGTCCGTCTACCAGTCCGCCTGTCCGCCTACCCATCCGCCCGTCCGTCTACTCGTCCGCCCGTCCGTCTCTCTACCCGTTCACACGTCCCTCAGTCAGTCCGTTCGAAAGTCCGTCCGTCCGTCCGTCCGTCCGTCCGTCCGTCCGTCCGTCCGTCCGTCCGTCCGTCCGTCCGTCAATCCGTTCTTTCGTCACTCCGTCAATAGGACACTCTGGTGAGAACCGGGAGGTTCGGTAGAGTTGGGTGGTGGGAGCAGGCGGATCAGAAGGCGCAAGGGGCGAGCGGAACCGAAGAAGTAGAAGGAACGGAAGGAGCGAAAGAATCGAAACGAAAGGGAACGAGCTAGGAACGTGGAAAACCCTAGAGGAGTGGAAGGCCCGAACGGGAGGAAGCAGGGGCGGAGTGGAAGGAGGCGGACCGAAAACCCGCGGAAGTGGAAGGAGTGGCTGTAGTGGAATAAGTGGGCGGAGAGCAATGAGCGGGAGGAGCAGATAGAGCGGGAGGAGCAGATAGAGCGGGAGGAGCAGATAGAGCGGGAGGAGCAGATAGAGCGGGAGGGGCAGATAGAGTGGGAAGAGCAGATAGAGCGGGAGGAGCAGATAGAGCGGGAGAAGCAGATAGAGCGGGAGGAGCAGATAGAGCGGGAGAAGCAGATAGAGCGGGAGGAGCAGATAGAGCGGAAGGGGCTTGATGGGCGGGGCTGAAGGATCAGGACACCCATAGCAGGTCTGATGTGATGTGCGGAGAGATGGCGAAGCCTGTGGGGCAGACGAGTCAGCCTAATGGATGAAAGTAATAAATAAATACCTTGGCAACGCCGGGTAATAAGCTAGTATGCCATAAAACGACTCTGGGGCCCTCGCGGATAAAATAGTGGAATATACATATTTGTGACATAACATCGTAACGAAACTCGTTTTTTAAACTTTTATATGATTTTTATTCTGCCAATACCTCCAGTGTTACAGTGGAAAATGTTTTAACACATTTAAAAGTTACGTTGGAATGTCCCAAGAGAACTAGTCGTAATTCAACAGAACACACGTTTTGGGGAAAACTCCATTCAATGGGCGGGTTTTTCGGTGTTCCAGAACTTCCAAAATGCCTTATTCCTGGGTTAACGCAAGGCATAAAAATTGTGCAGTGTAATAAATATTGTACTAGAATAAAAAATATAAAGAAATAAGTGCAGCTTATCTCACACCGATTAATGTTTATGAATTTCATCCATTTTGAATATATTTTCTCGTTTTATTTTTGACTATGTAATTCAAGAACAGTAACGGGTTGAACAAATCATATGACATAAGCTGACTGGAGTCGGTTAGCTCATGTCATGTGCTAAGTTTGGAACCAACTGTAAATACTAAAATATTTTTTTTCATGAGGAATGATCTAGTGTACGAAATATGTGAGATGAAATCAATTGAAATGAATCTTAGGGGCCGTGGCCCCCTCCCAAAGAACGCAGAAATGTAAACAATCTGCCAAATTATTCATGTCTCCACACCAACCTCAATCAATTTTGCTTCCCATAACACAACATCCGAGACAACAACCCAGCCTCATAATATACATTAACCTACCATTAACAAATTTGGACCCTAGAATTTTCGAAAAAATACCAGATAGGGTCGAAAATTCATTAAAAAAATTATTGAAAATATATTTTGGTGGGTGTATATTATAATTAATATATAATAAACAAAAATATGATAAGGTCAGAAAACTATTACAATTAAATTGAGATGAAATCTCTTTCAGGTTTAATATATTCAGTAACTGTGCTTTGTGTTTTGTGGTATTGTGGGTCTCTCCCAAGCACGTTTTAACCATATCAATGATTTAGTTTAGACATATTGTAAGTCTAAAATTACTAGTTTTAAGAAAAACCAAACCTGAAAGTTGTAAAGGCGCAGTTATGTATGGACAGAAAATGGTGGCTTTCTGCGATAAATCTCAATTCTACTATTATAGACATACAATCTTTGAACAAAAAGTAGATGAAAGAGGAGTCTCCAAAAATCATATTAACTCAAAATTGACGGTGAGTGGACATACCATGTTTGTGCAATACGCCATGGATATTCGTTTCACGTCCTTGGATTGCCAAGGTGAAACAGCGGCCTGAAGCTTCGGCGCCCAAGGGTTGCGGGTTCGAATCTTGCATTAGGCATAAATGTTGTTTGTTGTGTCAAGGTACGCATCCCTAGAACATCATTTGTCACCGTTCGTCATAAACATTCTTTACGTAATGTCTTCCTTTTCCCCAGAAAGTTGTGCGAGTGGTGATAAGACGTGTGCGAGGCAAAGGCTCATGAAAAAGAGCGTCATCGTCGTCTGTGTGCATCTCCTTTTACAAGACGTCATAGATAATCTCCTTTCCAAGATTATAAATGGGCATTTAGCTACCTTTTTGGGCGGTCTCGGGGCTTCGCAATTGGTACCAATGTTTTGGGACTCCACTGGCCCTCGGCCGGTCTCACGACACCGGGGCTCAATTTCAAGATTGACCGTTTCCCAAAGTTTGAAATGACCCTACAAACACCTCTGCGTAGTTTTTGGGAATTCCCGAAGTAGCCGCAAATGTAGTCGCACAGATCTTTGTACGAGTATATGTGATATTGATACATTATAAAAACTAAAATAAATGACTGAATTTTAATTTTTTCCAATTCAAAAGGTACCATACATTAGTACCTTGCTTCCATAAATTAATATTATTTCATGAAAATTTTATTTTAGATACAAAGTAGCAAAACAAATTGTATCGAGTATTGTTTTTAGAGACTTCTCATAATTGGTCAGTTTTAAAACATACACTCTTACATTTACTGAGAAGCAAAGTTTTTAATTAGGCATAGAAGTAGAATAATGCCTCTTTACATATTCTGAAATTAGTTTGACGGATTTTCTTTTCTTAACCGAGAGATCAACATTTAGTGGGAAGGAAGGAACATTTAGTGGGAATTTCAAACGAGTAGAATCTGTTTATTTTATTTCCATTGTTAAGGACAATGTTAAATGAACTGCAAATGCCACGGAAACTGTCAGGGATTCTTTTACACTCCCCACTTCTTAAGCACTTTCTACTTCATAATGACGTGAAGTTATTTGTATACTAGACGAACAAAAATACCTATTAGGGCCGATCAGACGCCGATCAGGGCATCAGCTGATGTCACTGCAGTGCCTCTGACCGGGAGGTCCTCGGTTCGAGTCCTGACGGTGGCAGGATTTCCGACACTACCAACATAGCTAGGTGTCGTTCTGTCGTTGTCTGGAGGAGAATTCTAGCGGTCGGCTGCTCTGATAGGTAGATTTCCGACCAAAACCAGGCGAATGCCGGAACAGTGCCCTACCAAACGGACCACGGTCAGCGCGCGATATTTCCTTCCTCTTCCTTGTTCTGTCATAGCCCTTTCTCTTCCTTGTCCTTTCCTCACCCCTTACTTACACATACACTGTCATGCACAACACTACCACACATGTCAGGAGGCCGGTCGGGAACTTAAAGCCTGTCCTGGCTGGGGCGATGCCCCGCTGGCAGTAGATACCTGGTTGAGAAAAAATCCGCTAGCCGATGGTTGGTCGCCCCCGGAGGGCAGACCACCGCCACCTTCGGAGGAAAATACATGCACTACATTCACGGAACTAATTGCAGCAGCTGACCTCGGAATCACTAACAATCTATCAATCAATCACCAATGGACGCCAAGATCTGATCTCGGTCACTTCATGTGGATGTGTAACAGGTCCCATAAATGGGTATAAGTAACGGTCATGAAGATTAATTTTACAAGTGGCCTTAAATATCCAAAATCGGTTGAAATTCTCCGAAGCAGGATCAAGAAGTGGTTTTCGAAACTCGTAGCGTGGTTGGTTTAAAGAGCCCGTCTGGGAAGAAACAGGAACACGAGTACGACATCAGACAATGTTGGTATTGACTACAATGTGGGCAGAACCTTCTTGGAACTTGCAAATGTAGGAACACGGAACTCTGAATTCTTTGCAGTGTATCTTTCTCTCGACACTTGCCACTTGTCACTTCTACAGAGAGTACATTAAGAACTGAGCATACACGGCACTGAGTACACTGTGTGGTACGCGAGAAAGCATGGGCTTCCTCAAAAAGAAACATAAAATAAAGTGCTGTAAGAAGAGTTGTAGAAAGAAAAGGAAAATCCACACTCCTTTTACGTATCTGTCAACAATTTTAAACGAAATCTACTCATATCGTTAGCAATTGAATTATTTCTGAAAGATCAACACATATATGATTAGTACTCATAACTAGCTCACGTATCACACGTTGGTCGAGGTTTTATCAGAATAATCTATAAGCCATGACAATCAGTTCTATTTTTGCACATCATCGCACCATCTCGCACGCTCCTTCTCGTCCAGTCCCTCGTCCAACTCCACTATGTCCCTCCCAACCAGTTCCGCACTCCACTATGTCCCTCCTAACAAATCCTGCCCACCACTGTGTCTCTTTTTGTTCAGTCCAGTCTCGCCCTGCCCCGCCTGCCCAACTGCAAACATTGTTGATCGTTAGGTTACATCGTTGTTACGAATGTAACCTAAACAGTTGCATTATTGAATACTCTCAGAACATTCACAGAAACAAATTTGTGAACAAAAAATAAATTGACTTTAAATTCTTCAAAATTTAAACGTGCTATTAGAATGAAACAAAAATAATTTAGTGACAACTTTATGAACTTTAAGAAACTTGTATCAGATTTGTAGATTTAATGTAGTATAATAATGCATATTTAAAATTTAGGAAGAGGATGAGGATATTTTTCAACTAGATAATAATTTTCTCTTTTTTTAATGGTCACGTGCGCAAAAATTCAGAATATCGGAATATAACCGTATATTTGTATAAAGTATAAACTTTTTTTTGATATGACAGAAAAATCATGATATAAAAAGTAACGTAAATTAAACCCGAGAAAATACTCTACCTTCCGGTGGAAACTCCATCAAAAATTAATTTAGTCACTCTTGAGATAAGAGGGGATATACTTTTTAAAGTAATTGAGTGGGTATTTATATAATGTAAATAACTGTATAAGATTACAAAAAAGTTATTTTGGAATCTCAACATTCTAGTTTTGTTTATAAAGATGTATCAACAATATTTCGATATCTTCCTTCGTACCACAGCGGTGTAATAATAATAATAATAATAATAATAATAATAATAATAATAATAATAATAATAATAATAATAATAATAATAAATCATCCGAGATGTATGTATAATATTCCACCAAACCCTCAAAACACTAGACTTCCTAATAACAAAACCTGGCAAACCTGGCAAAAATATATCAAAATCAACATAACCTAACTTCAAACATAATCTATCAAGCAAAATTAATCGCGTCTGACAGCATAGGTGTACAAGGCAAACAAGCACTAAAAGCTGTACTATGACATCCAAATACATTCGGGCAAAAACTTTGCCGCCAATAACCCTGGCATTGTAGCATTCGATTCGCAAAGAAAAAACTCCTTCTTTGTGGATATCACGCACCCACAAGATTATTAATATTAATAAATCTGGAAAAGAAAAAATAACAAATTACACCCCCTGCAAAAGAATTTAAAAAAATACTCTACATTTTGTTGAACGGTTTTATACCAGCCACTGATCTGACTAATAAAAATCTAAAGAAGTACATACAGAAATTGCAACAATACACCAAGGAAAAAATGTCAAAGGAAAAACTGTCATCATCATGAATAACATACTGCCAGAGGTGAATGAAACATGTTTTGCAAATTGAATTTGTGATCTTCCACATAGGTCCGTCACGCCAGGAAAAATATGATACAAAATCTAATACATCGTAACAAATAATATTATTGAACAGAAGATCATTTGTTATACTCATGCTCTGAACTGTAATACGTACATTTAAGTGATTTTAAATTGTACTTGAAGTTATTTCACAACTTCTCACTCCAGTTTTAATATTCTGACAATGTTACTCGAATTTCAAATTATGAGACACACAATGAAAGTAATTTTATCCACTAAGTAATGATTTATATTGGACTAAGAAGTGACATGAGGATAGTAAACGAATATCTAAAGACTGTATGGTAGAAAAAAGTTTCACATTCGATGAATTACAATGGAGAATGCTTTAATTAGATATAAGAGTCATTTTTTAAGATACATGTTTGATATGCAATTTTAAATTTAACATGTTGAATTTATTTTAAACTATTTATTTCAAGACTATATTAAGCCAACAA
The DNA here is from genome assembly GCA_038098605.1 of Gryllus longicercus. Taxonomy (NCBI): domain Eukaryota; kingdom Metazoa; phylum Arthropoda; class Insecta; order Orthoptera; family Gryllidae; genus Gryllus; species Gryllus longicercus. The sequence continues at coordinate 3,060,774 of JAZDUA010000097.1, forward strand.
TAATTCCGCTCGGAGCGGAGACTGACACAAATTGAGATCCCTTTCATTAACCCGACAGGATACATATTTCTTAAGGAACCACTTATTATAGCAAGTATCTTTGGAACTTGTCACCACGCATCCAGGATAACGGAGTACCGCGTTACTAGACTGGTCAGGTTTGAGTCTTCTTCCTCGTTCGACACCGACCAGTCCTGACTTTAGGCAGTTCAGCATTAAACAAACCCAAATATCTGCGATCAAGAATAGAAAACTAGTTCACTTTATATAAATGAATATTATTTTCCAAATTATTTTAATCGTAGTATGAAATTAAAGAGAATGGAATTTGTTACGTTAAGATGAGAAGCTCGTAGAGAATAGGAAAAATACACCTGTTTTATTACTTGCGTAAAGAGGTTATTAAATTGGTAAAAGAGTGATCATTCTTTTAGTAAGATATGAGTTTCTTCGATATCTTCACCATTGTATTAAAAATATTTTTAAACATTGGACAAAACTTCAGAGGAATTTAAAACCCTGAATACGTGCCACTGAGTACTTGAAGTAACAAATCTCTTAAATATTCAGGCTTTACTAAAAAAACTCCTAAGTAAATGACAAGAGTTCGATTGATCACAGAATATCATGGAGATTGCTGTTAGTATAAATTGAAGATATAAATAGCAACAAATAACGGGGGAAGAAGAATATAGAGGCAAAGAACAAGAAGAAAGAGGAACATATGGAAAAGGAGACGAAGACGACGACGAAGACGACGACGAAGACGACGACGAAGACGACGACGAAGACGACGACGAAGACGACGACGAAGACGAAGACGACGACGACGACGAAGACGACGACGACGACGAAGGCGACGACGAAGACGACGACGAAGACGAAGACGACGACGACGACGAAGACGACGACGAAGACGAAGACGACGACGAAGACGAAGACGACGACGAAGACGACGACGAAGACGACGACGACGACGAAGACGAAGACGACGACGACGAAGACGAAGACGACGACGAAGACGAAGACGAAGACGACGACGACGAAGACGACGACGACGAAGACGACGACGAAGACGACGACGAAGACGACGACGAAGACGACGACGAAGACGACGACGAAGACGACGACGAAGACGACGACGAAGACGACGAAGAAGAAGAAGGAGAAAAGTAGAATAAGAACAAAAAGGAGAAAAAGAAATGGTTTGACTTTAACCATTAAGTTTGCGCTGTTTCTTCACCTAACAAACCACAGATCGTGCACATTCTTATCCCACGTTTATGAAGCCCGGTATTGCGTAGCAACAAAAACTATTATTCTACGTTTTCCTCTACAGCGTTAGGCTTGAGATAAAACGCACTAGAACTAGTCGACCACGCAAGTTGCGGTACTTGTGTTTCCCAGGCAATTATGCATTAATGAACGAAGTGTGGTGGGTTTTTGTGGCGGGCATGGTGACTTTGTTTCTCACAAGGTAGACATCGCGCGGGATTCAACGCGAGAGTTTCTGAAGTTCTGACGCAAAAAACAGCATTTCAGGGCGACTAATACAAATTTAACTAAACGGTAAAATTTTACTTGTTTTATTCCTTAAAAAAATAGAATCTAACTTCAATATGAAGAGGTAAACACATTTTGTCATCGTATCATTCACTTGCAATGTCTTCTCAAGTATGTCCTGTCTTTGCCCCTCTGGCTCTACCAAAGAAGTGGATCATTCTTCTTCCTATGAATACTAAATAACGTCCTCTAACATGTTGTGTAGTCAGAATTCTCGTTTTACGAATCCTTGATTCCAAAATATATTTGTTTATGACAAAACGTCCACCGGCCTGTCAGTCCGTAGTCTTGTTTTTTTCTGGAATTGTGCGAAGTCAGTTTTTAAAATAGCAAAGGTTCTCTTTACATTATATTGAATTTTCTAAAATCTGTTCTTTTAACCTGAATTTTGAAAGAAAATTGCGAAAAAGTATGTCTTGTGGTAGTATCACAAGTTTTTCAATTTATTTCATTGTACGGAATTATTTAGTTTTCCATTTCCAATGGGTTTTAAGTACATTTTTGGCTTCAAACCAAAACTGAATATTAAATAATTGTAATAGTAGACTTTTTTAATGTTAGTGTTAATAATTAAAAGAAAAATAGAAAGTATTTTCATATTAAGGAATATAAACGAATCGGTTTATATTTATAATTCATATATTCATATTCATAAACTTAAAAACATATTTTACTATTACATCCAATTACTATTGTCGCAGAAAAGCAGGATATTAAAATATTGAGAGGTAGTAATTGATACAATCTTCACGGTTAAAAATTATTCTTTTCTTTCCCACGCTTTTTGCTATGTAACTTGCACACCTCTATCCACGACAAGGTTCTTTTAATTTGCTCTTTTATTATTATTACGAGTTCAAAGGCAATTTTCATGTCGCAACATGTCATGGTTACACTGATCCCTGACTTTACAGTTAGAGGAACTTCTTTGTTCTCACATTTTAGTGAAGGAAATGGTTGCATAACCCTGAAGATACGATGGACGAATTCTTGGCAAACCTATATTCTGTTATAGGTGTTCCGTATTCGTTTTGTGTAGTCTTGAAACTCAATTGTTGGTTTCACTTACCTTTTAAAATTTTAATTAAGAGAATGTGAATATTATGTGAATATTCATTTAAGTACAGTAAGTGAATCAAGAGCTTAAGAGCTCAGTTTCCAATGTCAGAAGTGGTTCAGGGAAGCCTTGTGGGTAGGTCTCTCTCAAAGCCAACATGGTATTTTTATTTAATTTTCAAAACAGTTACCACCTAATAATCGCAACATTATCTAAAGAATTACCCCCATTATGAATCTACATTTTTCACCTTTTAATCGAACAATGAAAATATAATGTATAATTCAAAAACATTTGTGGAAGTATCTGAACTGAAATCCCCCTCTAAACATTTCCTGGGTCTACCTCAATTCTGCGCAAATAAACGATACAACGATATCGCCCATCGTAATACTCAAGTCAAGATGTATGTGTAAGTCAGACATATTTGGTGACGTGAGAAATATCAAGAAAGATTCGCATTGTACAAAGTAATGTTCGTTTTAGGGTAGTTACAAACAACGTACAGTCTCATTTTGCTGTAACTCAATTATTACTCAAATGGCAACTCTGATTTAGATTCCACGTACTTCATTGCTTTATTTCATTGTTTTATTTCATTGCTTTATTTCAATGATTTATTCCATTACTTACTTAAATTTTCTTTAAGAGAGATGACTTGTCAATTTCTAATTAGAATATTACTTTTATATGATTTTTGAAAATAAGTTTCATTGCTAATTTTGTTCGAGATATCTGTTTTGATGTTGAAAATAAATCTTGGTAAGCATGTCTACTTCGTTAAGAATTTTGCTCTCTGCTCACGTGAAGGCGTTAGTATGCAAAATTTAGTAAGTTTATATAGGGACAAGAATGCAAATGGAAATTGCCGTAGTTATCATATTTCGCGAAGGACACTTGAGATCCTTCACAGGAGCTCCATAATTATATCTCGTTTCGGTACTAGGATTAAGTATTACGTTCGTTGTCCTAATAGGCCTTTTTAATGATCGTTTCTATTCATAAACTCTTTCATTATGATCACTTATAACTTCTGAAGAAATTATGAAACTTCTTTACGCTTTGAACACCCTTATGTCTATTAATAACGTGGAATTTCCTACAAAAGTATTATGATATAGCAAGAAGCGATCCACATATTAAAATCTTGCATCAAGAACTATGTTCCCAATTTTATTCCAATATTGAGGAATGAAAGTCGAGTATCATCTAAAATACGATACGAGTCAAAATGGTACATAATGAACAAAATTTATAATGATTTAATACATTTATAATAAAATTTTAAACTGCAATACTCATAAAAAATAAATGAAAAAATAAGAACATATTCCAAAACTTCCATAGTTAGTAATTATTATTATTATTATTATTATTATTATTATTATTATTATTATTATTATTATTATTATTTTGTTTGTGTCGAACAACATCTCATGAATTAATCTTAAAATGATAATTCCTAAAGAACAATTTGATGCTGGTTCGTAACGTGGTTAATTATTTTGTTGTCTATCAAGACTGAAATAATAAAATTCCCGAAACATCGGCAGTGTCATTGCATATTTTCAAAAATTAGTTTAATAATTTTCACGTCTTACTAGGTACTTACGTAGAAAAATGAAAGTATTGTTTTGCTGCAGCGGAAAGTAGTGATTTTTTGGCTGAAAAAGTGTATTGTTGAGTTCTGGTATATAAAAGTAGATAAATAATTTTTATATTCGTATAAATGTACTTTTTCTACAACACACTGTGTAGTCAGAATTTAAGTTTGTGGTGTCCTTGATACCGGAATATTGGTTTGTAGCAAAACGTCCTCCTTCCATCTGAGGCGAGCGCTAGCACTCAAACAGTTCAGACAATTTTCTCCAAAACTGATGACCCCCGATGGATGTAGATGAACTTTAATTTCTGCAAACTTCATCATCATCATCGACAGCAAGGATTAGACCTCTTGGTCTGTTCCGTCTCAGAATTGTTCATGCCATCTCTTCAAGGGCCGTCCTACACTTCTTTTTCCTTTAGGTACATATTGAAGAATAGTTTTACTTATTCTATGTTCTGGCATTCTCAGGACATGACCTTTCCAGTTTTCTCGATATTTCTTTATGGTATCTATAACCGGTTCAACATTTAGTTCTTTTCTGATATCTACACTTTTTTTGTGGTCTAATAGTGAGTATCCTGCCACAAAACGAAGAAATCTCATTTCTGCAGATTCAATTCGGCGCAGCTGATCTGATGTTAATGTCCAGCTCTCACTTCCATAAAGTAGTAATGGCAAAGCAATAACTTTGTAAAATCTGAGAAGAGTTTCCTTCCCTGCGCAGCGCCTGCAACGCGGCCAGGGGACATCACTCCGCTAAATTTCTCAAAGATTCATGCCGGACAGATTCCTTCTGCAAACTTGAAACTAATATTTTGATTTTTGGAAGTGTTTTGCATGTATGCATATTTTCTGATGAATTCCCCCCCCCTCGTAACAGAGAAAAATACTCTTTAAAACCCTTCCATTGAACCGACACCAAAATGTGTTGTTTTTCTTTCAAAAAGTGCGTCCTTCTGTGCCTGCTTGTCTGCACATCCATCAGTCCATTTATAAACATCACTAGCGCATAAATTATTCCCAAGATTTTTGCGGGTATGGATATTCCCCCATCTATGGGGCCCCACTCAAACCTTCGTGTTTTTGATAGTAAATCTATGAATTTGGGGGGAGTACTAAACAGAAAGCACCTGCGACTTTTTAAAAGTTTTCTCGAAAATGGATGTATTTTTTCATTAAATTACTGCTAATAATAGAGTGATAATCTCCTATAATGATGGATTATGTTCCATTTTCACTGTTTACTGTGAGTTTTCAAAAATTGGAAGAGTTTCAAAATTAAAGTTAATTATGGACAATATTTATAATGTTCATGTAATTATCAATGAAATATGTGAGATTTACATGAGCGGTAATGCTGTGAAGACGCTTCTTCGGTATCGCAAAACTTTGTATGGCACAAAGTGCAAAGCGTTCGCTTTGTGCAATACATTTGAAATTCCATTTGCCAGTGATTGACTTAACACAGTCATGGTTGGACATTCACAAAACAATAGTTTATGATAGTGAAGAGTAGAAGAGAGCGGTGGATGGTCGTAAGTTGTCCGGGACTAGGATGAGGATACATTTAGTAAAAACATTACGTAGAAGAAGATAGCGCTAAAGAATAAAAGATATTAGAAACGTCATAAAATTTACCAGATAAATATTCTCGATCCAGAAGTGTAGGTTCGAATCAAAGAAGAAAACATTCGCGAAGTAATTAATATTTTCGTGTTCTTACGAAAGCTCATTATAGCAACCATTGGCGTATTTTCCACACCATTTGGGAAGAATGTAACCGATGTTCGAAAAAGAAGTCTACCAGTCGGCTTCCTTGGTCGATCTAATAACAGGCGAATGCGAGAACAGTATCTTTCTAAACGAGCTAGAAAACGCGCGTGATAATTTCTTCCCCCTGTTCTCTCTTCACCCCTTACTCACACACATACATGCATTTCACTATCACACAAGTCCGTAGACAAATGAGAGAATTATTCGACATGGGCGATACCCAGGTGGAGGAGAAATACCTAGAGATGGAAAAATAGCCCCAAGTTGGCGTGTAGGTCGGCACCGGATCTCATTCTACCGTGAGAAGAACGCCCCCCCCCCACCTCCCGAGGTATAACATCCAACGCACTTGCAGAACTATTGATCTCAGCAGTTGATACGCTCGAAAAACAAATATTCACTTTGAGAGAGTCCTCACGAAGACCATCAGGACAGAACGGGGAAGGTATTGTTCAGTTGTGAAATGTCTCTTGATAGAATAACGAAGGAAGATTAGTACCAAGGAAAAAGCAAGTAGAGTTCAATAAGCAGACTCGTTGTGCGCGGTCGCAGGATTAGCAATTAAAACAAATTCGGGAGTCGCTGTCTGATATTATCAGGTTACGAATATCCCTGGCATTTAAACTCCCGCCTTTAAGAACAAAAAGGAGAGAAAAAAACACGTCACGAGTTGCAAAAAATCGAGGAGAGTTGCTGCAAACGCGCAGCAAAGCCCTTGACTCGTGTGCCTTATCTGTGGCCCCGCGCGTGGTGCGAACTGTTGGTCTTGCTCATTAGCGAGAGACGAAATCACCGAGGCCCGCGGAGGTGTGGGGGAGTGCGACACGCCGGGTGAGGGGCAGGGTCCAGGGCGGGATGAGGAAATTGTGGGCGTGGAAATTGGACTGGATTGGGAACAGATGCGGATGAAGGCATGGCAGGGGAGGTACGGATGGAAGCATGGTCAGGGAGGAGAAGAACGGGATGGGGTGGGGTGGGGAGAGGAGGGCGCGCAATGACAATATGGGACACTTTGTAACGGCGCGGGTCAGAAGTGAGGAAGAATTGGAAATGGCGGGACGGGACGGGAGGCGGGACGGGCCGGGAGGCGGGACGGGTCGGGAGGCGGGACGGGACGGGACGGGAGGCGGGACGGGAGGCGGGACGGGTCGGGAGGCGGGACGGGACGGGAGGCGGGACGGGACGGGAGGCGGGACGGGACGGGAGGCGGGACGGGACGGGAGGCGGGACGGGTCGCAAGGAGAGCCGGGATGGAGGGGAAATTGCAGACAAGAAGCAATCCTGCCCGTCAAAAAGCAGGGCAGGATTGATAGGGCCAACAGGAACTGATGAATGTACTCTCACATACAAAACCTAATGGCAAAAATACTTCAATAATTTTGTTCTAAAGAAAAATAATGAATTCCTTGAGTCCAGAGCAGTAACAAAACACCCCAGGCCTTCATGAGATTAGAATTAATTTACCAAGAAGACCAAATTGGTGGACACCGTTTACATACGTTGTCATATACAGCGTGATTCTCTGACAATGGAGTTGGTGCTAGGTCGCGGTTGGTGCTTGAGTAGAACCGAACACCAAAGAAGTAGCAACCTCTCCAAATGCTAAGGAAAAGATGTTGCAACGTGCGGAGTTTTTATTCTCTGCTCGGTAGACCGCACTCGCCCACCGCTAGTGTACACACGTGCCAACGAGTGTATGCGTGTAAGTGTGAATGTGTGTGTGCGCTCGTGTAATGTGTGTGCGCGCGCGCGTGTGCGTGCGTATGTGCGCGCGTATGTGCGCGCGTATGTGCGCGTGTATGTGCGCGTGTATGTGCGCGTGTATGTGCGCGTGTATGTGCGCGTGAATGTGCGCGTGTATGTGCGTGTGTATGTGCGCGTGGAATGTGTTGCGTATGTGTGTGTACGCGCGCCTGTGTGGTGCGAGGACTGGCGCCGAGCCCGTTATTTTCCGTTCGTAGCCCACCCGAGGTATACCACTCCGCGCCTTACCGCTTTTTATTCCTTGCCCCGTTCCCACCGCCGCGCCTGCCCGGAGCACACCGATTTCGGGTGTAGGCAAGGGGGGGCGGAGTGAATGGGGAGGACACCGCAAGCGTTGCTCTCGCCCACCCAATCAGATGAACCCTCTTCGCCTGCCACGCATCCTCGCTCAGTGCCTCAAGTCCCGATGTGCGTGGAAAATATATAACGCATAATGGAGCAACCGAAGTTACCCGACGATGCTCTGATGTTTATTAATCACAATCGCATGTAAGAAGCGAATGGAATAAAATCAATTCGTCAGAAAATAGAACAAATTTTATTTTCATTTCGGTCATAACCCTGCACCGCCCTATCTTTCAGTATACTACCACATAAGTCGGGACAGCAGTCGGGCGCTTACAGCCTGTCTTGACAGAGGTGCTGTTCCGCTTGTGGGAGACATCTGATTGGGGAAACTCCCACTAGCCGACGAGTAGGTCGGTCCCGAATCTCGCCACCATGGGGAGAAGACCAATGCCACCTACCGCGATAAAAACATTCAATACACTAGTTAATCAATCAATCAATTGATGTTGTTCGTGTATTTATTGAATTGAATTGAATTGAATTGAATTTGCCTTGTTTTACGTGGCGAGACTCGGGCCATCAGGCCCGCTCTTCCGTCTGACCACGCAAATTTCGCTACGCTCCTTTCATCAAGTAGCAGAGAAAGGAGGTATTTCTTGGGCGAGAAACAGGCGATTTGAATTTAGCTCAGAGGCGTCATTTAGGCTTGATCTTTTACATGCAAGTAAATCTACGAACATGGGACAGCCGGCTTTACTTCCCCTCCGAAGGAAGGCGTACGAAGGATTTTGTCGCCCTAAAAATCCACGGCTTCGATCGGGTTTGAACCCGCGAGCTTGGGTATAACAGTCCGGTACGCTAACCGTCACACCATCGCCGCCGCTGTATTATTAATCACAATCATATGTTAGAATAGGAATAATATCAATTTGACAGGATATGTAAGCAAATTTATTATTCTCCATTTCGGTCACTCCCCTGCTGTTCACTTGCTCGCTTCTTTGCGTGTCACTTCAACTGCCCGCAGTGGCCATCCCAACCGCCTTAACTGCCCATCCCTCACATTACCCTTCTTGCTCCGCCCTTCGTACTATTCCCTTTTCTCCCCTTATCCGGCTCGCCTCTAACTGCATCTCTCCATCCCCGCATTGCCCCGCCCCGGCCTTACCTCCGCCTCGGAATCTTCATGGCTTAGATGCACAGCGGACTGCATTAAACAATTTTTGAAAATGATATATTGAACCAAAAGACGGCCATTTCTGCTCCAGCTTTCACCTGGTATTGGTAAGACACGGTCACTACAATTATCACCCAGACAATGGTTGAATTCGACACAGCTGTTACACCACTGAAGAAGTGGAATGCAACTGTTGTAAACTAATCTTAAAACGCAGATTTGCAGACGTATTAAATTTGAAGATTCTTAGACAGATCGATCGGAGAATAACCATTTTGGGGGAAATTCTGTGTACGATTTGGGCGCTAACGCTATTCACAGTCACACGGACCGAGAGTGGGGTAAATGTACTATTAAAAAACACTTTTTTGTATCAGGAAATCCAAAACGTGAATTTCCATCAAAATCTTGCCCCAAAAGTTTTTGCAGCAGCACGTAATTTTCTGTACACTTTATGAATACATAAAAATTATAATCCACCTATTTAGTTTTCGTGTATTTTCTAGCGTCACGACGGTTGAAAGAGCGAACCTTGCTCAACACGTGTGATCCCACCCACTGTCCAGTCGTGAGGCGGCAACGCTTGTCCGGGGGCGGGTTGCGCTGGTTAATTAGGCTCCGAGGGGGAGGGGGGAAACCGGGGTGCAGGCTCGCTGGATAATGGCGTGTTGGATTGTTCGGTAATGGCTTCGTACATATGGATGCTTTCGAACACTGGAATTCCGGGGGAAAATACATCGAATTCATAAATATTATCGACGAACTCTTGTATTCAATGAGTTTACAGAGATAATTTCATCTCGGAGAAAGAGTTTTCAGTTTGTGGTGATTCTGCTTTCTATGTTTTAGGATTAAGGTATTCTCTGTTTCGCATAGATATTTCGTGTTTTTTTTCTCTTTGACGAAGAAAAAGAGTATCCAATACACTGAAAATTGTATTCTTGTTATCAAGAAATATTGTTTATTTATTTTCGTACTACATTTTTGTTTGATACCTGACATGTTTTTAAGTAAATCACGTTAAACTTCTCATTATTTATATCTACGAATTGATCTAGTTTCTTTTTAAATAACACACATGGTTCATATGCCTTACAATGTTGCACAAACGCAGCAATGTTGGTCAGTAGAGTTATGTTTATAACACACTGCTGTCGATAGAAAGTACTGTGCATTTAATTACTCGAAGAGAATTCAGAAGAATTTATCATATTAAAATTGTTTGTAACTGAAAGATTATAAGATGTATGTATGAGCATAAGGGATGTCACATAATAGCAAGAAGTGTATGACACAATTAGATAGATGTTAATCATCGAAAAAGAAATGAACCCGTTTTTAAAATCATTTGAAAATTCTTTGATTATGAGAATAACCGATCCTCTATAATGATTAACTGCTTGCAAGAACAGATTTTAGCACTCAATGCATTTCAAATAACCCTTCTTGATCGTAATTTTCTTGCAGTTATCTTGAGAACTATGTTGAAAATGAACGATCTGTTTTTTTCTGCAATGTTCAGATGTAGGCTCCTCCATTAACACCCTCAGGAATTGAGTAAATTGCGTATTGACGAAAATTCTTCTTCTTCTTCTTCTCATTACTTACTATATTGTTATAAACAGGATATCTCAACTTATAATTGTAAATACTTTTACCTTTCACAATCCATAAATCTCGAGAAAGGCTCGCAAAATCTGATTTGGGTTTTTAATACAAATAAAGGAAGTCCAGCATTTTAAGAAATTAACCATGTAATTCGTTAATATACGCATTAGCTTTCGTACTGATCACGCGATATCTAGCTCCATCATCGTTTAAAAATGGATTTGACGAGATGACTGAGTGAGTGGTTTGATCTCCTTGCAGTTGAGTATGATATTGAATACATCGCGGTGGCTCACGGAAGTAATTCAATTACACTAGGGTCGGCTCCACGTAAAATCAAAAGTCATGCAGTGGAACTACATTATCCCATATCTGAAGAATAAACAGTTTCATAATTAAAACCTTATCTTTCGCCTTGAGTTACCAAACATCGTGGACTAGGAAAATAAGAAACTAAAACGAAAAAAATTATTCGAGATACTGAAGAATTTCACTTATCGAGAATCCTCTGTATGTATGTTGAATTATTCATTTATTATTATTATTATTATTATTATTATTATTATTATTAGCGTATTTTCCCAATAATGGAAAACGTTAAGCAAAAATTGACTCGTTTTTGTGGAGTTCTAATTAGTTTTTTTGGAGTTGTTCTTAATTTTCCAATATTCTTTCATTCTGTTGGAGAATGCCAGTTTTCTTTCTTCAGACCATTTCGGTCTGTAGGGTTTTGATTTTGGTTCTGGTTTGACTTCCCATTTGTTCACTTTGTTACGGAAGGTGTTTTTGTCTGAGGTGTCAGTTATGTCGGCGTGTCGCATGTCTTTTTTTGTTTCTTTCATCCATGGTGTTGTACTTTTAAGTGAGGATATATAGTTTAGTATTCTTTTAGTTAGTCGAGTATTTGGTAGCCTGTCTATGTGTCCGAAGAATTTCAGTCGTCTTTTCCTGATGTCGACTTCTATGTTCGAGTACTTTTCAGTTGTCTCAATAGATTGTAATCTGTATCCATCGGGAGTGACTCTCGCACCGAGTATTTTTCTAATGATTTTTCTTTCTTCTTTTTTGATTTCTTCCAGTTCATATTTCTTGCTGAGCGTGAGTGTTTCGCTAGCGTAAAGAGCTGCGGGTTTGATGACAGTATTATAATGTCGAATTTTGGTTTTCTTAGACATGCATTTTTTGTTGTACAGGTTTTGGATTAGTCCGAATGCTTTCTTGATTTTCTGGAGGCGGGTTTGTTGTGAAATTCTTTCGGATCCGGTTGGTTCGATGAACTCACCCAGGTATTTGAAATGTGGTACCCTTTTGACCGTTCCATACCTTGTGTGCATGTTGTCACCTTTGTGGGATAGGACTTGAGTTTTCTCGAAAGAGATCTGTAATCCTACCCTTTCTGCACATTCTTTGAGTGTTTCTAATTGTTTGATAGCGGTGTCTTGGTTTTCAGACAGTATCGCTATATCGTCGGCAAATGCAAGGTATGGTATGCAGAGGTTATTTTTGGGTATGCCGAGAGTGATAGGTTTCCAAGCATCTTGTCTTTGAAGTTCTTTTTCCCATTCTTCCATTACTTTGTCCAAGACTAGGTTGAACAGGAGAGGATTCATTTATATTTATTCAATTTACTTTTATCTATTTATTGTGAGAAATTTTCCCATCCGTAGTCTGATTCCTTCTCTACTATAACGCGAGGCTTCATGAGCCCTTTCAAATCTAGACTTCCCGGAAGTAGAGACGGCTGTACGCAAAATCGTCGGTGAAACTTGCGCAGCTTGCACACATTGGCTAAATTTGGAATTTATTTGTATATTTATGGTACAAAAAATGGTAAATTAATATATATATATATATATATATATATTATATGTTTAATCTATTCTAAATACATTATAAATAATATAATATATTTAGAATAGACAAAACATTAACTATTGGAAGTAACTATTTACGTAAATAAAAATCAACATGAAAAATTGGTATTAATTTAATCTCGCAACAGTTTCGCGCACTTTGTTCTTCATCATCAGACCGGAAAACAAGAAGTTAAAAAACAACAATTAGCAAAATGCTCTGTTTTAAATTCCTATCTAGATTCTATCTTGTGCTTGTGAAATTAATATTAATTGTTTCACATGTAACTGTATTACAATTTCTCATGTGTTTAGCATTTTGCGCGTTGTATTTTTAACTTCTTGTTCTTTAGTCTGATGAGGAAAAAATGTCCTCGAAACTATTGAAACATTAAATTTATAAAATTTCTACATATTTATTTTTATTTATGTAAATAGCTACCTCCAATCGGTAAAGTTTGGTCTGTTCTAAATATATTGCCCAATTAGGAACTTATATATGATATATATATATATATATATATATATATATATATATATATATATATATATATATATATATATGTTTCGTTAATCGGCCGACTAGGACCACGCATGCAAGCATCCTGCATTTACCGTGGCTCAGTTTTTATTTATTATCACGGTGGCAGGTGCTTGCAACAACTTTTTGGGGGGACCAGCATTTTAGCTGGATCCGATTTTTATCCCCCACGGTCGTTAGCCCTGGGGGTATGGAAGATGAAATGATGATGATAATGGGGGATAACCACTCCAGCACTACTGCCTTAGCGATCTCGGCAATCTGATCGGCTCTCTCTCTCCCTCTCTCTCTCTCTCTCTCTCTCTCTCTCTCTCTCTCTCTCTCTCTCTATATATATATATATATATATATATATATATATCATGACATCAAACAAAAATCGTACCCATATTTCCTCACATCTTAACTCATGCCGGGATTCATACCCGGGCCCGGGGCATACTCTTTGGCCCGATTAGTTACTCGCTCGTGCCACCTCGGCTCAACAGGGCGGCCCTCATTTATTATTTAATTTAAAACTATGCGTAACATATGCGCTTCGTCTCACAAATTGGAATAATAAGAGTATAAGGAATACGTTTTTGATCGTGACTTGTACACAATTACACTATTCACTTCATGGATGTCCTTACAAGCTTAATGTAAAGTAATGTAGTGCTGAGACGTGCAAAGTTGTAACGAAGGAGGAGAACTAAAAAAAAACAACCTTGTGTAGTTCGATGTACTGCAAGAGTGCGTAACACTTCGCTCTAGGTTACATAAAAGTCACTACATTTATTTTTTTCTTATTGTTGCATTTTCTTTTCTTCTTTATAATAGCAATAATAATAATAATAATAATAATAATAATAATAATAATAATATTTTTATTGCATTTTTCAACACTCTCATGTTAATTGTCATCTTCATGCCATCGCCATGCCCCATTTTGAATATTTTACTAACAATATTTTTTTTTATTATTAGAGCATTTTTTGCAGTTCTTTCCATCCCCACGCGGACCTTCCGGAGAAGACATTTTCCTTTGGGGAGGATCCGGAGATTTCTGTCAGTGGCAGAGTGACGACCGACGGCTGCTTCTCGGTTCTTGAGCTTCTCCGCATCGCCCCCGTCCCCTCCCCATCCCTACCCTCGCCCCCGCCCCCGCGCCCGCGCCCACGCGCTACACAAACAGCGCACGCACCAACGCGACTCGACGCGGTCCGCGAAACGTCAATAAATAGGCCGCGGCGCAGAAACACCCTCGGCGGCGCACGCTCGCCAAGGTCACGGCACGCTCCCTCTCCTCCCCCCCCACGCCTCGCTCTCGCAGGGGAACACTCCGACATCACATACCCTCCACAGCATCAACGCGAACTACAACAACAATAATGATAACGATAACAATAATAATAAAAAAATAATAATAATACAATAATAAAAATAATAACAATAATAACGATAATAATTATATATATAATATGTTATAATATATCATATTATTATCGTAATTTTAAATAGTATATTATAATAATTATTATATTATTATTTTTATAGGCACACTAAAGTGTGCTCATATCTTTACTGGCATATAAGCATAGCTATGAATGTCCTAGAGATAAACATTAAACGGCACAACCTCATACCCAAACCAGTAACAACAGTTGGGCATAATAACACCATTTTGTATGATCAACATATTTACACAGATGGCACTATAATGGATAATAAACCAGATATAGTGATACAGCAAGTACAGTGGTACGGTAATACAGTTAGTACAACAGAAAAACCAAATCTCCTCATTGATGTATCTGTCCCATGAAATGGAAATGTCACAGCAAAGTCTGCTGAGAAATATCTAAAATATAAAGATCTTGCAATCGTGGTCAGTCGAATGCGGAATGTTGGAACAGAGATAGAGCCAGTAATGATAGGTGCCCTGGGCATCATTCTAAAAGATTTGACAAAACATCTGACTAAGATCCCAGGCTGCACTAAGCACTATGAAATTCAGGGTATTGTGCTGTACGGAACGGCGCAAATTTTGCGCAAGATATTGTAAAACCAAACAGATCACCATATCTACACCTAAGGAAGCTGGGTGCAACCTGGTGTGGATTTTGATGCACTGCCGGAACTCAAATTCATTTGCTGTGAGAAAGGGAGATAGTAATAATAATAACAACAATAATAGTAATAATAATTATTAATACTTGTATTATTATTAATTATTATTATTAATTATTATTATTAATTATTATTATTAATTATTATTATTAATTATTATTATTTATTATTATTATTATTATTATTATTATTATTATAGCCTATCCAGTTAGCTGAGGTCACTAAGGCAGTAATTCCGTAACGACCTCGAACGGAAGGATCGCGGGTTCGAGTCCTGCCTCAGGCATGGGTGTGTTTGTGTGTCTGTATGTTTATGTCATCCATGTATGTGTATTTCATTATCATCATTCTATATCCCCTACCCCCAGGGCTAGCAATTCTGGGGGAAAAGAATTGGATTCAGCGCAGAATGCTGAAGACCTCAAAGGAGTCACGTACACAAGGGAAAAAAGTATCTGAGCATCGGCAAGTATCCACTATTAAGGCTAGTCATTTATCTGACCGAAGAATGGGAAACAGAAGCATTGTAAGTGTAGCAAGAGGCATTCCGAAGACTATCCAAGACACACAGACACTGAACTTCTGATGTTACTTAACATGAAATGCGGGGCAGAAAAAATGTTACAGAAATCGTGGAGAGACAAACCACTCCATGGACAATAAAAAACGGAGAAGGTTCAGATCTATAAAGATCAATCATTTATGTGTCTTAAAAGAAGAAGAATGTACTGATAATCGGAAGCAGTTGTAATAGCTGCCCAAGATCAGACGTTGAGACATGACATTTTGATTAAGCTGTTCTCAAAAATTTCCAAGATCATGAGCACCGCATATGCCAGGAACAAGTAGAAACTACTTATTATATTGTCTCAGCTTGTCCAATTCTAGCAAATGCTGAATACATGAAAAGACTATCGGTATCGCCCTCGAAGTCCCTAACACGTCGTCCAAGTGGTACGAACACTGACCAAAATTGAGGACGTCTGTTGGACTGTGCACTACAATATTGTACGACTAACAAATTCAAACTGATCACACGATAGGGGCAAATAAACCTGATATTGTTATCCGGGATTTGGAGATCAAATGTGTCTACTTGTAGATGTAGGTGCGGCTGTACCGTGAGGTCAAAACGCCATAATCAAGAAGGCAGAGAAACGAAATATAAGAGTTTGGAAATCGGTATCAGCCGAAAATGGGGCGTAA
Source organism: Gryllus longicercus (assembly GCA_038098605.1). Classification (NCBI taxonomy): domain Eukaryota; kingdom Metazoa; phylum Arthropoda; class Insecta; order Orthoptera; family Gryllidae; genus Gryllus; species Gryllus longicercus. The sequence continues at coordinate 3,077,319 of JAZDUA010000097.1, forward strand.
AAACATAGGTCGTTCCGATAGTTATCGTAGCTCTGGAATTTGTTCCACAAAATTTGCATAAACTCCAAGGTCATTCAAAATACTGGGAAGTACAACACATTGCTTTATTTGGAACAGTTCACATTTTACGCACAGTATTGTAGAGACACTGACAGCACCAACATCTGCTTCTTTGGAAGGTGGTTACAACCTAGAGTATATTTTATACTCAACCGACTCATAATATTTTATAATAATTAATTAATGAAAATAACAATAGTAATACAATTATTACACTACACTCTTGCCCAATCGGCCATTTCTTGCACATATGGTGCTGGAGTAGCGGAAGTGCCGAACTATTGAGAGGTTTTGAAATTAATTTAAATACGTAGAGGCTACCCAGTACTTTATTATGTCCAAATATACTGTACATTCTTTTACATAGAAAATACGATGCCCGATCAATATTTTACTCTCCTACAATGGCTTCCTGTGAAGAAAGTTGGTTAAATTTACTTGAAATTTCGAGTTACAGTTTGAGGCGAACAGTAACGTATTTCCTTTAGAAGTTCTGCAAGAAAGTCACAATTTCAAATATGTATAGCATTGTTTAACCAATAACACATAGTTTCACGAGATATTTAATTGTTTTGCGCGTCGTTTTTGTTTGAGAGACTAGAAGCCGGATTTCGATCGGATTACTGAGGATCCGATTTGCGAGAGTTTGGTGTAATTTCACTTTATACGATAATCCAAAAATAAACTACTTTCTCCTCAATGATTTATTATATTACTTCTGTGATTTTATAAAATATTCAAACACAATGAATTTAGTATTTCAACATATTTTATAACATTTTATATTAATAATTTATATGATTCAGTTTTGCAGAATCTTCTTTAGAGGCCGTGCTTTCTCTACACCCTTGACTCTACATAGTTCGCGCCCTGAAAATATTTTAGAACAGTCTTGATAGTCTTGATTGACTTTTGCATTGGTGGAACACTTTTCGTCATTTGTATCCTCTTTGTCATCACACTATTTTCTTCTAATTCTAATTTTCTTCTAATCTTTTGATCTGGAAGACTTTCACAGCATATACGATGTCCTAGCGAGATGAGATTTCATTAGTTCTCATCTTGTAGTCTGCCACTAGTCTCGCGACTCTATAGAGTTTCCGTAGATGAGCTGAAACCATTTCATCAATGATGTGTTTCCTCACTCTTAGCTCTTAATGCTGCAAAAACAACTCACCAGACCTGGAAACTAGTAATGTAATGGAATTATCTGTTTTCAGGCGAAGTATATTTTCCTAAAGTATTTTCCAGTAGCCGATGTGGAGAATTCACTATAACCGACTCATCGACCGTTTTTAAGGTATGTGGATCATATGTGTAATGTGAAATTACAGACATGAGTAAGATTATGTAAATTACAGAATCGTGGAAATTAAAATATATTTTCAATATCATTGAGCTAGAATAAAGAACAATTTCTGTAATGTATTATTTTTCCTTTAAAAAAACATTTTGTCAAAAATAGCAGAAACTTCTCCACTGTATTCCGGCCTCGTTTTTCTGAGCCCCTAAAAGTTTCTTCGAAAAGTAATGAGTAAAATGCTACTTTTAGATTACAATTACAGGAAGATAATTTATCACAAAAATATAATTATGACTAATAATACGACGTCAAAAACTGCGTCTGTTTGATTGCTCCTTAATTATGATGTATTTCGTAAGGTAGCTTTGGAGAAATAATATGAATTTATCAAAACTTTTCATCACTATTTTGTAAACCTTATAAATGTCATCAGATAAGATCGAAAGCAGAAATTTACATCATAATTAAGGAGGAAAGTCGCCATAGATTTAGACCTTTCTTCTTTATAAAGCACCATGAAAATATATTTTAAATGAAGTTGGGAACAGGTAAAATCCTTGCTGTAGACCTTTGAAATTACTGAGATCCCTCTTCACCTGTTTTTATCATACTTTTTCGTCCTTAAAGATTTTTATTTATACTGTTCAAGCGTATCGTATTCATTCCACTTTTGTTGAGTACTTCACACAGTTAACAATTCGCTATCATAGGCTTTCACAGCCCTATCACAGCCCTCAGTTATTCGCTAGCATGATAGCTTTCCACGGAGCAACCCCGGGTGCGATCCCCGGTCGGGGCAAAATTATAACTGGGAGCTTTCTCTACAAATGGCCCAATATCTATTGGAGAGTGACGAGAGAATCCCACCCCAAGGTCAAGAAGACCAGTATACACGGTGGCGGGATGTCTTGAATTGAATTGAATTGAATTAATGCCTTATTTTACATGGCGAGACTCAGGCCATTAGGCCTGCTCTTCCGTCTGACCACGTAAATTTCGCTACGCTCCTTTCTCCAACTAGCAGAGAAAGGAGGCATTTCTTGGGCGAGAAACAGGCGATTTGAATTTAGCTCAGAAGCGTCATTTAGGCTTGAGGATCTTGTACATGCCAGTAAATCTACTAACATGGGACAGCCGGCTTTACTTCCCCTCCGAAGGAAGGCGTACGAAGGATTTTTTCGCCCTGAAAAATCCACGGCTTCGATCGGGTTTGAACCCGCCAACTTGGGTACAACAGTCCGAAACGCTTACCGTTACATCATCGACGCCGCTAAAATGTCTTTGTGCTAACCATACGAATTCCTTATCCCATGGTCGTGAGGCGGGCTGTCGAGCCAAGAACAGGATCGGGATTGGTGACTTCAGTTCACAATGACCGAGAGCTGACTATATCCTCTTTCTCTATGTCCATAGTGGATTGTATCTAGTCGGGCCCCTGCGAAATTGCTGAGACCATTCTCTCTTTCTGGCATCATACGTTCCTTGAACGCATGGAAAACTTTGCAGAGAAGGCGAGCATCAAAACGGATATTAATGAGTTTGGGGCTCCTTCAATGAAATTTTGAGGAATTACACAACAAAACAAGACCAATCTCTTCATACTTAATATCGTTTTAAAAAAACAACAATGCTACAAAAACCTGTATAGTATTCCAGTCTACCTTTACTGGTGATACTTTGCAACTAAAAAAAAAAGCAAAGGCAGCAACAGCAACATAACCTTACACAATAACTAAAATTCCCAATATCTTATAATGAAAGCAAAGAAGTGTTGTGAAGTGACAAGAGTTTTTGTCCGTCTTCCACACACAAAAGATTTGCAATAATTAATTTAAGTCACTCACGGTATTTACTCCAGTCATTGGAGTCCAACTCCCGAACGCATCTTTCCCTCTGCGAACTCGTTCGACGCGGCCGCGTGATAGCTGGCCGGGGATTCTGCTCCGCTGCAGAATCTGGGAAAACTTTTACCTCCTCCCGCGTAAGGTCACTGGTTGCGTTGCAGCGAGGAGACCAGCTTCCTCGCGTGGCCTCTGCCTCGACGCCTCACGCCTGGGCTCAGTTCAGTCTCCCAGCCTCACACACCGCCGGCCGTTCACTTCCAATCCCACTAGCCGAATCCTCTTTCTCCACACACGCACTCGCCACCCCAACCGACTGTCAATGTTTATTCCTTGGAGTCGGCGTGAGTTCAGAATTCACTAGCCTAGGTGGCGTTGTCCACCTCTAGGCGGCAATCGCGCGGGCATTTCAATTTTTTGGTGCCTGCTTCACGTGAGCGACACTATGAGATTGGTCCCAATACCGAAATTTGAACACCATTGTTAAAGCTGAAAAGAGCTTCATATTCAAAATACTTCGAACCGTCATAACCTTAACTCTCCGTTTCATCGTACACGTTTAGTAAACCTTGATAAAAATATTTTAATATTTTCAAGCGTTTATTATAAGAGAGAAAGATATACCAGTGCAATTAAATGCTCATAATACCATATTTTGAATTTAATTTTACATCGATTTCAAGATTTTCCACTTTTATGACTACCAATGCTACTCGTATTGGAGTGGGATGAAATAGAATGATGTAAACCACCAAAAATGTAATTGAAAGTCCAAAATGTTTTCATTTCGAGAGACATTTGGGAACCCACGTAATATTAATTGATCTAAAGAAAGACTATGATAGCGAATTGTTAACTGTGTGAAGTACTCAACAAAAGTGGAATGAATACGATACGCTTGAACAGTATAAATAAAAATCTTTAAGGACGAAAAAGTATGATAAAAACAGGTGAAGAGGGATCTCAGTAATTTCAAAGGTCTACAGCAAGGATTTTACCTGTTCTCAACTTCATTTAAAATATATTTTCATGGTGCTTTATAAAGAAGAAAGGTCTAAATCTATAGCGACTTTCCTCCTTAATTATGATGTAAATTTCTGCTTTCGATCTTATCTGATGACATTTATAAGGTTTACAAAATAGTAATGAAAAGTTTTGATAAATTCATATTATTTCTCCAGAAGCTACCTTACGAAATACATCATAATTAAGAAGCAATCAGAAAGACGCAGTTTTTGACGTCGTATTATTAGTCATAATTATATTTTTGTGATAAATTATCTTCCTGTAATTGTAATCTAAAAGTAGCATTTTACTCATTACTTTTCGAAGAAACTTTTAGGGGCTCAGAAAAACGAGGCCAGAAAACAATGGAGAAGCTTCTGCTATTTTTGACAAAATGTTTTTTTAAAGGAAAAATAATACATTACAGAAATTGTTCTTTATTCTAGCTCAATGATATTGAAAATATATTTTAATTTCCACGATTCTGTAATTTACATAATCTTACTCATGTCTGTAATTTCACATTATACATATGAGATACCTTAAAATTTTCATTCCTGAAAGTCATATAATTTTATATTAACTACACCAAAGGCAAAATGTGTAGATTAGACGAAGCTTTTCGCATTTTAAAAATAAATTACTGGAATATTCTCTTGCTAGATACATGCGTTCCAAAACTGAGAGTAAATTTCAAATTTGAGTACTAATCAACTGATGCATAAATACACATTGCATTCAGTTATTCCAACTTCAACAATGTTTATTTTTATGTCTTTAATTATTGATATCCCGCTTTGACTTTCTCGACTTAAGGGAGTGGAAAAAATCACAAGCTTTTTTACAAGACTTGAATTTTGGTTGAGCAGCCTGTCTGCTCACTGGGTACGCAATGAGCAGTTCTTAATTAGTGCACGAAGCAACTCAACAGGGTTCGCCAAGTTCTTTTCGGTTCACCGAAGTGAAACACCTGCAACGAGTCTGACAAGTTTGCGGATGGGTAAGAATCCGTAAACCTCCAGAAGACGGATAATTATCGAGCCTATGTAATAGTCCAAGCAATAGTTTGCTTCTATACTGGACTGGCTCGGGAGCTGTGATTATCTGCGAGAGAATCGTAGATCTGTATGGTCTGCTACTCGTTGTTCGACTTGGTCAGCGGTTTAATTTCCGACATTATTTCAGTGTTGATGCTGAACTACCCGCGCCCTCATTTATTATGCTGTTACGTTATCTAATGAGCCACATCGATATTTATGGATCCCTTTTCGTTCATTCTATAAACGAGGCAAAGAAGGCAGACTTGGTATCCGGGTTCACATTTATGAATCTGATTCATCGCATTGTACGAAGTTCATGTGTTTTTATGTGTGAAATTGTATCTTACTAGATTATTGATCCGCTGAGTCAATATTATTGAAATTATATAAATAATTGAAGTCGATGTGGTCTTGGAAATAATCCTAGTACACCAGCGGAATTCTTGATATTCTCATTACAGGTGTTCCAGCTATGGCATCGGAAACTGCAAATCAAATGAACAAAATCTAAGAATAAGGCATCAATTTTAATTATGGATTCCGTATCTTTCTAATCTTGTCACTGTCCCTCTTGCTCGAGACAAGAGACCGTCTCGACACATTCAGCTCAATCTCATCGGGTTAGAAGCGTGATAATGAAGTTATTATTTTACTTGTTTATACGTTAGCAACTATCCATCAAAAACAAACCGTTTCATCTCACAATATCACTCACTCAGTTATGCTATTTGTATTTGCTGCGAGGATTCCTCAAAATCATGTTAAAATAAAATTCTGCTTTAATTACAAAAATAAAAATAGTTTTCTTTCTCATTTAATTATCCAGAAAATGTTTTCTCGTATTTTATTTCATTGTATATACTATTTGTTATCGTTTTAGTAAAGTATAATACAAATTTATATATACTCTTCATTAAGCATAGATATATCTTAGTATCCATTAATACAATAATTTTCTGTCTTTATTTTAATGTCATCAGCGTCAATATACAATGATTCAGACTATGAGAGACGTGTCTGATGACACACTGGTTTAATTGGCTACATTTACCAATCAATAATAATGTATAGTATGAAAATGATTTTCAAACCATTTTATCTCACTATTCTATTTCTCTGACTACACCTTATATTGTTTTGTGATTGTTTGCACCCCGTAGCGAGATTTTTTTAATCCATGCGTTTATGCCATATCGAAGACATTTTCACTATCCCGGATACATACATATATACGGAGTAATGTGGAAGTAGTATTCGGAGAGTTAGTATGTAATGCTGCACAAAAAACGGCGGATTTTCGGCAGAAAAAATTCATTGCCAGGCCCTAGTAACGAAAAAATGGATACATATTAATGTTATTATAATATATTATAATAATTATATTAATTGATATTAATATTTCCGATCTATAATGATGAAACCGAAAAATTAAGAAAATGTCAAACAATTTACTTTGGGTTGCGATAGATGGCAGCTGGAAGGAGTATGTGGCAAGGTCGAGTAGCCGGGACCAAAGGAAATAGAGAACTAATACGGGAAAGTCTGTGCTATTCTGTAGCTCCAGAAGTTTTCAATAACTTTCATTCGTCATTGGGCAAGAAGTGAATCGTGAACTTGATTACTAATGAACTTCCTCTGATTAATTCGGTCACAAAGTATTTACCGATAGTGATATTTCACATATTTCTTTTATAACGTCCATTTCCCTGCAACTGTTCATTTCTTGATTTACAATTTATATGAATATTCGGTATTTTACATGAATAAAGGGGGTGAGATTTTATATGAAGAAAAAGCAATATAGATATTATAAAAAACGCATAAGGAATAAAATTGCACTTGCTTGAAATAATTAGAAACGTAATTAGCCAACTACACTCGAGACTATTATTTTCGCGTTTTGTTTATTATCTTGGGGTTCGTAACATTAAACATGTTCTTCAGTGGAAACATTAATGCAACGAAGATATACGGAATAATATATATTTTATCTTTTCAGGAAAAATCGACTGTCACTTCAAACGCATTTCACAGGCCGTTCCGTGAAGAACGTGTTCCATGGCAGAGAAATTATCTTGAACTAGGACGCAGCAAAAAAACTGGATACACGAATGTATGCTAACACAGCGTGTCCTGGACGAAACCCGAATTTCCCGTGCGAGGTCTTCGTTCTCATGCCCATGTAACTTCAACATGTAAGCCTTGAGAAGACAAGGGATACAGCTCTACGTGTTAAGAGTCTCGCGCATATCATGCAAGTCCATGAAGTGTTTTTTTTTTCTTTTCATGATTGTTTACTCATGGAAGTTACGGAAAATATTAAATCCAGTTAAAATAAAAACAAGTAAGTTTACATAGACAAAAATGTTAATATATTTGTTTGGATTATCTGTGGTAGGTTGCCGACTGTTTAGAGCTGCTGTTTTAATTGAAATATTTTTCTTTGAACCCCACGCGCGAAACACGAAGAGTAATGTTTGTATTTTAAACAGAAGCAGCGTTTGCTGAAACTATTTGTTGTTTAATAAGTAATAAAAAAACTTTTAAGAGACGCAAATTTATTCCAATAATAGTTTTATATTTAAAAATTATATTTCACACTTTTCGCAAAGTTTGGGTTTGTGTCTAAATACTACATCAGGTCACATTTATGACACTAGACACGCTAATGGAAGATTTTGAGTGACACATTTGACACTTTCAAACTTGAACAGACGGTTTGTTTCCATTGTTCCCTGTGATGCAGAAAAGATATGGCAGGTTTCTTCTAATGAAGTAAACATCAGGGTTTGTTAAGTTATTTTAATTGTAATTCAACACATGGAAAATACTAACAGACCAGCGAAATTTCTTTATTTCTGTAAACTGAAAGAGTATAGTAAATGTTATGAATGTGGGATAATTTTGGGATAATGCAATGGAAGGCCCATTTACCGTACTCTTGGTTGAAAACTTAATAGAGGGAAACTTCAGTAATAACATGAATTGTTTTAAAGAGCAATTTTATTAGGAAAGAAGAAATATATTGTATTTCCTTATTTGCACAGCACTATGGCACAGCTCACACACTTCTAAGAGCACGTAGCGGGTCAGGTACAGGTTCAGAGCGGCTAACATAACATACCCGATTAAGGGCTTCACCGTGCAGTCATACTAATGACCGAATCGAAAAGCTAATTTTGCGTCCACTGATTTGGCAATTCGCTCCGTCTTGCAATTCTCTGTCGCGAGGGCAAGGGCCAGCCTACGGCTGGTCTCACTGCAGCAACGGACTCCAGAGGTTACTTGCGAACATCAAACATGAATATTTATACTTCTTTGCTGCCAAAAACAGATTTACTCATTCTCGAGTGGAAATAAATAAATATTCAGAAGCTGCTACGTGGGAAAAAAATATAATTTTTATTCAGTCGCGTCCTATGTAAACCTAACCAACATACCAGCACGTAAGTACTTTGCAATTGTGAAGTAGTATTCTCGTCAGAAGAGAAAGAACTTACCCTTCCTTTATAATATTTATGCTCAGGTTATGAAGTCTCTCAACTGTTCATTAAAATTCAATACATTGTATCAATCGTGAAATGTAGATTGGTACGTATAAATTCCACGTATAAATGCTACGTATAAATCTCTAATCACGTGAACAGAAAAATCTGGAATGTCTCTTAATCATCTGCTAAATCACGTCTAGCAATAAAGTTTGCTTTACGAGGCTGTAAAAATTGCAATTGGAAGAAACAATTATAATAAAGCAATTTCGACAATGATTACTGCTGTGATCTAGTGCAGTTGCCGTGCCCCGAAATACGAAAGCGAAATGTGAATATGCCGCGTAAGTCTAGTGCAAGTTTTATTTTGGTTGTCAGTATCCTGGCCCGCTGGAATGGGAGATTCAGCGTCGAACAGCAGAACCAAACATTTTTCAAATTACTTCACCATTTCCCACATAAAACTACCTTTATCTTGGCCAGTCATACACATTTTCACGCAGAATGAGATCCCGATTCCCCAAAGACCGATTCAGACCTCCATAGTTGTATTACTTTCCCCTCCACTTACACTCTACAACACACAACCAACACGCCACTCCCTCTCTTTTCCACACTTTCACAATATTTAATATTAACACTTTCTGTCAACAATCATAACTAATAATACTTATCCTGCCATACGAATTAGGGCCAATTAACGAGCGAGTGATCAACTCTAACAAGCCAATTAATTTTCATTTTTAAAACCCCACAAAGACTCGCACAGTCGAAGAGGCAGAAAATAAATTTTAGAAAAGCGCCGAGCTGCAGGTCGACGTCTGTAGCTTCCTCGGCCAGAGCTCCCCAGAGGGGCAGAGGCTCTCTGGGGATCCCTGGGCCAGCCGAGATAACCTCCGTGTTTCCGATTGGTGTCCTGACACGCGCGGTAGCGTAGAGCATGTACGCGTAAATGTGCGTGTAAAGGGAGAGAAGTAATAACAATAATAATATAAATAATAATAATTAACAATAACAATAACAACAACAACAATAACAACAACAATAATAATAATAATAATAATAATAATAATAATAATAATAATAATAATAATAATAATAATAATAATAATAATAATAATAATAATAATAATAATAATAATAATAATAATAATAATAATAATAATAGCCGATCAGATGGCTAAGGCAGTAGTGCCGGAGTGGTTTCGGACCAGAAGATCGCGGGTTCGAATCCCGCCTCGGGCATGGGTGTATTTGTGTGTTTGTGTATGTCTGTATGTGTTGTCCTTTCACCCCCATTATCATCATATCATCATTTCATCTTCCATACTCCCAGGGCTAACAACCGTGGGGGATAAAAATCGGATCCAGCTAAAATGCTGGTCCCCCCAAAAAGTTGTTGCAAGCACCTGCCACCGTGATAATAAATAAAAAACTGAGCCACGGTAAATGCAGGATACTTGCATGCGTGGTCCTAGTCGGCCGATTAACGAAAAATAATAATAATAACAACAACAATAATAATAATAATAATAATAATAATAATAATACCCCCGGGCTAACAACCATGGGGGATAAAAATCGGATCCAGCTAAATGCTGGTCCCCCCTAAGAATTGTTGCAAGCACCTGCTACCGCGATAATAAATAAAAACTGAGCCACGGTATATGCAGCATGCTTGCTTGCGTGGTCCTAGTCGGCCGACTAACGGAAAATAATAATAATAATAATAATAATAATAATAATAATAATAATAATAATAATAATAATAATAATAATAATAATAATAATAATAATAATAATAATAATAATTGTCGGCCCCGTGGCGCAGACGGTTGCGGCAGCCGTCGTCTGTGCCGAGGAGGCTGCAGGTTCGAGTCCTGCGTAGACATGGTCGTATTTGTGATTGTCCCTTCACCTATCATCATCATCATCATCCTATCATCTCATAAGTCACACTACAAGGCGGAACAACCTTGTTGGAATCCAAGGATACAGCTGAAAAGCTGATCCTGGAAGAATTACACACGTTAATCGTGTAGCGTGGTCAGTAATGGCCTATACGCCAATAATAATAATAATAATAATAATAATAATAATAATAATAATAATAATAATAATAATAATGCCTTTATTAATGGCGTGGCTCAGGCCATAGGGCCTGTTCTTCCGCCTTACCACTGCATTTACACACATTTAGAGCAGTAACACTTTAAGAGGGGAGGACAAGCTGTACATTTACGTCTGGGAGAACAAATCTAGGGACCATCCCGGCATACGCCTTAAGCGATTGAGTAAACCCAGAAAACCTCAATCAGGATGGCGGGTTAGGGCCGAACATCATCAATTTACGGAGAAGAGTGGAAGAGAAGGAAAAATAAGAGAAAGGAAACATAAATGAAAAGGAAGAGGAAAGACAGGAGGAGAGAGAAGACAGTCCGAGAGGGGGGACAACCTGTACATTTACGTCTGGGAGTGCAAGACAAGGAACCATCCCGGCGTACGCCTTAAGCGATTGAATAAACCCAGTAGTGGATAAGGATGAGAAAGGCAAGATCTCGCGCGGCCCCTGGCTCTTTGCTAAAGGTAGTACTGTACCGGCATTCGCCTAGTTTTAACAGTTAACATTCCGCCTGACTTTCTTCTCAACTCCGGTGGTCGTAACTTACGTAAAAATATCGTAAAGACACCACCCACGAGATAAATTACATGTGGGATGGGTACCCTAAGCAAAGCATGATTACAATTTAAATATTCCAATACTGTGAGAGATTAGCAATTATGGCAGGTATTCAGCGGCCGGGGGCATCCACGAATGGTTTAAATCAAAAGATTTATATATATAATTGAAAATACCCTGCCTGAATATATTCTCAAATAAAATTTCCAATATATTTAAATTATTTACTAAATTACCTATTAATTAATTACCATACGATACACGATATTAATGTATAAGCATGTGTAATATTCTCTATAAATATAAAAAAATTTGTCCATGTAAATTAGTAATAAGAAATGTAAGTTAAAAGAGACATAATTTTAACATTAATAAAAATTTCATATTTTCAGTAATATTGCAGAAATATTGCTTGCTTCAATACTAACTAAATATTTAATCTAATTATAATTATTAAAATAAATGAAAAGACATTGAGCATCTATTTTACCATTAACAAATTCTTTTTAATTTAAAGATAGTTAGGTTGTCTTTGACAATAAACATAATATAATTTATTTTAATAATGTAATGACATAACAGTCATATTTACCTTGTCATCCTAAATTTTATTATTTTTGGATTAATTATAAAAAGATATTGTTCTGTTGGAACATTCTCAAAGAATATTATGTACTACATCCAGAATAAATTGTGTAATTGGAACATTATCAACGTATTTCAGAATATTTAATTGAATAACATTTGAATTATTACGTTTTTGAGAATTTGCCAGGTGCACATTATTTTGTGATATACACTGAGGATTGTGTGTGCTTACAATTCGTGTGTTTTGGTTACCCAACTTTTTAAAGGGTTCATCAGTGATCAGTGGCTGGAAACAAAGTGGATAATGAACTTTCACTATTATGGCAATCTATAATATCAAAACAAAAAAAATCTCTTACCATTAATGTGGACGTATTCTCGGGCACTTGATTGAAGTCTACAACCTAGCGATCACCATATTCACAAAGTTTTTGATCTACAACACCACATGAATGAAGACTGTACAATCACTCCATACAGTTACCAAACCGAACCAAGGAGCGTTGTTCGGTTAGGTATCATGGAAGTCTTTGTGACCACAAGACGCAACCAGACCAAGTCAAAGAGTGTCGTGCAAGGAGAGGGGAGATTTAAAGCAGGCTATTAGCTTATTTAATTACAAGTTTATTACTGACATGCATATAGAGTGAGTTTCTCGTGGAGATGTGAATCATTTCGGCGGTTTACCTTTGAAAGTAATTACCATCTTCCAATGAGCGCGATTATCGCTCTTTGAACTCATGAAAACTGTTCAAAGGATTGGTTGTTTCGGTAGCTTAGTGTCTAGAGCAGCTGGGTGTAAATCAGAAGGCCCGCGTTCGAGTCCCGGCCGGGACAACCAATTCTTCGAACAAATTTAATATAACTCTCTGTATATTTAAGCAATTTATTAAAGTTAAAGAATGCATCCCAAAAGTACTGTGGTGATGCCATCTTCGGCACCATCAAGAGGTCCGGCAACGAACGCAAAAAGAAAAAAAAAATCCTTCGGAGTGGAAGTAAAGCCGGCTGTCCCATGTTAGTAGATTTACTTGCGTGTAAAAGATTCTCAAGCCTAAATGACGCCTCTGAGCTAAATTCAAATCGCCTGTTTCTCGCCCAAGAAATACCTCCTTTCTCTGCTAGTAGCGTAGCGAAATTTGCGTGGTGAGACGGAAGAGCAGTCCTCATGGCCTGACTCTCGCCACGTAAAATAAGGCATCAATTCAACGCAAGCAGCGAGAGCGCGGTGGCGTTGACTTGTTTAGCGTGCGATGTGGCGTATGAGGAGCGCGGGACGTGCGGAGGTCATTCTCCCCGGCTGGGCTTCGGACGCGCCGCGCCGGCACCCACGCGGAACGCACTTGCCGCAGCCACTTACTAGAGCGCGCGTGCGCCCGCGCGTGGCGGTGCACGGGCAGCAGACGGAACGTGAGCAACGGGAGGGGAGGGGAATTAGATTTTCTTATTGTTGCATCTGAATTGACGCAACGCGTCTCCAAGCCCCTTTGGGGGCGTCGACTGCTTTGAGCTCAATCCTCCATTTTCAGTATGTCATATGTCAGGTGCAGTCAGTTGTCAAGAGGACCGCCATGTAGGATCTCCGCGTACGCGCCTCCTACTACCTCCATTAACCAGTGCGTTTTCAGGAGTTTTTCAGGAGTCCACCATTTACAATATGGTATGTATCACATCTCGTCGCAGTCAGTTGTCAAGAGGACCGCCATGTAGGATCTCCGCGTACACGCCTCCTACTACGCGATCCAGCGTCACTACCCAGCGATCGCAACTGGAAAGGAATTATATTAGGGGTAGGGTGTAGGACCCTTCTCAGGGGTTGAACAAGCCCTTGTTGATAGAGCGGTTGGGCTGGAAATCGAATTGTCAGGAGGAGCGGTAGGTTAGCGGTCTGACCACAACAGCACAAGGGAGGGACTGATAGATTGGAGTGGTGATTGAGCAGGTGTTAGGTAATGCTAGGGTGGGTATTCGACTAAGTGCATGGGCTTTTGTGTGGGTGTTTCTGTAGGCAGTTATGGGTGTTTGGGTCGGTGGTTTTGAAAAGTTCGGTAGATAGTTGCTTGGGTGAAAGTTTGAAAGTGTTGCAGGGTGGATGGTGTTATGGGACGTTGAATGGGTGGGTAGATGGGGGTGGATGGTTGAGTTTTTTTTGGGTAAGTAGTTGGGTGGGTTAGGTGGTTGTTGGGTGGGAGGTTAGGTAGGTGTTTGGGCTTGTAGGTGGGTGTTTCTGTAGGTGGTTTTTTGGGTGCTTGTTTCGAGGTGTTAGGTGGGTGGTTGCGTAGGGGATAGGGTGGTTTCTTAATTTGATTGTTCGTGGCAGAATGTTTGGATGGGTAGTTGGTTGGAAATGGGGCTTGTTGGGTAGGTGGTTGGTTGGTTAGTTGTGTGTTTGGGAGGAGGGACGTTAAGTTGGTTTGATGGGTGTTTGGAGAAGTGGTCGGGTGAAATGTTGGCTAGGTGATTGGTGTGGAACGGTTGGATAGGTGATTGGGTGAGTGGTTGGCTGTATGGGCATTTGAGTGCGTGTTTGTGTAAGTGGGTGAGTGGGTGCTAACGGGTGAGTAGTTGGGTGGGTAGTTTAGAGGACTGGAAGTGTGAGCCGGGGCGGGACGACGCCTAGCTTCGCCTTGAGAAGGCTCCCGGCCGTCTGTCCCTCGTAAGTCGGGGAAAACACAGGGATTTGTATCGATTGTCAGATTGTTTACCCGCAGCGTAGGAGGGCGGGCGGCAGCGCGTGGAGGCGGGGATGTAGGGAGCAGGTGGCCACGAACTCCCAGAAGAGCATTACACGAAAGTAGCCCGATGCAGCAACTATTTTTCTACTTTATCGTACAGCTAATATAGATATAGTTAAGTAATGCTACAAATACACGACCTCAAGATATTGAAAGCATTACAAATTTTAAGAGGTTCTGATAACGATCTAGTGAGAATGTGCAACATAACGAAACTTTTCTTCCTCTTAGTGTTATTAGTATTACTCCACAACTACTACTATGTTTTTAAAAAGTGAATGATATTTTAAAATCTTAAGGGATAAATTGCACTGGGAAACTGAGGGAGAAGCCGTTGGCTTGAATGTCGGAGGTGTAGGAGTAGTTTGAAAATAAGTTTAAAATTTTGCAATTTCCAAAATGTCTGAGGTTTTAATAAAAATTTGAAAAACATATTTATAAATACCCTTTCTTCAATTTGAGAAAAAATAAAGAAAAAGTAGCCAACCATTTTCCAGAAAATTTTGAAAATAAATAGGGTTTCATGTAAAGTATTCCCCAAAATTAAGTATCATGAACATCACGGGAACGGCACAGTTACATCTTACTTCTGACGTATTAATGAAGTTTGACTTCCGAAGCTTCTAATTCGACCTAAATGTATATGGTATGAAATAGTTCTTTCATGATATTAAAGGAAAACAATTTACTTTTACTATTTTGTCAATACATAAGTTACATTGAATTGATGCACTGTTGCATTAATAATTTTAGTTACCTCGGAGTTGAGTGTCGAAAGCGTTTCATTCGCACCGATATCGGATGACAGATCGTGCAGGAAGTTTGACGTCCAAGATCATCTTGTCAGCCTTAACAGTGCGCACTCCAGCCATTAAGTTTCATTAAGTTTCCTAGGCAAAGTCACTCACTCGATGTCTAATTCTGCAATCGTGAATATTATTTAGTTACAAGTGAAAAATTTTCTGACTGAAATATGCCAAAAACGAAAGCTGCGGAAAATAATTTTCTTTGGCAGAAGATTGTTAACGATCCAAAGTTTTCCACCGATTGTACAAAGGAAGATATTAGTAATCATAAAGTTCCTCATCAGTTTACTTTAGGCAAGAACTATTTGGAATCACTGTATGAGGAGACGCTTGACAGCATAACAACAGAGGCAGGTGACCGTTTTATGGTTTTATGGTATGACCGGTTTGTGTTGATGAGACCTCAGATAGATGCGGCTCGGACTCTACATTGCCAATGTCCTGATCGGGAAAACCTCTAATCCTTTTCAAATGATTGAAGAAAACAAATCACCATGTTGAATGGGTTGTTCGAGAAACCCTTCCTATATTTGATCTGCAGAGATGAAAAATGTCTTCTTTTGCCCAGTGACAGTACCACTTATATGATTAAAACAGGAGAGGTTCTTACAACCTTTTATGTAAATATGAGCCATGGACCAAATCTCTGCAGTGTTCACTTCCAACCACTCTAAAATTCTTTGAACCAATCCTTACAACGTGAAGTTGGAAGACAAACGCAGCTCTTCTAGGAGAAGAAAACTATCTGTAGAACTACCTTGCGGGCCAAGATCACAGATATCTATGAAATGTGCACCATTATCGCATGTTAACTCATTACTGATTTATCGTCACATCGAATAATACAGGATTGTGCACGGTTGAGTGTAGCAGAGCATCTTAAATAATATACGTGTTTTGCATATATATATATATATATATATATATATATATATATATATATATATATATATATATTATGGACCAGAGGGCAGCGGCGATTAGTGCAAGGAATGTATTCCGGGTGATTTGAAGCCCGCCGGGGCTGACGAGAGATGTAGCGAGCGGCATTGCGAAGTGGTCAGCCAACGACCTCCCGCGAGGCTGAAGGGCACTCGAATATCGCGGCGGGTTTTCTCTTTTTTAGAGAGATATTAGAGGGATCCACGATCTATGAGCGCGTCGTGCGGGCTGAAGCGACGCCGCCGTGACTCGCCGACTTTGGAGAGCTGCCTCAGCACCTCTAGTTCGCCTCTCCATCGACGGGGGGGGGGGGGGGGGGCGCTTATTTTTTTGCGTTTCACTCCCAGGCGCGGAATGCGACGATGACGCACGCAAATGTCGGATTTGGGCTTTACAATCGAGCTTCGACTCGTGTATGAGCCATGGACCAAATGATCTCTGCAGTGTTCACATCCAGTTCCGGCGGATAGGGGAGTTAGGTCGGATTCAGCCGCTGCTTGGAGGAGATTCTAGCGACAGGTCGATCGGATCGGTAGTTTTCTCTGATCACTACAAGGCGAATACTGATCGGATCGGTAGTTTTCCATGGTTTCTCTGATCAAATACCAGGTGGATACTGATCGGATCGGTAGTTTTCCATGGTTTCTCTAATCAATATCCGGCGAATACTGATCGGATTGGTAGTTTTCCATGGTTTCTCTGATCAATGCCAGGCGAATACTGATCGGATCGGTAGTTTTCCATGGTTCCTCTGATCAATGCCAGACGAATACTGATCGGATCGGTAGTTTTCCATGGTTTCTCTGATCAAATACCAGGTGGATACTGATCGGATCGGTAGTTTTCCATGGTTTCTCTAATCAATATCCGGCGAATACTGATCGGATTGGTAGTTTTCCATGGTTTCTCTGATCAATGCCAGGCGAATACTGATCGGATCGGTAGTTTTCCATGGTTCCTCTGATCAATGCCAGGCGAATACTGATCGGATCGGTAGTTTTCCATGGTTTCTCTGATTAATACCAGGCGAATACTGATCGGATCGGTAGTTTTCCATGGTTTCTCTGATTAATACCAGGCGAATACTGATCGGATCGGTAGTTTTCCATGGTTTCTCTGATCAATACCAGGCAAATACCATATCAAACGGGCCACGGACCGCGCGTGATCTCACCTTCCTCTTCCTTGTACTATCCTCACCCCTTACACACACACTTACACTAACATGCACTACACTATACTATAAAATATGCTGCGAGACCGGTCGGAAGCGTATTGCTTTGTTGGCTGGGGTGGTACCCCAGTTTGAGAAAACCCCGCTCTGAGCGGTAGTTTTCCGTAGTGTTCCCGATCGACACTAGGCGAAAGCTGGAGTAGTACCGTAACAAACGGGCGAAAAATACTTTTCTGTCGCCTAGCCTCACTCCGTACCTGCACACTTACATGCACTACGCACATGTTGGAAGACCACACGGGGGCCACCAAGGCGAGGAAAACGCTTTCGGAGAGGCAAAGGCGTTTGATATCTGTGGTTCTACGAATTTATGCCCCTATTTATTCTCCACATGCAGCGAGCGATGTGGGAGGGGTCGAATATCTTTTTCTTTGCCAAGAAAGAATACTGTCTTCTTACGTCTGATTGCTGTGAATAGATTTCAATCTTCACCGATTCGAATAACGTGAAATTCAACCCTTATCTAATTTTTCTCGCCAATTTTCTATCATGGGTATTAAACTACAAGATGAATAACAAGAAAAAGAGAGGCGAGTAAACGATAAGAAAAACAGAAGGTAAATAATTGCGATTGGTTGCATTCACTACTAAAAGGATATTCTAAGACGTACGTTATTAGGAACGAGGTCTATTGCCCATAGTTCACCTTCCACAATCTTCCGCGTAGAAGCCACTTTCGTTTTGTTCGAGGATGGAATGTATTTAATTTGAGAGCATTTCATTCGCCTGCGAGTCAGCCGAATTCAACTTTGCGGCAGAATCAGGAGCAGGATTCTAATTATGAGGTAATGTTTCATTATCAAACAGAGCGAAGGTGTGGCGGACACCATTCGCGACTGAAAAGGACGAAGTATCTATAGTCAAGCATGTGGATGTGGTTCACTTTCCCACACTCCCCTATAAATGCCAAATTCACTGTTAATCCTTTCAAGATACCAGAGGAAAGGCAATTCTCAGCTCTACATGTACATTGGTAGTCAATATCGTATTACGGGCACGAATTGAAGAAAAAAATGAAAAGAAGACACGAATAAAAGAATGCATGCAGAAAATAATAAATAAAAATTAGAGAAGAAGAGGAAGAATAAGAGGAAGATAAAGAATGCAAAGGAGAAATTGACAAGACGCATAATAAAAAAGGAAAAGAAGAAGGGAGATTAACCATATTTAGCAATAATTACTGCACTAACATGTACTCAATCAGATATCTGGGGTTTCGTATGGTGTATGATGGTCCATGCTGAAAGACTGCCTTTAAAGAGATTCTGGGCATTAAACGATTTTCTTAAGAGCTTTCCAGGTTGTTTCCGCATTACGGGAGAAGAGGTGAAACCAAATATTACGAAAATTATTTTTAAGAAATTGCGATATACACTCAAACAATTGCCCAATGATTTCATGCATGCGAATCACTTGATACCATAATTCCGTGAGAATTAGCCAACAAGCCTTATACATCAAACCAGAATTAAATTCTGAATGCGACCTTCAATGAAATACCCGCGCAAACAGATCGTACACGCACGTCTCTGTTTCCCAGTCACTTAACTAATATGGCAATACAAGGAAAAGATAAGCAAATAACAAAACACACCGTTAACATTCATTAAAACGTATAAAAACACGTTTTGCAGTTTGTAAATACTTGCAACTTCCCACTCACACACAATATGCACTCTCAGTGCTACCAACTGTTTTTCTCGCGTGTTCTGGGCAGTAATACAATTCTGGGTCATTGTCATCCCTAACTATCCAATACCTGTTTTTTTCTATGGCCGAATGATTAGGATCTGGCCGGGTATCTGATTAGGATTGTTGGTATCTTAGGATTTAATTTTGACGGGCTTCTTTTGGATGCCACGAGCGAGACATTGCGCACTAAAATTACATTGCATCATTCGAAATGGAGAAGAATCGCGATTATCTCAGCCACGTTTACCGTCGCTCCAGGATACCAATGCAGTCATAAGAAACAACCTTACAACAAAACCCACAATAAAATGAAACACAGAAGTGTAAAGAGGTCGGTGCAGTTTTACGGAGCTGTCTAGATTATGCCGTGGGGCACACAAGTACACTATTGTGTTGAAGTTTCCTTCACGAAGAAGGAAAAAGGAAAATATTCCTGCAGATTTACATACACTAGCTGAACCCGTGCGAAAATGTCGCACACGTGTGCACGCAAAAGAATAATGAAATAGTGTTATTTTTACCTAAATTCATTTCTTGAGTAATAATTTAATGTATTGAAAGTATTTTGAGAGTGTAAGATAAAAATAATATCAGATTATTTGTATTATTGTAGCACATTATTATGAAATGCCATCAGTGGCGCAGCAACTGAAGGATCATCGGGCTTCTTCCTCTTTCGCATAGGCCCGAAAAACAATCGACTCTGGTATCATGATCTCAACCGTCAACAGAGCAAAGTCCTTCAGAAGTCTGTCTCTGGTGTGCCTATGTTTTCGTGTAAAGGCGTTTCCACATATTCGGTTTTCGGTGAGTAGCGAGCAACCGCTCGCTTAATTCCAAGTAGTGTGGATGAGTTGCTTGCTATTTGTCGCGTACCGAACATTCGGTATTCTCCCTACCCCCCGCGTAGGACACATCAAAGGGAGCGAACATTCGCCGATAACAGCTGCTCGGGATTGGACGAGCAGGAGCTCGCTGCTCGGCGAATGCCGAATGTGGTGGAGCCGCATTAATGTTATTTTAAGTAAAAACCTAACGTTATCACTTCGAACCTTTGTAAAAACCAATACAACACACGTGCTAAATTTATTTTTACAATTATTATTACTATTTTGAATAATATATTTTCACGTACACAAACGCAAATAAGGAGTGAAGTATCTTTCTCTTAAACGCATTAAATATATTATTCAAAACAAAAGTCGTGTCCCTGCTGGCCACGAAAAGCTGCTTTTAAGGCTCTAAAACGCAACGGCCCGAGTTATGCTCGATAGTAGTGTGCTTTAGTACATTACGGGTTGCATCTGCATGCGATATCTATATATTTATTTAACTTTATTTAATACATTAGTGACACGTGTTATATGTAAATGTTAGCTTTCTGAACTCCTCCATATAAACTCGAAATAGGCCGAATTTCACTGTCGTCCGTACGCGCAATGTGCTTAAAAAGTTGTACAATGCTTTCTCTTCGCATATTAATATATAGATCATATTTATTTTTACATATATTTTAACTTATTGCTTACAAATGCGTATGTTTAGTTTATTAAACTCATGAACATTTTTGCCAAGGACGAGGTCCTTTGTGATTGGGGAAATCTACCAGGGACGGTAAATGTGACCTTGGTTGGCTTGCTCAGTGATAATCGATTGTCGTAGCCAGTCTCGGTTTAAAATTGTGAGAAGTAACCATTCAAACAATGTCCACCTCACTATATTTTAATAGGAATGTAAAATGTAGCACAAATTTTACACTATTCAACACCGCCTTTAACTCAAGGAATAGAGTACTACTTAATGTATTGAAAGACATCGCACGTTTTTATTTGGAAACAACATTCTAGGTAAAAACAACAGGAGAACTAAAGTTTTGCCAAATCGACATGTTATCTTTTAAATGTTGTGGCACAATTATTGTGGTATATGTCCACTATTGTTTCCCGAACATTTATCAAATTATCTGGTAAGGTATTGAGTGGCAGCCCCATTAATACGCCAGTAGCGGATTCAGGAGGGGGGGGGGGCATGGGAACTATGCCCCCCCCTCAGAGGCCTAGAGTTTTGGTTTATTACCTTCCCTTATTTATCAAAAAACATTTTTATACGTTAGAATTATGTATTTATTGAAAAATTATATTGTGTAGTATCATATATACACTACAAAAATTATTTACCACACAATAAGAAATGTATATTATTTAAGCCAAATCTAAGATGGCCCCCTCCAAAATGATCGGCTGGATCCGCCCCTGGACCTCGCGAGTGTTCGGAATTGTCCCGTTTGATCCTTCCGCACATTCAGAAGCGCCGATTTCTCGTGGCGTGTACGCGCCTTTTTCTCCCGCGCGCGCGGAATATGTAAATGGCGGGGCGGCGCGGGGGCGGGGGCGGGAGCGGGGGCGGCGTCGTGGCCGCTTTCGTGTCGCCCGTCGGCGGCTCGGCGCCCGCGCTCCCTGCGCCTGCCGTCTTATCTAGACCGCGCCCTACAATTTAAGAAACGTTACATTAGCAGATCAATAGTTGGAAGGGAACTGCGCCCGCCCTCTACAAAGGGAGCCTAGGGCGCGGGCGCGAGCGCGGGCTGGCTCGCCCGCCCGCAGGTGGAAGTTCTTTGCTACAGCTCCCTCGCCCGTGCAGACGTGTACGCCATAAACGAATCGACTTGGAGCGGGTGTATGGCACATAGCGGGCGGGGCGGGGAGAAGCGGGGGGGGGGGAGGGGGGGAGGTGGTGGCGGCGTGGGGTACCCCCCCTCCGCCCCTTCCCGCGCCACGCTGTCACTCTCTCTCTCTCTCTCTCTTTCTTTCTCTCTTTCGCGCTTCGCACGTCGCTACTCTTGCTCTCCGCTCGCCAAAAATTTGCTTACTCTTTCTCTCTCTCTCTCTCTCTCTCTCTCTCTCTCTCTCTCTCTCTCTCTCTCTCTTCGTCCGTGGCTGCGTGGCGGGGCGGGGCCGGGGTGAGGGAGGGAGAGGGGGGACCAGGCGCGAGGCGAACCCCTCCCCCCTCCCGCTCCCCTCCTCGCTATATGTACGTGTCTGCGCCAGAAAGACATAAAACCTCTTTTCAAGCGACGCCATCTCTCTCTCGCCAGCGGACGAGCCGTCGCTCTGCGTTGGCCCCTCTCCCCCGCTCCGCCCGCTCCCCGCCCCTTCCCCGCCCCGCCGCGCCGCGCCCCGCTCCCGAACCCAATCTCTCGCTAGCGAATCCCATTGTTCAGAAGTAGCGGTGGGAAAGAGAGGAACCGGGGGATAAAGCAAGGAGAAGTCTTTACGAGGTTGTTAACCTTTACAAGTAACACGAAGGCTTTCGTACAAGTCTCGTTTGGTGAGTGCAGGTAGCAGCACTGGCCGGGCGGGCGGGCGTGCTGGGGGCTGTGAGGGGAGGGGCGGGGAGCTTCGCCCGGGCGGCAGATGCTAGGCGAGAGCCGTTTTGGGGGCGGGCAACAACATGGCGGAGGGCCGCCTAGAGTGAGCGTCGGCCTGGCTCCGCTCAAGTACGGCTATCGCGACCCACATCCAGCTCTGAGGAACGCCTCCCGGGATCGGAACGAAGAGAGCTCATTCGCATTAATTCACGCACGAGCGGTGCGTGTCGTTTCGGGCCAGGCGGCGAGATTGGCACCTTCTCGAGCTGGCGGTAGAAAAAAATCTCTTAGCCATTGGAAGTGTTCTTGATGGAACGCCAGTTGTGAAAAAAGGCTGCGTATATTTTATACAGGGGACAGGAGTGCCATTGCCTCCCCGAGAAATTTTAAAAAAAGGGTACCATATCCGTACGTAATAAAGTATTTTATTTCCATAACATGTTCAATCTCTGACTTTAATCTGACAATTCGGAAAATTATTATTCGACATTTGAAGAAGAGGCAAAACAAGTTATTAATATTAAGGACTTAATATTATAAAATCAATGAATTAACACAATGATCAACGCAACTTTAAATATTTTTTTTATTCATTAAGTTAACTTTAGTCTTCTTGAATGTTTGATATTGATTTCCTAGAATGGATATATAAAAGTTCAATGGAAAAGGCTGTCAGGAAATATATCTGGCCTCCTTTCATGTTTTAGGCTACAAACGCATATGTTTAGATTAAATAATTACGACATCGAAGCTCCTTCAGTCATCGCCAATCCCGCCAACACTTTTTGTCAGTTTATTCAAAACAATTTACACATACTAAGCGCATGTGACTAAATGAATATTTCCATTACGAGCACACGTTTCTTAATTCCAACTACCATTTTTTTTGTTTCAAAAACTTTTTTGTTAAAATATTTTCTCAGGAAGGAAATAAAATGAACATTTCTGATTTTTCAGAATTATAATATATTTCTTTTAAATGAGGCTTTTCAATGCATTATTTTACCATACGAAATTTGATTGCTTGCATTCAAAAATTTCTAAGAAACGGTTGTTGAAAAATGTATATATACATACATATATACATGCATATATGTATATATCAATATATTGATAATGCTATGCAACATTCGTTACAATTAAAAACTCCGCCTAAATTCGCAGGATTGTATATTAATGATATCAATAACAGAAAATTAATATGAAAAAGCATTCGGAAATCAATTAATACAGAGAGATCTGAAGGGGGGGCGCAGTTTTGGAAATTTAGTAAAGGTTATTAGAAGGGTCTCTTTTTTTTTTATAGTATATCTTTATTAGTGAACGAATGTACATAGTTCAGTATTATGTATACTACATCATATGTATTCGAAGGGTCTCTATTCAAGTGACATCTGTAAATTGATGCACGGCGCGCTTTGGTAACTTTGGCACGAAAAGTGATAAGACCCGTTGCTTACAATTTTAATTGTATTCTTTCTTTTCGTTCTCTGACATTTTATAATTCTTATCATTATTTTGTAACTATTTTGTTTAATAATCATTTTGCTTTTCATTATTCACATTTCTTTATCGTAGTTATTTTCAAACGTTACAACGTTCCATATTTTTTCGTGCTAACAAATTCTATAATTAAATTAATAATATTGAAATTATGAAGGATGTGATTAATTTGATTTCTCAAAAACGATTCTCAGAATAAAACAATTAAAATACTAAAAGATCCCGATAGTATCTTCATTCTTAATTATTTTATGATAGTATGAAATGATTGCACTCCAAATATTTTAGAATGATGTTTTATCTTTTTAAATGCATGCAGTCTCTTTCTTTTATTTATCGCCCCAAAACTAGTGTTGTTCTTCCTTTTCAAACGGCGTCGAAATGAGTTGTAAGGAATAATCGTCACAAGCTATGCGAATCTCTTAAAAACTTGGAAAAATGCGTGTGCCATTCATTTCACAACACCTCACCAGCTAAAATACGTTTTCAACTTACATTGGTTAATTTTTTTCGGGGCTTTAATACGCAGATGTTTGCTCTCAATAACACAGTTCACCCAATATCCCCCAACGTTTTCATTATCAGCTTCTACTGGAAATTACTGAGTAATTTTCCACATTAGAAAAGTCACCAGATGATAAACGGATGCCGATAGCCGGTGAATTCGTCATCCTATAACTCTTATAGAAAAACATCATCGACCGATAGACACATGAGCCAAGCCCCTCCGTGCTATCTCGTGGGAGATTGTAGGGCGAAGAGCTCTGTGCTAGATACTACGACTGCCGCTCTCCTCGCCAACTGCTTCTGGAGATACGAGACGGACCTGTTTTGACTTATCACGATACTTGAGTAAAGTAGTAACCTACGTACGAATGTTAACGATGCCTCGGTATGAATGGGATGAAAACTCAGCCTGTTAATATTTTAGACATCAATTCGTAATCAAATATTTACAATCGAAGTGATTTTCTTACAAAAGTTAACACCATTGTGTCATTGTTTTCAAAAGTTGCATTGATTCTTCACGACACATTCATCGCCCCATCAAATCGCTATTGGTAAATGCTTATTTAGTAGTTGTTGAGCGTGCAGAAAGTTAGTTTAGTTCTCGACACAGAGGTTAAGTAGCGCATAGTCCTTCCTTCGGGTAGCTGCTCTAGTAAGTTTCTGTAACACCTGTTCATGAAATATTGTTACAAT
The DNA here is from genome assembly GCA_038098605.1 of Gryllus longicercus. Classification (NCBI taxonomy): domain Eukaryota; kingdom Metazoa; phylum Arthropoda; class Insecta; order Orthoptera; family Gryllidae; genus Gryllus; species Gryllus longicercus. Next base: position 3,102,806 of record JAZDUA010000097.1, read on the forward strand.
TATTCTGTGTAGTTACAATTAAATTTATATGCACTTTATATATACTTTATCCATGTATTCTGTTTTTTAAGAAAAGGGGCTAAGATGTCTAGGAAGTGAATAGAATGAATGAAAGAAGGTTAAAACTGCAGGAACAAAATATGTGACCAGGAAAATATTTATATGCTGCCAAAATGATACCTTCAGTAGAGATTGGTCTAAAAATAATTAGTTGAAACATGAACATTTTAAGAATGGATAAAGTTAATGTCTTAAGCAAATTGAAAAATTTAGATACATTATATCAATTTCAGAATATTTACCTAAAGAAGGACACCGAGAATTGTATCTGAGCTTGTGTTCTGATATTTTTAAGTCCTATCATTGACATAGAAGGTATCGGGTGGGATGGCTCATGTCAACTTACATGAACTAATCAAAATAACTAACCATTCAATCACAGAAGGGACACAATACTTTCATTCTCAGATCCATATTCTTGTAAGAAATTATTTACCTCCTTGTGTAGCACTATTCACAATCTCTGCCTCTATTGTTAAGTTATTATATAAATTGATCACCAGAAACATGTATTTTCAGATAACATCTTCGTAAAGACAAAAATCGCACTTTACCCTTTTCCATTCCTTTACTTTGGTTTTACTAGCATAGTGAACTACAATTTATACAGAATTTTAGCTTTACAGGTATGTCCCTTAACTACAAGTCAATATGTATTCAAGAACTCAAACTTCAAAAAACAAATGTTTGAAAAGGGGCGTTTTCCTTAATTATGTAAGAAAATCTGTTTATGGGACGTAGCCATAAAAGTAAGATTATCTCTTCAATTCTCACTTGAGGTGGCATAGTTGTTTTTAACTTTCTTGTGTACTGTTTAAGCAGGTTCGAGAAAAAATTGTAATGCGGCGAAAAAAAGCCGATTTTTGACAGATAAACGTTTATTGTCGGATCGTGGTAACGAAAAATCTTATACCAATATATGTAGTAAATATCTTCCTCCAATACGTTGAAACCATGATTGTCGATTGTCGAAGTAAAAAAACATGTTTTTCGGTCCTTGATTCCGAACGACCTAAGCGAACTCAAGGCTCAGCGAGTTTGAATTTCGATTTTTACAGGAAGCCTTAAGACCATTATCAAACTTTTCTCCACAATGGCTTCAAATTTTTTGTTTAAAAATTGTTCTCGGATCGCGTTGAAGACGCTAAAGAAAATAGTGCAGGTTGCAATTTCATTGAAATCCCTGATGTTTCGAAAATTACAAAAGTTCAAAAGCTTTTTCGGGGTGTTTTTACAATTACAATATTGAAGATGGAGATTTTTCCTAAATGAAATATGTTCTTCAAAAACAGATCATGAAATAAGGCCAACTAGATGTTAAAAAATAAGTAGATTTTGCGTAATTTTGCTTAATACAGGACACTTTATAACATTTTTCTAAAGAAATGGTTTAAAATTTTTCCTTCAATTTTCTCCTTGTATGTACCAAAGGCAATATTGATGAAAGATATTTTGTCTGATACGAAAATTGTTTACAAAATAATATATTATAAAACTTATAAAACACAATATCTTTAAACAATGGCATGTTCAATATTTTAATAAACGGGTAGTTTTCAAGTAATTTCTGCTTGAAGTTAACGCAAATTATAAAAGAAACTTTTTCTCAAAAACCGCTCCAAACTATTTCTTATTTTTTCCACGGATAAAATAACGGACAATTAAAAGAACAGAGCAGGTTTCGCTTTCGACTCTTTGAATTTTCGAAATTGCAAAAGTTAGAAATTATGAAGAAAGTATATACTATTGTAACACAACTAATTTTTATTGCACCTCAAAACAGTTCACGAAATGTCGTGTGAAATAGTGTTATTGAAGACACGAATATTTCAACACTCAATACATTGTCACAATTTGATAAAAGGTAACGTAAAACAATATTGAAAGGGTAACCTACTCATGGAACTACTTGGAATAGTGCTAAAATTGCTATTTACTTACAGTCTTGTGAATGGTTCCATTCACTAACATGTCTGGAAAATTTTATGTTTACGTTTCATTGTGAACGCGAGGTGTAATTTCTTAAGTAAAAGTATGTTGCGGAAAATCTGCTTTCAATCCAATCCATTGTCACTAATCCAGGCAGTCCTTCAGAGAATTCCCATTATTTTATCATGCTACAGACGGCTAGAGGATTGCGTTTGCTAAAAGCCGGGATGCAAGTGTCGAAATTTCTTTTGAGAATTTTTAGCGTTAAAGTACGACTGCCAGTTTGGAGAGCATGCGCTAGCATCTACCATAAATTCTTGATATATTATGATTAGTACTAACCTACATATATTTTAGTTACGGTTATTTCTATTTTCTCCTTCATTTCATGAGACTAAAACAAACTGTTCATGACTTCAAGGTCAGTACGTCTAAAGGAAAAATGTCGAACTGTGGTAAGGTATAACAGAAAAAAATGTCTAATAAAAACGTGGTATAAAGCTTTATTAAGTCTAATGATTAAACTCCACAGTAAAATGCCTATCAACAAAAATATCTACAGTTAAAATCTCTATCAAAAAAATTGTCAACCAACTACAAAGCCTATCATCTAAATGTTTACTAGCTAAACGTCTAACAGAAATATGTTCTGTTAAATCATTATGTCAATATGGAGCAAGTTCAAATTATGGTATTGTCATGTACGAGTAAAGACTATAGACACCGAAATAAAATACTTACCTTCTAGATCCTTTCCTAATCCTTTCAGGATTATGTTATCGTCTAAAATTGCAAGCAAATGAAGTGGAAGACTCTGATGAATGGTTTTTATGTAACTCTGTTCTATTCATTAACTGCATACATTCAATAAATAGATTTGTCGAGTTTAACATGCATTTATAATCACGCTTACTAACAAGTCTAACAAGCTTAAAATACGTAGATCCTTTTTATATGTAAACATATTTGCAATATTCATTTTTGCACGCGGACACCTTTGTCAGTAGACATTCAGGCAATGGACATTTCTGCTTGTACACATACTTGCATTAGATTTGTTTTCATATATACTAGCACAATATGTAGACATTCATTTTGTAGACCCATTAGAGAAGGCCAAGTGTCGTTAGACGTCAATTATTAGACATTATGTACGTAGACCTTATTTCTGTAGACCTACTGACCTGTTCATGCACTGGTTAATAGACTATTGACAAACAGTATATCTTCATGGTCGAAAATAGTTAATGCATTAGTTTATGTAGTTATGGAAAGAAAAATTAGTAATTTTAAATTTTCATTTGTTTCTCTATTCCAGCAGGTGTGATATCAATGAAAATCCGCCTATGTCTCCTGCATATAAAACTATAATCAAACCAACATGGACCTATGGTATTGAATTGTGGGGCTCTTCCAGTAAATCGAATCTAGAAATTCTAAAAAGATTCGAAGCTAAAACACTAAGAAAACTATGCAACGCACCATGGTACGTGACAAACAAGACGATATTCAGAGACCTCGACATCGTCCCGCTGGAGGGAGTAATCGCCACGAAGAGCCTAGCATACCAGAGAAGATTGTACAACCACCCAAATCACCTCTCAACAAACCTTCTAGATAATATTGAGCATGTGTATAGAGTGAGGAGAAAGAGTATTTTAGATTTGCCATACCGATTTTGTAAATGAAATTTTTCAATGTCATAAAAAGTTCACGTCGGAAATGTATCTGTTGACACCATTTGCTTATTGTTCCGATAGGAACAGATTGTAAATTATGCAGAAAATAAAATAAAAAAAATGTCTCCTGCTGTTGCGCACGTCATTCGGTTGGCAATGCCCTCTATCATAGGGCAACGCCCTAGAGTTCGTCGCTTCGAAAGGACAAGTACAATGAACGCAGAGAAAATCTCACTCTCCTGAAGGTGATGCAGTCTCAAAAGCACTTCTCATTCCGAGCGATGCCAAGGTCTCCAGACAATATATTTATCCTGGTACTGCCTACAGTCGCAACCGCGTTTTTTCCAATGGAGAATCACAAAATGGCTTGCCTCGGCTTTCAATCTTTCACTGAATTGTTATTTTTCGTGGTGGCAATGCAACATTTAAACAATGCGAATGGGAAACATAATTCATTTGTTCACGTAGTGGCAGGAGAGACATCGTCACCATTACGATGCAAGTACAAGAGTTCAAACATGTAGACTATGAGATTAAATTCTAAACAGGAGATTAAATTCCATAGCAATGGTGCTTACAAAAACATCTCGATTTAGATTGCGAGATGTTATATAATGCACAGTTTGTTGATGCATTTAAGATTATATAACGGGAAAAAGTAATCCATAATATCAATTAAAGCAACAGCAGTGGCATAAGTGCAATAGCAACTGTCGACAGAGACATGAGAACTTAAATGAAAAAAAAAATGAAAAATGTCTTAAAACATATTCATTGCCCTGAAAGTTACACGAGTTATATTTAATTATAAAATTACCAGATGTGTCTCGTTTTGATAAACGCTAAACATCCGTTTCTAGAGGCTTCAATGGGCTTAGATTTTCATATATTGTTCCCCATTGCTATCAGGGCCGCTTATGAAACTGCGTAAACAGTGCGATCAAACAGCACACATAAAGAGAGAGAAGGAGAGAGGAAGTATAAAAATAAAGTGGGAAGGAGAAGGGGAGCATAGACATAAATAGTTGGAAGGAGTGATGGAGGGATAGAGGAAAGAAAGGGGAGAAGAAGAAAAATGGAGAAAAAATGCAGATAGTGAGTGAGTAAAGAAAAACGGGGTTAGGAGTAAGAACAGGAGAGTTTTATGAAGAAAGAGGAAAAACCAGTTGAGGGAAAAGACAGAAATAGAGGGAGAGAGAGATAGGTAAAGAGGAAGAAAGAGGAGAGAGAGAGAGAGAGAGAGGGAGAGAGAGAGAGAGAGAGAGAGAGAGAGAGAGAGAGAGAGAGAGAGAGAGAGAGAGAGAGAGAGAGAAGAGACGAAGAAAGACAAAATCAATGACATACACACAACGCAATAGAGCAATGAAGTCAGGACTCATAACAGTCAATGCAAGATAATTTCCTGATGAATAGCTATTTAACTGAGACACCATTTTTAAAATAAATATTCTGCGAGAAAAAAAGTTTATACATCATGGTTAAATTCTACTTCGAAATATTTTTAATAATAAACGACGCAGTCCATGTGATATCAGCAATCCCAGTATAAACGATAGATTTGTCGTTAATTTACTTACCCATTTAATACTTATGTGCGCTATTGAAATTAATGGTATTGCTGTAATGATACTTATGAGTAAGGTTGTAGAATCGTAAAAACACGGTCTATTATACTGCATTGCAGAATTTTGCTTCGGCAAATAAAGAGAATCTACTTGTGAAAGAGCTAATGGATCCGGAGTCACGAAGAACGCTAAGCCAAACAAGAGTTTAAACAAACACAAACAAACAAACATACAAACACAGTTTCTTTATCCTCTGGCATCTCATCGCGCCAAAGATCAGTGTATCGTCTAAAATCTTTGACGATTCATTTGGCTACCGTCGTATCTTATCTTTCTGCCGGATTAGAAGTCAAATATCTACAACAGTTTTTTTCTTTTTGAACGTTGACTCGATATTTACACAATTAAAACATCTTTAGTCATCTAGAAATAACGTATTATCGAATCATATTACGATTATCATGAATTTGAACGTCATGTGATAATCTTATCAAAAACAGAAGAAGTAATCGCTTTCACATCTGCCCATTACCTACAAGAACATACAATATTTTTTCTATTTCATTATTTTTCTATGAAGTATAACATTTTTTTATGAAGTATTGTTCATTTAGAAAAAGATAACGGATGTGACATGAACGGTATTTCATGATACGAAAAGAAAGGAGCCAAGTGATAGAACGGAAAGAGGAAACTTTTACCTTCCTCTAATTTTCTAGACACTAGTCACATCTACATCTCTTCTCTTTTTCTTATTCAATACCTCATTTGTAGATTCGAGTTGTTCCACATCTTGGCAAAGAAAATGCCAGGCGCGCATGCAACGAGCAGCATTCATTACGCTGTAACACGTTACCATCTTCAGTAACTTGGAAACGAGATCTTGGCCCTCAAAACCCAGGTTTAGGGCGACCCAAGGACCCGAGTTAAATTTATTGTACAGTAATCTACAAAATTAGACCTTTTTTATGCTTTTAGAGAGTATTCGTACACCGCAAAACTGAAGTACAATTAGAAACAATTTTCATTTCTAAAAATATGATTTAAAAAACATCTTATCTTTATCTCGCTGGAACCAGAACTGAATTAAACTGTTAACATTTTTTAAAAGTCCATCATCATTTCGAGCAATTCGTTACGCAAGGTTCACGTTTAGTGTAAGTTACGTTCAATGTGTAAAATTTATTAGGTAGGGTTCCCTTCCCGTAATTTCAATAAATTGCTTTTAGTTGTACGATGATCGCGGTTACAAATAAACAAACATAAATGGTAATTATTTTTTTTCTAAAATCAGACGAAGCACGTATCCTCATGTTTGTGACCATGTGGTTATGAAATATACATCGGGTTGCGTACTAAATCAATTACATCATACGTCTTTACTACACATGGCGGGAAAAGCGTTTCAAAACCGAATCTGAAAAGTATTCTCATAAAAAGGCGGATTGAAACAGAAATCGAATCCGACATCGTATTTTCTTCACCACCGCAGTCAGCGGCCGGTGCTCTAATGCCTTGAATGGAGCGAGTCGTCCACTCCGGCCTCGTTGCTGAATGGAGGCGGCGCGCGTTAGCTGCTGAGGTGGGCGCCGAGGCAGGTGGCCCGGAGCCCCGGTGTCGCGTCAGTGGTATTTGATGCCGCTGCGGCGCGGCGTGGCGTGAGGCGAGGCAACGTTGCGCAAGGCCTCCTGGAGACACACCTCCGCCAGCGCCGGCGCCCGGACGCCCCGCCCCCCTCGCCGCGCGATAAGATAGGCGCGGGGGCGCGGCCGAAGGAGGCGGGGCGCCGGTGGGGCACAGGGGAACAGAGATGTGGACGTGGAGGGTGTCAGAAACGGGGGACAGTGGCAGTGAGGGAAGGGAGATGGGGCGGGGACGGTTCAGGGACGTGGCGAGGATGTGGCGGGGCCGTGGCGGAACCGTGGCGGGGCGTGGCAGAGCCATGGCGGAGTTGTGGCGGGGAGGGGCGGAGCCATGGCGGGGTGTGGCGGGGCGTGGCGGGGCCGTGGCGGGACCGTGGCGGGGCCGTGGCGGGGCCGTGGCGGGCCTTGGCGGGCCGTGGCGGGGCGGCGACGGAGCCGTGGCGGGGCCATGGCGGGAAGGTGGCGGGACCGTCGCGGGGCCGTGGCGGGGCGGTGACGGAAACGTGGGGGGCCGTGGTGCAGCCATGGAGGGGCGGTGACGGAGAAGTAGCGGGGCGTGGCGGGATGAGGCGGAGTCATGGCGGGACGAGGCGGAGTCGTGGCGGGTCGTGGAGGGACATGGCGGAGTCGTGGTGGGACATGGTGGTGACTTGGTGGGAACGTGGCGGGCACTTGAGGGCGTGACGGGGACGTGGAAGATACAGGAAAGAGTGAGGGACGTGCAGTGTTATGAGGGGGCGTGGACTTCGAGGGGAGGGGTCTATGAAGGAACAGGCAGGAGAGGCGTGGGAGGGGGGGGGCTTGAGCGGGAACAAACGTAACGAGGAGGGGTGGAGTGACATGGTCACCGGAGGGGTGCGAGGGGTGAGGTAGGGAGCGGGGATGACACAAGAACCGGAGTGTGTCGGGTTGGGGGAGTGTGTAATTTCCTCGAAGCGGTGGTTAATGGAGCGGAGCGGGGCAGCTGGAGCGGGAGGAGACGGGGTGGGCGGGAATCGGGTGGAGCCGCAACATGAAGGGCGCTCTGTCCTATTCACAAACCACATCGTCCTGCCACGACGCATTTCGAATTCCTTTCGCTCCACATCTCATTGCTTTGAGTTGTATGGTCTTCTATTTCAATACTCTTTCGTCGTTATTGGCCTTTGATAATATTCGCTTTTCCCTTACGGGTATTTCTCAAAACACACGAGTTCTTTATCGCGCTACTGAAGTGAAAGGAACTGTTTAAGGTCCGAGTGGTCGTTTCCGTAGTCCTTCGCTTTTTTTGCCGTAGTTCTGTCTGATCTTTTTGAATAAGAGATGCTATCATTACCAAAAATATTATTTATATTGTTATTTTATCAACATTAATAGAAATGTCGGTGATGACAACAGCTTTTATTCAAATATTTGAAATGCCAAGAATACTTCCAAATAAACTAATATAACCAGAGATAGGATTTTCGACTTTAGCTTGCCAGCTAGGTCGAATTCAGTCGCTGCCTGGAGGAGAATTCTAGCGGTCGGTTGCTCTGATCCGTAGTTCTCCGTGGTCTCTTCGATCAACACCAGGCGAATGCCGGAGCAGTACCCTAACAAACGGACCACGGACCGCGCGCGATTTTTCCTACCTTACTCCTAGTGTTATCCTCACCCCTTATACTGACATGCACTACACTATCACACATGCCGGGAGTTTGGTCGAGAGCTTAGAGCTTGTCCTGGCTGGGGCGATGCCACGCAGGTGGGAGATACCTTGTTGGAGAAAACCCCCGCTAGTCGACGGTAGGTCAGCGCCGGATCTTTTTGCATAAGAAGTGCTGTCATTACCAAACATATTATTATTTATATTATTATTATTTTACCAACATTAATAAGGATATTGGTGATGACAACAGCTTTTATTATACAGCGGGGGAAGAACACCGCCACCTCCCGAGCAAAAAACCTACACTACAATAATAAAGACGCCACGGTAATAATGACCCTAGTAGTTGATGCACCCGGAATCACTAACAACCAATCAACCTAAATGAGGACTGCGGTGTGCGGTCTACTTGACTTGCCTTGGGCTAGCCAGCGCTTAGTTACGGGCCACAGCAACACACCGGTGCGGCCAGCTGCCTTCAGAGCGATCGGCTCTAGTACAGTGAAAGGCGAGTGGCGGCGGGCAACTGCAGCTGCAACTTTAAATCAAAAATACCCCCAAAAAATGAACATTAAAAATATTCATCTTAATAAATAATACTTAAAATAATGAAATTGATAAGGAAATTTGAAATAATTAGAAATATAAGGCAATGACGCACACAAACGTGGGGCCCTTAACATCTATCCCCTCGCGGAAAAGCCAATGACATGTTCACAAGAATAGATTTAATTTTGTGTTGTAACAAAAATCGTCAGCATCTCATTAAAAACTTCATAAATAACTACAAATAAAAGAATAATAATAAATTTTAAATCCAGCGTAAACTAAAGATATGTTATTCTCTCCACAAACTATTTAAGTTAACTTATTCTTTAAATGAAAAAATTAACATTCAGAATATACATCGTAATAATTAATACTTAAAATAATTGAACTGATAATCCTGGTGTTTAGATATGGCAATCTGAACTAAGCAGAAATCAAACGCAATGATGCTACCAAAGCAAAGGCTCGCGAGCCTTCAGTCCCCTCCTCGAGAAGCCAATTCACAAGTACGTATTTCATTTTGAATAGTAACAAAAATCAACATCTTTTTGAAAACGTTAAAAGTAACCACAATTAAGAGAAATAATAATAAATTTTAAATTCCGCATGAAGGAAAACCCAAGTCGGATGCCCCCTCCCAAAATTCTCCCTCGAAGACTTTTTGTAACACCAAGGATTCAAACAAATATTTTGTCATATTATTTCTATTATACATCGTTTATATTCATTAATTCAACCTCATAACCTTTCCTGTTGTGTTTATAGCCTCGCGTTCCGCGAATAATGAAAATTCCGGTGTCCTCGTGTCGGCGGACCACGCGACGCATGCCCGTCAACAGAGGCGCCCTGCGCGCCGCGTTTGTCATCCGCACAGGAGAGTTACGGCGGGGGGGGGGGGGGTGCGATGGCGACGCCGCGGGGTGAGGGGGTGGAGCGGAAGAGGAGACGGCGCCCTTCTCCCCATCGCCATGGTTCGTCGTTCGTAGTGTCTGGGCAAGTGCGGGCGGGATCATACGTACCGTACAGGGCCAGTGTAAAGAGGTGGGTACGGTGGGTAGTACTAACCACGCGAAAATGTTCAGGCGGGTAATGAATTACCCATCTGGAATCTTGGGAAAAAGGGGGAGGCGGAAATCCAATTCAATACAGTTATTACTACCATCAAACTGGTGGAAAACATTTTCGAAATCGACCAAAAAAATTGTTCAATATTCGAACTTGTGACATCGTGCAATATGTTTATGGTGTCCCATTGTAAACGAAAGAACCGATAATGGACCGGTGTATTGTTCGAGGGTTCAATAGGCCAAACCGCTGAATCTTTCACTCAAGCCCGAAAGAGGAGGATGCTGCAGTCTGCGAATACATCGGAGTTATACTCGAAAAATGCTAATGAAAACCCGAAAAGTTATAAACGGGTGTATATGTGATCCCTTCTGTTCCGGGAAATAAAAATATATAGAAATATATAATTATTAATGTTTTTATATAAATTATTAATTAAAAATATCAAATAAACTACGTAGTCATGTTTTTCTTTAAGAAAACTTAAATACAATAAAAAATTACATGCCCCCCACCCATGGTACTACCCCCCTGAAATTTATACATTTCGTTAGCCCTGCACACATACACACATAACCATAGCCAAACACACACATACGCACACGAACATGTCTCATCGCGAATTTGTGATCGGAAAGCTATAAATATTTTTGGGTTTGGGGTACTGCTAACCCCTGAATCAATCTTAATAAATCATTAGTGAGCGCGGCGGCTTCTTCCAATGGGTGGTATGAATAAAAGTAAGCAAGTACTCTTTGCTCCGAGTTTCCGAGATCTTACTCAGTTTCGTATGAATAAAGTGGGTAAGCAATTGCTCAGTCTCTGAGTACTTGCTTCAACTCTGAGCGTACTCTCAACTGGCGAGCAAATGCTCAGAATTGGTATGAATAAAGTTAAGCGTTTGCTCTCTAGAGTGAGCACTTGCTCCAAAATTTCGGAGGGACCTAAGTAGCAGACTCACGTTTGAAAAGTAAGGTTAAATTGGCCGATTTTTTTACCGTGTGTTGATATGCATATGCAGCGGACTAAAAAAAAGCAAGATTAGGCGAAATTCTCGTGATGTAGACTATTAGAATCTTTGCCGAATCGAAATGTACAATGTATGGTTGGTACGATTTTTATCTGCGTTTGCTTTCAGGCGCGTTTTCATATTGCATATCTTCTATGTTAATTGGCCATCGCTCTTTTCTACTCGGAATTTTTCGGGGTACTGTTTTTTGAAACTTTGTAATGTTTTGTTTCGGCCACAGCGTACTTCTGAAAGCTGGCTCTTTTCAAAAATAATTTTATATTCACTTAGCATTTCGGTAAAAATTAGCTAGGCTACTAGCGCCTGTTTTTCGTTACTGCTATTCATATTCGAATTTAAAGAATGAGACAACAAACTATTGCTCTTTATTCCGCACAAATGTGCGCGACGCGCGTAACGTATGTAACCTCTTTGTTGCTCAAGAACCCAATTTTTAACTCTTAGCCTGCACTATCACTTGTTCACGACGAGAAAATGCTCGCGAGACATGAGTAAGTTCTTCGGAGACATACAAAGTTTTTATTCATACGAAATGGAGCTTCTGCTCAGTGTCGCGGAGTAGACTCACTTTGCTCCGGAGCAAGTACTCATGAGCAAGTGCTCATTTTTATTTATATGACCCATTGTCTCGGCAGAGTCGCTGACCGGGAGGTCCAAGGAGGTCGAAGGATGTGACTCCCAACGGTGGCGGAATTTTTGACACTAGCTACGTAACTGGGTCGAGTTCATCCACATACGTGACTACATACGGTTGTGGAACTACGTTGTTTTGTTCGACTACGCACACACTCATGTGGTGTAACGTTTGCTGCACCCTTTCTCCTGACGGATATTTTTCGCTGGATGTATCCAGAAACTTATAACCGCTGGCAAACATGGTTTGCGTAGAGAAGAACGCGAAGGTCATATGTATGTAACCACATGTGTGTTAGGTAATATGCGTATGCATTACTCTTCCTTCGTGTTCATATCGGGAGACCGGTCGGTATTTAAGAACTTGTCCCGGCTCGGGCGGTGCCTCGTTGGTGGGAGTAACTTACTTAGTGAAAAACCCAGCTCACCAAAGTGTAGGTCGGTGCCAGATCTCACCACCCAGCGGGTGAAGATCCCCATCAGCTTCCGAGGGAATCATACAATAAACTTACGGGAATAGTAACGATAGCAGATGTCTCGCCGGGAATCACGGAATAATCAATCGTTTTCCCCGTTTGTCGTCATACCCTAACCAAAACATTGCAGAAAAAAAGTCGCCTCTTTCATCGCGGCAAGCCTCGTACATCATCACAACAAAATGTTGGAGAACACCTGGCACAACAGACCGCAATCTTGCAGCTACCGGGCTGCAGGGTAGGACTGTGATAAGGGCGCCGCGGCGTTTCCCGTTGGCTGGCAGAGCCGCCGTAGGCCGCGCGCCGGCGGCGCCGAGTCTTATCAGCGCCAGTGATGCCGCCGCGCCCGCCGCTGACAGCGAGGCGCTCGCCCGCTATCTCGCGCGCATCGCCGCCGCGGGATAAATGACGGTCGCCGCAGGAAAAAAAGAAATCTCGGATAGAAGCCCCCAGATTGATCGCGGCGATGGGGTGTTATTGCGTTGTCGCCGGCCTCCGCTGCGGAGGTGTCGCTGCTCTCGTGCTCAGGCTCTTCTACCTCTCTCTCTTTCACTATTCCGTCCTTCTTTCCTTCTTTGCGGTCTTCTTTCTTTCCGTCCTATCTCTCCGACCTTTCTTTTCGTGCTTTGTTTCCATTATTATTTCTTTACATCCTGTTTTCATTCTTATTTCTATACGTATTTCTTTCTTTTTTTCTTGCCTTCTTTCTTCCTTTTCTTATTTCTTTTTTTCATCTTTCTTTCTTTCTGTCTTTCTTTCTCCCTTTCTATTTTCTCTCTTACTTACTTCCTTTCGGTTTTTCGTTCTTTTGGTCATTCTTTTCGTCTTTCTTTTCATCAAAATTTCTTTCCATTCATCATTCTTAGTTCAGCCCTCTTTTTTTCCTTCCCGTCTGTCTTTCTTGCAATCTTTCTTACTTTTTTCCTCATTCTTTCTTTCGTTTCATCTTTTTTCTTTTCATTTTTCTATCTTTTCGTCTTTTCTGTTTTTTCTTTCATTCTATCTCTTTTTATTTAAGTCTTTTTCTATTGTTCTTCCTTTCTCACTTTCTCTCTTTCTCCCTCACTTCCTGTTTCTTTCCCCTCTGTTTTTCATCCTCCTCTCTCCTCCTCCGACACTCTCTACCCAACCCCCTCTCCCTCCCACAGGTCTACTGCTGGGATCAGATCCAGGCCAGACAGATGCGTCCTCCGAAGACTGCCAGAGAATCTTCTAGATCTGACATTGGAGCATGTAGAGACGGGGGAAAGACCACTGCCCAACCCAAGGGATGCCAGAGGCGGCGGGGGGGGGGGGTAAACAAGGCTCTCCCGAAGTGTGTTTCCCGTTGTGTAAGGTACCGCTCGGGTAAGCGCCTGAAATTGCTAGGAGGAAACAACATAAACGGTCGATCAAAGCATCCCGCCTCTAGAATTCTCATTCCGACACTGGCAGGCAGCTTTATCTAGCTAATTGTTGATGTAGAATGCCCGCCGTTGTGGAAATTCCAAAGAAAGACCTCTCGGTTCACAAAGCTCCAGTTATGGTATTCGCTGTCGCTTGCGGTACTTTTGCCTCTCTCGGCGCCGTTACGCGAAGCATCCCATACGCCTCACACGGGCGACACCGTCTCTGAAGACGAAATTGGTATAGATAGATAGATTTATTAAAGTTCGCTTTGAGCTAATGCTCGGTGGCAAACATGATAACAATTAAAATTAGAATTACTAAACATTTTCAACATTTACAATTGGGTTTACTATTAGAATTAGAGGGTCGATATAATAGTTCTAATTTATTTCTAGCTAACTCTAAATTCACTTCTAGTTTACATAACACTTCACTACACTACACTGCACTTCACATCACTTCACTGTATAAGGGCCATGACGATAATAATTATGACAATAATAATAAAAGTAATAGTAATATTAATAATAATAAAAGCAATAATAATATTAACAATAACAATAATAATAAAAGTAATAATAATAATAATAATAATAATAATAATAATAATAATAATAATAATAATAATAATAATAATAATAATAATAATAATAATAATAAAGATAAATGTCTCAGTCAGTATTATTCGAGATGATCTAGATAGAATGAAGCACATTTTTAAATTTGGCTACATTAGAAGGAGAAGCCTCTAGTGCTTCTGCAGGTAGTTTATTCCAATCTACTATAGTGCGATTCACAAAGGAGAACTTGCCTACATCAGTTCTTTGCTTTCTACATCGTATTTTCCAAGGATGGTCTCCTCTGCTTTTATAATCTGATTTCTGTAATCTTTTACCGATATCTGCCCATGCTGTGTCCCCTCTGTATGTCTTATACATTACGCATAAACGCGCCCGTTCCCTTCTCTTAGATAAGGACTCCCATTCTTCTCGTTCGTCACCAACGCACCCGTGATTTACAAACTTTGAGGCCCGTTTTTTAATATTATCTAACGCTTCGATTTGTCCTTTTCTGTACGGGTCCCAGCATGCCGCTCCGTATTCTAAAATTGGACGAACAAGTGTAGTAGGACGAACAAGTGTAGTATCGTAGAAGTACTGTGGTTGGTAACGCAGAAGTGAGTTCGGTAATTTTGCTTGGTTGGTTTATCATTGGCGCCTTCTCTCTCGAACGTTTAATGGAGTATTGCAACTTATTGATGTTTGATGAACAAGGCTGAGAGTTCTGTTTGGTGTGCAAGACGGCCCTGTCGCTTCCCCTACCTCCCAGCCCCACCGCCGGCCCCGCCCCCCTCCCACCGTCCCCCTACCCCCGACCTGATAACAGCGAGCGTGAAGGAGGGTGTGCTCCTCCTAACCTCCTGATGTTCCTTTCAAATTCACCCTTCAAGCACGAAGGGCCCCCGAGCTTCGCCTATCACGAGTTAGGTTAATAGTACGAAGAGCCGTTTATTAGGGGTCCATGGGCAGCGAACGGATAAACAGTCTTTAGAAGCATTTCATTACGAAGCCTATTAAATTTTATTTAATTTTGCATCATACGTCGATACCTGTCAAAAATGGAGATTTCGATATCTGAAGCTCTATAACAGAGACCTTTTTTTGCACAGCATGAAGCACATTAACGTACTTCACCTTTGAACCATGTGTATGAGTAGTTTGAGTTGCGCATGCGCAGAGGTTCAAAAGTTCTATTTGCAAAGGTGCTTCACGCTGAGCAAAAAGACTAATATCGACACATCGTTGCTTTGTGCTATTGTTAGCACCGGTGTCAAATTTCGTTCTGATGACCGTTCTGTTGGCATCGCCGCCAAATTCACTTTGTGGAAGTGCGGTAGCCGCCGCGGCCTGCGTTCTCTGCCGCTGGCCTCAGGCGCGGGGACCGCCCTAATTCATCGCCCTAATCGCATGCGTCATTAATATTTCATCCAGCGCCGCGAGCCCCGTGGGGTTTTTGCGTGCGTCGCTACCTGGAGCGTGGCGCGGCTATCGCGAGCCATCGCCGTCACGGTGGGCCGTTCCGCCGCCCTCCCCGCCCCGCCACCCGCACCTGTCGCGTTCCGCTCGGCCAGCCGCGAACCCCGAACCCGCGACCGCGCGACGCCCCACCCCGCCCCGCGCATGCGCGGTGCGCGAATTTTTTTCTTTTTCTTCTTTTTATTTTTCGTTTTCTCCTTTTTTGTTTTCTTTTCTTTTTTGTTTAACTTCTTTTTTCGTTATCTTCTCTTTTTTGTTTTCTTGTTTTTTTCGTTTTCTTGTTTTTTCGTTTTCTTGTTTTTTCGTTTTCTTGTTTTTTCGTTTTCTTGTTTTTTTCGTTTTCTTTTTATTCGGTTTTCTTGTTTTTTTCATTTTCTTGTTTTTTTCGTCTTCTTGTTTTTTGTTTTCTTGTTTTTTTGTTTTCTTGTTTTTTCATTTTCTTGTTTTTTCGTTTTCTTGTTTTTTCGTTTTCTTCTATTTTCGTTTTCTTTTTTTTTCGTTTTCTTCTTTTTTCTTTTTCTTCTTTCTTCGTTTCCTTCTTTTTTCTTTTTCTTTTTTCATTTTCTTTTCTTTTTTTTAACAAACATGCGGATATGCATAAAGTATATCCACATAAAGTATTCATAAATCATGTGGATACGTACATGTGGAATGGGCATATTTAAATAAGAAGAAAAGTTTTTCAGTAGCAGTTAAGCTTGGGAAGTGAGTCGAGATAAGTCGCAACCGTATTCTGATGTAAAATTCATTGAACATTCTGTAGTTGTGGAACTTATGAATGTTTTGTGCTACTTGCGGCTGGTACCGTCGACGTGGAATTGGGCAAGCGAAGGGAGTCAAATTGGCCGTTTGAAACGATATTTTTTTATTCACCTTGGAGTTGAAGACAAAATAACCCAACTAACTTCTCAAGCATAAATGTCTGAATCACTGCCCATTATTCAGCGCATTCCACACATGTTCTGTTTATTAATTTTCTTCAGCTGTTGGCGGCTCTCGTGAAGTCCCTTCGTGCTTGCAACTAGCCATTGCGATCATTTAACTTTATTGAAGTGAGAAGATCTTTTCTCGCTGTAGAGTACGTCGTCGTTTTGAGTCTTTGGAGCGCAACGAGAAAAGCAACACGTTCTTTCTGACTCACCACTTTTTGTGTGGGCTGCGCTTTGGACATTGTTTATCCTTTGGCATTTATTTCCAAAGAAGAACTAGACGTGTATGTATCTAGTTAAGTGATACCAGCATAAGTAGTTACTACTTGCAATCACTTGCGTTCCATAATGTTTATGGTACACATTAATGGTACACCAGAGAAGCCGATAAATCAAGTGGAGCATCCTATTCCAATATTTTTCTAACGTACTCGATTTCGTGGGTGGTCACAGGCTTAAAAAGCTAGTACCAATTGTACACGATATCTTGTTTCACTCTGTGCCAAAACTCTCTATACAACAAGAAAACATACACAATGGAAAAACTAGACAACAAGAAAGGAAAGTCCTTTGAAAGTTCTTCGGACCAGAAAAAAATACTAAGTAGAGAAAAAGGAAATCTAAAAATCTACATAAACATACACGAAGTGCTAAAGGAAGCTTCACTTTAATGGAAATCTTGTTAGAATGATTGATTAACCAAATGAATCTTCAGTTACATGACCAAAATGAAATGACTAACAAGTAGATTGTGAGAAAAAAAGACATGTAAGAATTGAGGTCAGATATCTGGAAATTAGAGGTATTTCACCACAAGGGTGATGAATCAAGAGATTATGGAAAACAAAGAAACAGAATAATTTAGATGGAAAGAAGAGGAAAAAATGAGATTTTCAAACCAATCATGGGTACGTTGACAAATAGTGAACACGAATCGCGATCAAACCTCTTATTTTAATTATCTCGTAATAAGTATAAAATATAAAAATAACAAAAATAATTTACACTGTAAAGACAAATTGCAGACAACCTGGTTATAACGTGAGTCACATTCTTCGAAATACGCGACGAAAAGTAAAACACAACAATCTGTGCTACATCATTTATGTATAAAAATCTGTTCATTAATATTTGCTTCGTTTCCAGAACAGGGAAAAGAGAATATGGAGAAAGAGCGAATAAGGGGGAGAAGGAGGAAACGTCATAGAGCAAAGAAAAGAAGAAAATGTCATTCGTCGATGTCACATTCATTCTCAATGTGTTGCGTTTTCAGAATGCTGGGCAAGAACTACTTCTTAGTAAGGTTAGACAATCACTTACCATGCAACTCTTGTGACGTGCTTTGCACTAGGAGGAACTTGCAGAACAAAAAGGCACTTGTTCAGCAATTCAATTTTGCACGTGATGCCGATGCGGCATTTGCACTGTTACTCACGTAACTCTTGGTTCAATTTCCGTTTCTCGTGTTAGAATTGTGCAAGTGACTTAGCAAGTTTCTCTAATTTTGCTGACAGGCGCGCCACGTTACAGACACAAGAGCTCTGAACCTAAACTATTTTGGAAGAATTATCTCACTTAACGAATTTTGGTCGCGACCAAATAATATTAATGAAGAAAATTATTCGTAACTCATGGAGTACTCCCAAGAGTTATTCCAAGAGATCTCTCGGCAAACCGAAAGCGTGTACATACGAGATATCAACAA
Source organism: Gryllus longicercus (assembly GCA_038098605.1). Lineage (NCBI taxonomy): Eukaryota > Metazoa > Arthropoda > Insecta > Orthoptera > Gryllidae > Gryllus > Gryllus longicercus. The sequence goes on from JAZDUA010000097.1 coordinate 3,121,124, forward strand.
TAGATAACAATAGAATCTTGTCCAATAAAAAATTTACAACACGTATGCCTGATAGTCTGCAGCTTTGAATATGGGCAAACTGAGTTCAGTAATTAATCGGTCCAATGAATTCTGCAGACCTGTGAATTGTTAATGTAATACAGCTGTCGCCCCCGAGAACACAAGACATGCCTAATATTCATACAAGAAACGTGTACACAAACCACTTTCTGAAAATATTTTACAAGCAAATGTCCTTGAATTGTTAATTTTTATCTTTCTAATTGTTATTAGTTTATATTCAGAGTTTAAAAATAATTGATAGTTTACAAATTACAGAGACAAAACACTGAGATTCAATTGGCGAAAGTGTGTGTCAAAAATGTGAAATAGTCATCATAAAAAGGGTATCAAAAGGCTTCACTAATATGTGCCTTTGTCCTATAACATTAATATGCAAGAACCAGTGACAATCAATAATATATGTATTCTTTCTAAATAAGATTTGTGCTTTTCGTAAGTTTTCCTTCGGAATTCTTGAAATACACCATCGAAATTATATAATTCAATACCACTTTTCATTGCTCATTACTGACAGGGAATGTAATAGATTGTTGAGACTTAATACAATGGAGAAAATTTGTATTAGATAGTTTCAATTTAGAAATGAACGGTCAGATATTTGGTGAACGCCATTGGCCTCCGGGTGACGCAGTGTCGAAGGCCGTTTTGCACCGTTTCAATCATGTTAACCAGCCATTGCAATTTAATTAACCCCACAAAACACCCAGGCAGGTTCCATTCAGTGGCGTAGCCTGACTTTCTGACCTAGGCAAGCTGTCGTTTGAAACTGTGAGTCGCGTAAGTGTGATGATCCCTAAGTCGGTTGATAATTCAGAACGTACACTTTTTTAGTTGATAAAGTATATTCCTGTGAGAAAATTGTCATTCAAGAAGTTACTTCACACGCTTTTAAGCGACACAAAACGAAAATAAATCGCTCTGGGGATCCATTCCTTGAGACCTTTTTTTTTCTTCTGTGATAGAGATGTTTCTTTCAACTAATATAACGCAACGAGACACTGGGCTTCTCTCAGCGCCTACATCCCCGTTATTCATGTGTTTCTCCGCTCGTGCCTACCAAGGTCTTGTCATCTATGTTGGAAGTGGGTTTTTTACTCACACATGCAGATTCACTTTTCCTGCACTCTTTACACGTGTTCAATAATAAGTGGAATTCATCAATTTTTAACACTAGATAATAACAATATTCTCGAACACTATGCTTAACAAAATTAACCACTTGGGTGGTAAACGCTCTTCATAAAAATGCAGAGCAGAAAAGAGAATAATATACATCCGGCTGGACTTCGTGTACTTGCCTTGTAATTCAAATTTATCTCTCGGGGCCTAGGGTATTTTCGAGAAGGGCTTCCGCCGTCGATCTTAACCTGAACCTACACTGTTACATTTATATACATACATTTATTAGAACTGCAAATGGGTATGACCCGGTGGCACTTAAGTGACAATAATTGCAAAAATTACAACACTTACATTAATAATAATAATATAATAATAATAAAATAATAATAATAATAATAATAATAATAATAATAATAATAATAATAATAATAATAATAATAATACCGTACTATACAGTACAAGACGAGACGATATCTATTCAAGTTTTTAAACTGCAAACTAGCAGTAAGACCCCAGAGAATTCTGACCTTCAGAATTTTATTCGAGACTAGCGGACCCGACAGACTTCGTTCTGTCCAAAAGATTTGTAATGTGACAGTTTTTTGTTCCTACATATTTTATAGTCTGGGCAAAAAATCTCCTGAACAGAACCGTCACCCTGGTGATAGGGCGTTGTGAATAAGAAATATAATTAAATAAAACATATATAAGCATTTAAAAGTAAGTAATCGCTTTATTGTTAATCATGTGAATCATAATTATTAACAAAAAACAGTTTTATTTTCATTGTAGTGCTTTGTGATATACAATGTTTTTTGTTTGATTACCTGGCGCATAGACAAACAAATCTGATGGTTTTCCAACACGGGAACAGGCAACATACAATTGACCATGTGAGAAACATGGGTTTTCCAGATTAATACCACAAACACTTAATGATTGCCCCTGGGACTTGTTTATGGTCATAGCAAAAGCAAGCCGAACTGGAAACTGTAGTCGTTTAAAGTTAAACGGCACATCAGTCGGAATCATTGGGATGCGCGGTATGAGAACGTCTTCTCCTTTATATTTTTCTTTCAGTATAGTTGCTTCTATCACGTTGTTTAGTAATTTTTTTATCGCTAACCGTGTGCCGTTGCAAAGACGTGGTTGGTTGATATTTCGCAACATTATAACTACCGATCCAACCTTTAATTGAAGATTGTGAGGTGGCAATCCTGGTAAATCCAGCGAGTTTAAAAATTCTGGTGGATAGTTCACTACATCATCTTGGTTAGTGGCCAAATCAACTGATTTATATATCCTCGATTCGCCTGTAATTTGTTCTTGAATTTTTAAATTTAATTCATTTACATCTATGTTTTTTGCAGCCAATATAGCTCGTTCGCTCAACCAATCATGGTTTCTGTAATTTTGAGAAACATCTGGAAACACCTTCTGAATAAGTTCATCTTTTGATCGAGTTAACTGACAAAAACTTTGAGGAAAGTTAATGCAGCCAGTCAACATGTCTATAGGAAATTTGCCATTACCAATGTCAATGAGTTGTTTAGAGTATGTTTCCAGATTGGTCATTTTGCAACTTGACACACATATTCTTGCTTAAATAAAGTACTCTGACATGTTTCCACAAACTGGAGGACTTTAGACATGCATTGAGTTCATCAGCTGGTGTTGATCGTGGAATCACTGGCAATGTTTGACGAAAATCTCCTGCTAATAAAATCATTGCACCACCAAATTGGTTATGATTGTTCCGTAGATCTTTTAAGGTTCTGTCTAAAGCCTCCAAAGATTTTTAATGTGCCATCGTGCATTCATCCCAAACAATTAATTTACATTGCTGCAAGACCTTTGCCATTGCAGAGTTCTTCGAAATGTTGCAGGTCGGAGTTTCATTGCTTTGCATATTTAATGGCAATTTTAATGCTGAATGTGCTGTTCGACCACCGTCAAGCAAAGTTGCTGCGATTCCCGACGAAGCGAGTGCAAGTGCAATTTTATTTTGTGAGCGAATCGTTGCTAATATTAATGAAATCAAGAAAGTTTTTCCTGTACCACCAGGTGCATCTAAGAAGTAAATCCCTCCAGTTTCATCATTTGTTACTTTCATAAGAGTATCAAATACGTACTTCTGTTTTTCATTCAACAGTGCAAGATTTGTTTGAATTAATTATTTCAAAGTGTTGAGATCATACAGTTTTTCTCGATTCAACTCTTGGTTAAAAGCATCATGCATTGGACGATTTGGGCGCGGCCAGGCCTACCTTGAAATATACTTAATACATACCTTGAAAGTTGGCATAAAATTTTCCTGAACTACGTTTGTTGACCCAAATGAAGTCATTTGAAAGCAATTGTTATATTGTTGGATATTTGTCAAAAAGTCTATGGAATCTGTTCCTATTCCTGAAACTAATGAGTACAATGGCTCTGGTGGTGGTTCCAATGGTATCAATTTCACTTTACCATTTGCGCAACACAATCCATTAGCTTCGTTTTTAAATTTCATTGCCTTACAATATGAGCAAACCGAGTTCATATAACCAATAACAACACATTGGTAGTTACTGTAGTCAATTGACACATCGTAACTGAAAGCAGCTTGATTCAAACTTGCGCGATTATTAGTTGAATGTAGCGCTCGCGCTTCACGCGTTCGTGATATCCGAATTCTTTCACGTTCATTTCGGTCGTCACGTTCTTGTGCAGCATGATTAGATCGGTAATTAGCTTGCTTTGTAGCATTTCGGGTTCTTCTACCTAAATTGCTTCGTCTAATAGGAGGCATATCTATATTAAATATTTTCGGAACGCGACATTAAATCCTCCAACCATGTATTCTGTGCTCCAACGCACACACGCACACTGTTTTGATAGATATGATTGAATTTGAACTTTGTATAACGGTAATAAAGTGCACATTGACTCTTTGACGTTACGAACATACCTACAACAATGAGTGCTTTAGCTGAGTGAGAGATAGCTAGTGTGAGATAGTGAGAGATAGATAGAGATAGCTAGAGTGATAAAGCTCAAATTGACTCTACGTTTTAGTTAGAAAACGTTTGTATGGGAAAAAGAAAAAGGCTGTTTTTAGGGTTTTTCCGGCAATTATTCGAATTTTTCTCGACGTAAAAACCATCCTTGGACTTCAACGAACATTTTAAAAAAAGAATTGCCCAAATTGGTCCAGGCGTTGTTGAGTTATGCGGTTACCAACACATTTTGCGATTCATTTTTATATTATAGATAAGTGACGAACCAACACGGAATGAAAATGCAACGAAAATGAAATACCTTTACGATTTTCAAATATAAATATTGCGCTTTAAAATTGAAAGGGATGCTTCCAACACATACGTGGACGCTACGTCCCCGGTTCCCTCACTGAAGACGACCACCATACAATGGTCGAAACGTCGGCGCCACAGTCTTCAATGCTGCGTCATTCAGACAGCCGAGAACGTTCACACGATTCTAGGCGAGGAAGTCTACAACTTTGCTTAGTAACTAATTGTCTGTCCGGGAGATGCCGCGTCCTAGGCACAGTTGCCAACGTTTCGGCCGCCATTCTGCAAACTTCCTCAGGGCCAAATGCATCCGAAACGATGGCACCTGTGCCTAAGATGCGGAGTCGCATGGACAGTCAAGTAGCTACTGACTTCGGGCGTGGAAGCCTATACTCTCATACAACTTTGTTTGATGTATTCCTTGGCATCATTTGAATATCCTGAGTCTGTACTCAATGGGCTGATATGGGCGCTAAAAAGACGTTCCAGGCAATAAAACCAAACTCAACATTCGCTCATTTTATTTAAATAAACCATTACGAAGTGCACTAGTGATGCCGATGCCCAAAGAAATATTAAGTGAAATTCGTTCCTCTGACAGAAAATGCGTTTCTCAGAAACATTTTGTTCACTTTGCCCTGAATAGAAAACGTAAATCAATTTTCTCGGACGTTGTATTTGTTGATATCCCTAACAATATGTAGGTTTTCTCTTCTTCCATTCCAAAAGATGGCTGCCACCTGGCTGTATCCAGCATATTTTACAGTTTTCGTATTTGCCGACCATGTGAACATTTCTGTGTAATCCACGTTGCTTGGGCAGTACCTATTTTCATTTTATTTATTTGATATTATTTGTTTGTTTTTCCCCACAAAATTCATTGAATTTCTTTTTGCACAGCTTATGTTAATGTTTCAATATTCTCCTCCTTGCTAGAGACCCACTGAGGATGGGAAAATTGTTTCCCGAAAGTTAACTCGGGGTAATAATTAATAAAATTATTAAACTTTTCGTGGAGGATTATTTCCTTTACAATATTATGGATTACCACAAAATATCTGCGACCACCATGGAATGTATTTGTAGAGTTCGCGCTTCCTTCCTGGAAGGACGTATATGTTGAAGTGTCCATGGCTGCGAAACCCAAAGGTTTGGTGAAATCAGAAAAGGAGTCACGTTTGCACGCTCCACCTTAAGCCTGTTTTATACAATCATTTTTTCATCATTTTTCGCCAGTACAGAAAAGAGACAGACCAGATTGGATGTAATTTATACGAAAAAATGACGCATGATTCATTTTTAGTACAGTTTTCATCCAGTTTGACTACCGCGCTCCTGGCGTCACTTTTCGGAACTTTCTCTGGTTTGTCATGCGTTTGGTGCGATTTGTTCATTTTGATGTTTCGAGAGCGTTATGATGTATTGAATTGTAATGTAATGTGATTATGTAGTGAGAAATAAATCATGTACTGTGTTCTAATGTCACCACGTTCCCTGCTCAGTCCAAATAAAACCTAACTTAATTTGTTATCATAGATGCGATGTTCAAATGTTTCAAATGTTTGATCTGAAGCTTTTTGTGGCGTCCAGAGGAAGTATTTTCATTACGATTACGTACAAAGACAAGAAATGATCATGTAAAACGCTGGAATGACTTTCATCCAGTTTCGGCATCGAAACATAACGCGTAGAAACGAACGTCCTTTTTCCATCCACTTTCTGAACAGAAAAATGATGCAAAAAGATGCAAAAATGTCCGTATAAAACAGACGAGGATGATGACGAGGATGCTTTCTGTTTCTACTGGCCGAATTCAACAACGCGAGCGCCAAGTTCTGCGAAGTCTACGAAGCAAACACGTTTATTAAATAACCCTTTTCTGCATTTTAGTTGCTTATAATTTAGCTCGAATAATAGGCTGGCCTCTGTAACTGGAATCATCTATCATGAAATATGATTTTATTATTCAAAGCTTTTGATAAAATGTCATGTTTCTTGGCAAATACCATGCTTTTTACGAGTATATGCAATATATTAAACACATAACCTGTTTGTAAATGATTTAATACAAAGATGGCATCTATGAAAACTATATAATAATACTACAAGTTCAAAGAACTACAGATCATTTACTGATATGTCCGAATGAAGGTGAACAACATCGTATTGAGTTTAATCTACCTGAAACCGCAGCTATTAGGTGCATCGATAGAGATATGTTAATAGTATTCTCTAACTTGTCTCTTATCTTCCTACTTCCGTTTGAATATTTCATATGAATGACACAACAATCGACAATCTTCAATGTTAATTTTAAAAGTAAGATGCATGATGATTATATTTTTATACACGTTATCGTGGAGTTTCGTACATGTAAATCTATATCTGTAGAACTAAAGCCAAGTATTTGATTAAAGTTTTTTAACATAGAAACAAATTGTCTGAGAAATGCATTCAATGCCGTTAATTATAATTACGCCCCTTAAGGGTTTTTTCGACTACGTATCGTACTAATAATTTACGAAAGATGTGCAAGATGATATCGCGAAGAAGAAATCATAAATATTCAGTCTGATCAGTAAAATCTTATTCTACTACTTATTAGAATTGATTGTAATGTTCTATGCGCTAACGTTGGTATCAAGCGAGGGAAAATCCTAGAGTACATATTCCTACAAATACATAAACATTTAATTTTCATAATCCATTCACTCGTAATTCAAATAAATCATATAAAGTCATCATGGTTTCTCGTGGTTCCCGAAGATTTGTAGTTTTTGTTTACTCAAGTACATTTGAGAAAAAAATTATTGAATTTTGACAAAAATAATTATTTAAATTTCATTCTCCTTATAGAGTTGTGAAATGGATTTTTTCCTTAGTTAATTGCGACAAACTTTGCGTATAAATACGGTTAAATCAATGGTTGTCTGTCTGTCATTACAGCTCCAGGGTCCATCACTAATAAGGCTTCTTGGACAATAAGTTAAAAAAAATGAAAGGATAGTTTGCTATTCCTTTCTTCACCAACCCAAAAAGTGTCTGTGTACCACGTGATCCAACGAGTAACACTTTTCACGCCACGGACTATACTCGGGACCATCCGCACCGCCTGCTACTTCCCTTTTACCATACATAACCCTACTTCCATTTCCCAGGCATACAATCAGCCTACAAACTGATCTTGACCCCTCCGGGAAACGAATCCAGTTGCACAAGGCAGAAGAATATTGATTATACTATTTTCAAGTATATACAAGAAAACTCTTCTCAAGCATTAGAGGAAATTGAAAGAGGACATGCATCTCCTTCAACGAATTTTGTTTGTTGAAAAGAAAAATAAATCTTTTACAGATAAATTTCCAATCCTGGAAGCATAAGTGTTTTCATACTTGGCAAGATATTTGGAATCGATTTCAATAACAGAACATAAGATTTATAATTCCTTGAATCCTCAAACCTCAATGTTTACAACATCGATTCGTTTCGACATAGAATTTTAATGGTAACATGTTACATCAACACATGTTATAACCACGCTACGGTCAATTATATGATTAATGCAACTGATTTGAATTCGAATCTATTTATTATTACCAAACTCAAGCTTTTTTTAAAAATAATTTAGTATCAACATAGGATTTAACTTGACGAAACTACATTCAATTCTGAATACAGTGAACTTGGATTTATTGTGTACTTTCGCTTAGAGTGAATTTAAGTTTAATGGATAATGAAGGGGAATGAGGGAACCGTTCTACTGAATTGCTTTAGCTTCGCAATGGCAGTTCTGTCAAGTACTGTAATGCCAAAGAGAAAACAAAATTAAGAAGGTGCTCCAACAGTAGAAAATATATTGAAAAGTGTTAACAATTCACTAAAAAAGCCAAGTGGACAATGTGCCATACCTCTGAAATAATAAAATCAGTGATAGTTGAAACTAGTGGTGCTACAGAACAGTATCGAATTCATTTCAAAATCGCAGGGTTTCCAGTCGGTCCTCCTGGACCGGGGAATATTCATTTTGGTAAATATCTTACGAATTGTTCGGCGCTAGTGTGGTTCACAGACGGACAAACGAACCGAGGTACGGGCGGATAGACGGACTAACGGGCGGACGGGCAGACAGATGACAGTCGGCCACACGAAGAGACATTTTGCTCAGGGAATCCAAAACGTGCATTTCGTTAAAATCTTGAAAACGATTTTCTGCAACGGTACATAACTTATTGTACTCCTCTACACATACACTACGTATACGAGAAAGTAACAATTGGTGGCATTGAATGGCACATACTTTCTCGCACTAGTTACATTCCGAATCTCTTTAGCCCAGGATAGCCGTTCAGTTTTGCCCCACTCTCTTCACATCTACTAACTGGCGGCACATAAAAGAAATATTTGCTTTCTCGTGTACGTAAAATAGGGGGGAAATGTGAAAAAAATGTCTTTAAGCGCTAATAGACGGCAGCTGGAAAGAGGGTAGGGAATAAACAAAAAGCTAACCCAGTCTAAGGAGATTAGAAAACTAGCTAATACGAGAACGTCTGTGCCATTCTCTAGCACCACTAATTTATCTTTATCTCAATTTTCAGTCCTCGAATAGAAGGGACGAATAGAAACACGACCTTAGCTATATTGCAAAAGAGAAAAACATAGCACTAAATGCGCATTTTCATCGAAAAATTTGGAGACGTTCTTAAAATCGCCATTTTTTTCAGCATTACATAACCTTCTCTATACTACGTATGTGCGAGTAGTACGCGCAGAAGTGAGAACGTAAAATATTTTTTGAATGCACAGTGTATAGAGAACCAAACTGCTAGTTTCCAGCAGTTCACTACAACCGAAGTAAACGGTATAAGGTAATAAACTGTCGATTGCTGGCGAAATGAGGGCGCCATTGACTGAACATCACGTCTACAACCCAAACCTTCCGTGAATATATGGTGCGTGCAATTGATTTTAATTCGGCCTGGCCGCCCCCGGCGACGCGTGGGCCTTCTCGGAACCCCCTCGCCTCCTCCTCCCTCCCCGCCCGACGGGAAGCGCCCCCCTCTGCCGCTGCGTTTATAAATAGGCTCCATAGGCCCTCGCGGCCGGGGAAGGGAGCGAATGTCCACGGGCGAGATGATTGCGAAAAGCGGCCGCTTATTAGTGAGTTTTTTGCGCAGCCTGCGACTACATAGACACCGCCCGCGTGCAGCGGTATGGAGGTTAGCACCCTGGATTTCTAATCAGCGGCTGAGATTGCTCAGAACAACAGGTGTTGCCAATGCAGCGTACCCGACAGGGAGATCGTAGGGGTTGAGTATTGACGATGACGAATTTTCGATACTAGCCAGAAAGCAATGTCCAATGCAACTGCTGCCTGGAAGAGGGTTCTCCTTTTAGACATACGCACATATGCTTACACTTACTGCACTACACTATCACTCATACGGGAGCTTAGACATTGCTCCGGCCAGGGCAGTGTCTGGCTAGGAGAGATACCTGCAAGAGGGGGAAACGCGCGCTGTAAACTAACGTATAGGTTGGCGATGGACCTCATGTCCTAGTGAGGGTGGAACATCACCTCACGTCCCAGGACACAACAGGTACTACATCTATGTGGCTAAGGACCAAAGCAGATCACGAGCCCGAAAACACAAGACAATCAATGAGTCAATCAGCTTCCTTTACTCAAGTTTGCAGGTTCAAATGCGTCTAATTGTATTAGATTTGCGAATTTTTCGTGGTTTCCCCGACCAACAATAGGCGAATGTCGTAGCAGTACGCTCACAAACGCGCCACTCCGCATGCAATATTTCCTTCCCCTTCCTAGTCCGTATTCTCACCCGTTACTTACATACACTTACACTTACATGCACTACACTACCACACTGCCTCGTTGGTAGGAAATACCTGTTTGGACAAAGCCCGCTAGCCCGAAGTGTAGGTCGGTGCAGAATCTCACCATCCAGTGGGATTTCAGAAGATCACCACCACCTCCCAAAGAAAAACATGTACTACACTTACGGGACTAATGATCTCAGGCGTTTGACGCACCCGGAAGCACAAAATAATGAATAACTACAGCAGAGGTGGAACACCGTCTCACTTTCCGGGATATAACATGCACTACGTCTACGTGAATAATGACCGGAGCAGTTCGCGATCTCGAAAACACAAGACAATCAATCAATCAATCAATCAATCAACTGGCTTCCTAAGCTCAAGGTCATTGGTTCAAATGCCGCAACTGGAAGTTAATTTACGAAAAGTGGAAAATCTTCACGTGTCATGTCATGCCTCTGGCATGTAAACGATCACTGGTTAAATGACCCGTAAAATTAAATTCTCCAGTCCTAATCAGATTCCATAAGTGTTCGGTCAGGGAACGTCTCAAATAAGGGACAGATGCGATTGAGATCGTAGTTGGGTCTGTTGCTTGGGATCGAAGATAGATAAAAGCTATCGGACGTGTTGGGCTGCCACGTGGTGCCATGTGTAAAAATATCTATTAAGTCAGCTGTGTGGGATGAGAAAGGACACGTATTGAAATCCCGGTCTTTGTTATACACAACAAAGTAGATACAATAAACTATTATATGCAATTACATGATTAATTAACGTTTCATGAGCAGAGGGTGTTTTTATTTCATTTCATTGTACGACGATTCGTTGTTCGCAATTGAAATGTCAATGTGTTCTGTTGTCGGCATATTGTCAGAATGGCACATTTGTTTGCTTATGGAGCTAGACACTCATACAGCGGTTCAAGAAGGAATTACTTTCATGAACATCTAAAGTATGTGTTATATCAATCAGGGTCCTACCAAATATGAGGAATATCGCACTCCGATATTTTTGTAATGTAACTTGAAAATTCATGAATGTTCGTAAGTTCTCATCACCGTTCTTAGTGTATATGCCATCTTGTTTCACGCTTTGCGGAAAATACTATTCTTTTTTTAGTTTTGTGCTCATTTTTAACCTTGTATTTAGTGGCCCATTTGGCGTAGAGATATATTTCTTCCGATCGCAAATCACACGTGGCGAGTACTAGTCAGTAGTCGATAGGTGGAGCGACGTCTTCGCTGTTTGGTCACAGTTACGATTCTTGGCCGTAGAGATGTTTGATGATAGATGAACGTATTATTCTGAAAGATGAGTGAACAAGCACCAACTTCTTTGCCCAATGCGAAGGTAGAAATCGGACCTAACCCAACGAACCTGATCAACGAGCGTTTCCCGCTTGAACCACATCAGCTACACGAGTCAGCAATCCGGGAATTTATTGAATTGAATTTGCCTTATTTTACGTGGCGAGACTCGGGCCATCAGGCCCGCTCTTCCGTCTGACCACGCAAATTTCGCTACGCTCCTTTCACCAACTAGCACAGGAAGGAGGTATTTCTTGGGCGAGAAACAGGCGATTTTGAATTTAGCTCAAAGGCGTCATTTAGGCTTGAGGATCTTTTACATGCAAGTAAATCTACTAACATGGGACAGCCGGCTTTACTTCCCCTCCGAAGGAAGGCGTACGAAGGATTTTGTCGCCCTAAAAATTCGCGGCCTTTGAACCCGCGAGCTTGGGTATAACAGTCCGGTACGCTAACCGTCACACCATCGCCGCCGCTATAAATTTTTTTTACATGGAAACGGGTAAATTTTTAATTTTAAACAATGTAATCCTCCATTTTCTTCAAATCTTACGAAATCATATCACTCTCCTGCATGGCACATTAGAATAGTTTTGCAACCTTCATTCTGTGCCTCGAAATCATTAACATTATGTTAATTGTTAAAACTAGGGAGTTGCCGTGCGAATAATTCTCATGGAGGTCAATATATGTCCAATCTCGTAGAGTACTTAAACACCAGTTTCCTTCCATCCTTATGAATTATTCATCCAAGAATGGAAAAGGAATGACAATGTAGTTACTAGTAGAGTAATCATAGTCGTATTGCACTGTAGTTATAATATAGACGTGTCCAAATCAATCATATGTTATAGAGCGTATTAGCGCATGTTGTAATGAGTTTGCAATTGAAAATTCGAAAACCGAGATGGTACAGAATTGCGACGGGGGTTGCGAATTATTGAAAAAATGCATGACATGCTACTTGAGTCGTTCGACGATTTTACCTGGATAAGTTTTCTAAAAGAGGTCCGGAAAAACACTTAGAAAATGGTTTTTAAAAATGACACTCTTGAACCATGCTGCTTCATCTTTTCAATGAAAATTAGAACTATTGCTTTTTACAAAGATCGTTACCTAACCCAATGGAATCACTCATCACATTCCCTTGCCAGTTATCTGTGGTGTTCATGTGAAAGTCTCTGTACATCCATGTATGCACGCGCATATAGTATGTCTAAATATTTGGGCAATGAATGTGTGGGCGTGTGAATAAATGAGTGTGTGTTTTGTACTAGAGGTCTTTCAACGAAGGTCTTACGATGGGTTTCTAAATTTATGGAAGAAAAGTGTCATGTGACGGAACCACTGTCGGCCACGAATTTCCAAATGAGATTCCACGGGAAGGACGGCAGACAGGTTGTTTCGTGGGTAACAATCACACACACAAACTACATGGTATGTGATGCTGAGTCTTCTGAAAATATCCAGCTGACCTCGTAAAAAAAGATTCTCACACATGTTATGATATTATTCTTAAATACGTTATGTTTAATTTACCGCAAAATCTGTTTTATTAGACACATAATTCTTATTGTATACATAAGATATTAGATTCTTAAGCCTTGTTTTAAACTCAATGGTATATCAAGAATGGTTTTAATTCTATTTCTCTGAGACCTTGAGAGGAAATGTTCAAATGGTCTTTTGTTGGCTTATGAACAGATAATGGTTTACACCTCACCAGCAGCACGTCTTTAAGGATAAACTAGCGTAAGAAAAGTTAACCTTCTTAAGAAGATGAAAATAAAGACAAAGAGGAACGCAGAGAAGAAAGACACAGAATAAAGTGAATCATTATCATCAATTGCATTAATTTAATCTAGTCCAGAAAATATTGACTGCATATTATCGTCTACCTCCACCAACTACAAATATCTATTTTACAAAATCTAGATAGTACACTCCTTGCGTGTGCTGAATAAGTCCAGAATATGAATAAATAGATTAGCAAGTGGTTTCAACGTAATTAATACGCTTTTGATTTTGTTACTAAATATCGGTGTTGGTCTCATACTTGCGTGCTCCTTATTTTCGATTATGAAGTGATCATTCTCATACGAAAACTAAATATTTTAACGTATGCTTTAATTATCCCACCACAGAAAAAAACACTTTTACTCTTTATTTTATAAATGTGACAACTTGTGCTTCAATTTGGTGATGACACTCTTTATCACTCGCTTGACACTCCATCGCATTCATTCAACTTACAAATGATAGCATTCTGTTTTCCATTAACGTCACATAGTTTCAATTGTTTCTGATGTTCCCTGCAGACGGGGGATGAGTGAGAGTTAACTCAACCTTCGGTTCTGTTCTAATGGACGATTGGAAACATCCATCCGGTTTCCTGAGTTTCTCTGCGATACCCACGTCGTTAGTACCAAAGACGGCGCAGTGGGGAGGGGCAGGAAGATGACGAGGTTTATCCGCTGCCCAAGGATTCGTATAGTTCCCACTTGGTTTATCGTTTTGACGTGGCAGTGATTCTCGACTCAGAGAAAATTGAGGAGGGATTTGAATCGCGCGCAACCTTGTGCCCGACCTCGGCAGCCAGTATCACAATTTTAAGAACACTCGCTGTTCGCAAATGGTCGAATGACCTCCTGAGTCTACGACAGCGCTTGAGGTCTTGGAAATGCGCACAAAGCTGACGTGACATAGACTTCGGCGAATCAAAAAATAATACATTCGGCACTTTCAATGGTAATCTAAAATTCTTACATAAAAACAGTACATAAATTATTTACTGATACTATTTTAAGGAACTCCCTGGTGTGCTTCTTTCCACCTAAAATGTCACATAACATCTATAAATTAAACCTTTACCATTCAGGTCCCACAGGGAAGAATGGCCGTACAAATAATTTTGGAATATTGTCGACACCTACATTCGGTTCAGGTCAACTGGCGATTGTGACAGGTTCTAAAACAGCAGAGCGTTGCCGCCGGCCGCATTGCTCCGTTAGCTAGATGAACCTAGCTCCGGGTGGCAATGCCTCGGAAGAGCCAGTTCACTAAGTGCCGTTGGAGGTTACGAGCAGTTTTCGAATTGCTTTAGTTTGCACATAGTCACTAAAATAACGCTGTAAGAATTAATACGAATCGTGCCTAAAAGTACGTGGAAATATTAAAACGAATCTTAAAGAAGCGAAATTAAAAGTGATGTGAAATCTCCAGAATTACCGACAACTAGCGTCACAGAACACGCGCTCTTCAATGCCATCGTGCTGATAACTAAACGCGCAGTAAACCGACGTTTAATTACAGAGTAACTCATGTAAATATTTCTTAAATTTAAAAGTTTTTATGTCAGAGTTCTTGTGTTCTAACAACACATAAATTGTTTTCATGTCTTCACCTGTTTGCGTAATGACAAACCCTTACCACAAATTAATGTAAATCATGTATAAATGTGCCGGCCTGAGTGGCTTAGGTGGCTAAGAGCGTGTACCGAATGAGCGCTTCGGTCCGGTTGCGCGTACGAGTCTCGCCTTGGGTGTGGTTGTTTGTCCCTTGACTCTCATTTACGTGTTGTCGCGGAGGGCCTCGCGTTTCGCTGACAACCATTTCAGAGAAGCCCGCACGCGTGTTGTTGTCTAGGGTACGCTCAAATACGCCTCCCATCGGGACGTACAGGGTAACTGGCTGTCGGCTGAATAAAAGCTCTAGAAAAAAATTTAAACATTACTTACCAATCATGCTCCTCAATGAAGTTTGCCGTAAATGAATGTCAAAATGATGTCACATATGACAGAACTATCTGTGTCATTGGGATGCTGTGGACATTGCAGATATGAAACTCCGCTGTTAGACTGCGTAAGAAGACACTGCAGTTCTTGAGCATTCTCACACTCTGTCTCGCTCCGATTCGACAAGGCCTGTCGTCGCTCACACCCCAGTTCACAAATGCGCGTCTGTGCCATTTGAATTCGCAGAAAACAGTTTTATCTCACGTGAGTCTTGCCTGTGTGCTTCGCCCCACTACAAGAACAACTTGGACGTTGTGGAACAGATTTTGTTAAAAAACTGCCGTGTAGATGCCCAACGCATCTAAACCTATGACATAAATATTTGTTCATCATTTTTGCAAAACACCGCAGTTCTTTATAGTGCTTACGATATAAATAGCTTTTCGATAGTTTCTCAGAGTAGAACTGTATGTAGTCCACGGATTTTTGTTTGGTGTGTTTTTGCTCTACATCCGATTCTACGAACGACGTTTTTGTTTTCAGTATACACGAGTGCAATACACGAGATATACCGTTACGATTAAATATTTAGAAGTGATTTTAAAAAATAATTTAATATAGGATACTCACAATAAAGCAATGGCAGAGCATACCTAAATATTTCAAAATTGCAACCAAGTCTTGAATTCAGAACGTCAAGAAAAACAGAATATATATTAGTAATATTCAGATAAATCACAGGCCAACATTAATCTATGCATGTTTAGAAAAATCATATCACTTCAAATAATTTTAAGTCATTACAAATTACACAAAATGAAATCTTAAACAAACATCATCAAAGCACCATGGTTCATTACGGATACCCAAGTATGAAAATAACTCAAAGTAGATGCCCTAGACTCCTTTACACAAATATTATGAAACCGGTTCCACTCCTCAATTACAGTTCTAGCTTTCTTTCCAGAATACAACGTAGGTGGGACTTTGAGAGACCTAGGATGTTGTCGCTTACAAATCCCAAAGGTACATTTCTACCGCAGCGCCTAATATTTTTTGCACATAAAACTCTTATGATATTCAACTATTTTATAACATCCTTAACTAGTACTTACCTCAACATAATAATCATTCGAAATTAGAGTAAATCTGACAGATGTCTTTGAATGTCCAATTTAATAAGATAATTAATGTAAAAGAATTAACATCTTTGTAAGACCATAGAGTCAATTATATTTCATTGAAAATAATAGTTATTTATGCAACCAGGGCGTTATAAGGGTTAGGTCATTAGAAGCAGTTAACGTCCTCCGCACATATAATATATTATTTTTTACCTATGTTGAATGATTCAGATACTTTTATTTACTAGTTAACTGGATGCTGACTTGAATTTTCATATTTCCCTCCCATAATTTTCTCCGTAAGAGAACATAATACCATCATTCACCTGTTTTCCTATTTCCCTCGTACCCACGACTCTCTCGATGCAGGTGAGTTATGCAGTTATAGCGAGCTCCGTATTGAAGGCAATAACGTATCAGTAAATAATAAAACATATCCCCCCCCCCGTATTTAAGATTCTCTGCTTGAGAGCATGAGAGCTCGCGAAAGCCATCAAGGTCACCGTGGCGCGTGTTGCTGGGTCATTTTAATTTCAGGGATACAACGAGGACGAACTCTCGTCGTCCTGCACGCGCACGACAAGGTCCAAGAACACTCCCGAAATCCTGTCTGTAAAATTAAATTCCGTTTTCATCGGAATTGCCTTTGTGCGTTGTCGCTAACAAACAGGCAATTATTTACCGGTGTATCAAGACAATTGAAAAGCTCGTCCTTGTGACAACGCTCAACCGGAAGTTTTAATTTTCGATTATTCAAAATTGTTACGACTCAAGATGAACATTTAGATTAATAATAAACAGGTTGACTTGGAATCACTGAAAATGAACGATGCTAATTATTAACATCAAGTACAAGAAACACCCCACATTTCGCTCCCAGTCTGACAACTTTTCTACGCTTTCAGCGTAAGAATTTTAAAAAAAGTAACAGTGTTCCGTGAAAAATAGGCACAGAAAACTTATATGTTCATTTAAAAAACTAGATATGAACTCGGAATTTACAGAGTGGAAATTACAATGACATTTAAAGAATAACGTATGTTCGTGAAACTACGACAGCAAATTAAAATTGTATTATCAAAGAAATGTCTAAATTACAGAGTACATAGACTGATGCCATAGGCATGGATGGATCCAGAAAGTACTTCGGGAGAACGGAGTAGTTGCAGTTCGGGGCCCCTAATTAGATTTAAAACACGTAAATATTAAAATAAAATAAAACATCTTTACCTTGACACAAAAAACCAAGTGTATTCAGGACGGGAATAAACAATTTCTCGGCACGTGTATAAGTCCAATCTTCGCACATGGGAGAAGTTGTTGGTGCCGGTTCAAGAGATCTCAACATCCCAAATAGTTTCCGTCAGAAAATAATTATTTGCATCAGTGAAAGACTGAGGAGACTGGTTGACAACACCGGTACCTTTGTTGAGATTTGAAGTATTATTTTGTTTTCTTATATAACAAAACTTGTGTATACTTGTTTTTAATAAATTACAATAAAAATTTACAGAAACTACAACAAATTTCTAATACGTGTCTTCATGATGGGAATAAGCATGTATTGGGTCCGCCGGGGGGGGGGGGCGTGGTCCCCGCCGGCCGGGGTGGGGTGGGGGGAGTGTCGCCTTCTCGGAAGCGCGCGGTCACCCGGGGCCAGGGTGAACGCCCGCCGCGTTTCCGGGTCCTCGGCAGACGCACCGCGCCTGGTTTTTCGGGTAGCAGGAGGCGGCCGCGGCAGCAGGTTTCGGCCTCCGCCACCGCTGCCGCCGCCGCCGTGACCGCGGCCGCACGCGAAATTTTTCGCGTGGTAACGGACTACGAAAGCGGCGGCAGCGCAAAGGGGGGCGGAGGAGGGGGCGGTCGTGAAGTAACCCGGCGGGCGGGGGAGACTGGTTCCACGAGGACGAGTTAAGGCCGACGGGGCGGGCCGGTGGGCGAGGATATGCCCGGAATAATTGTTCGTTACGGGCGGTGTCCGTGAGGCTGGGCTAGCGAGCGGGTGAGGGGGCGGGAGGTAGGGAGGGGGAGAGAACCCCTCAGCGCGTGGAGTGCGTGAGGGGGGCTGCTCGCTCACACATCGATTATATTCCCCGGCGGCGGCGGCGGCGGCGGCGGTGGAGGCGACCGTAGGCTGTTGGCCGGGCGGGCCTCTCTCGATGCTTTTTCCACCCCTATGCGCTATATTTAACCGGCAGGAGCGATTCGGATTTGACATCGGATCCCCGGCGAGTTGCCATGGCGCTGCGCTGCTCCCTTCCCTCTCCTCCCCGCCCCCGCCCCGCCCCGCCCCGCCCCCTCGCGTCGCGCGTGGAGAGGCGGCCCCCGCCGCTGTAGTTGGCGGAGTAGTGCGAATCAATACAGAGCCTAGCAGCTAGCGCACGCAGTAGGCCTCGCGGAGAACGAGGCGGGGGAGGAGAGGGGAGCGGAGGAGAAAGGGTTGAGGGGGAGGAGGGGGCGCGAGGGGGAACGCAACGACCAGCGCCGCGTCCCCCCTCCCCCCCTCCGCCACCGCGCAGAACAAGAAACAGCAACAGCAACAATGCGCAAGAATCTTTAATTGGAAAATAATTTACATTCATGTTGCTTCGTAGTTGGCTAATTTTTTTGTTGGTTGTTTCTTCGTTTGGAAATACGTCGCAAAATAATAATCCTTACTTGCTAGGTTCTTTTTTTATTTTTTAATAGTAATGGTATCGTATATTGTGTTATACGAAAAACCTCACGATTAGTAAGAATTTAAACGTACGCGCTTAACTTCTGGTGACTATCGGTCGGTTCCGTCGGGTTTTGGGGTGTTTGATGCAAATGAAGGAAGCAAGCGTCTTGGGGGATGTACGGGAACGCAGGTGCGATTTGAGGGCGAGGGTGTGGGCGAAGGCGAGGGCGAGGGCAAAGACGAAGGCGGGGTCTAGGGCGAGGGCAAAGACAAAGACGAAGACGAGGGCAAGGGCAAGGGCGAGGGCGAGGGCGAGGGCGAGGGCGAGGGCGAGGGCGAGGGCGAGGGCGAGGGTGCGGGCGAGGGCGAGGGCGAGGGCGAGGGCGAGGGCGAACGCACAGAGCGACGGAGACGCTGACGCAGGTGGCAGGGCTCGCGACAACGCCGGGCGAAGGGTCAAGGTCGCCGAAGGTTGCGACTCCCTTCTTCTCTTCCATTAGCACATACTACTCGGAAAACAGATTTTCCGCGCTTGAAACAACGAGGTTGTTTGAAGACACGGCTTATCCGATGCACCTTCATTGAATCATGTTTATCTAAAATTAGTGAGCATGATCCTGATATTACCGTACAAGAAACAGAAATGCAGTCTCAAGAATATTGTTGATCATCTTATTACTTTGCTCTTAAAAGGAAAGTTTCAGAAGCGGTGGAAGAGAAAACAGACAGCTCAGGAACTTTTGCGTTTTAAGCAGGATGTTCAACCTCCAAGCAGACTGGGCCGGTTCGCAACATAGGCCCACGAATCGATTTTTATAGCTACAGTGGCGCCAGATGTTGGTTCACATTAATTCACAAGATGGATAGCTGAAAATAAAACATCCGTCTTCTCGTGATATTGTCTCAAACAAAACATATTTATGCTGATATGTCTCTCAGTCTACTACGTTGATGACGATTCTGTAACAGACTAGTTAACTATACTGATGAAACTTTGAATAATGTAAAATTATTTCTCATAACAAGAATCACAATGTTTAATAGTTATCAATAGGAGTCTGTACAGATATACAGTCCGATCAGATATACCTTTTAAATTCACAACACTTTACCAATAATGTGTGGTCTTTGTTCTAGGTTTGTTAAATCGCCCTAACATGGCAACCTTGCACAGCATTGCTGTCCAAATACTGGAACCTTCCACCAATGATAAGATCTTTAACTAAGCAAAACGTTATAATAATTAAGTAGTTCAGAACGTTTCCGTTACTACACGCACAAAACGGCATCACAAATTCCGCGAGTTACACAAGACCATATACTCATTATTTTCATTCAGCAGGGACATCGCATAATTGACCTCGTCCCTGGACGCTAGTTTCGCAGTCAGCGGGGCGGGGGGGGGGGGCAAGGCAGCAAGCAACAGAGAGACAGAGAGGGAGACAGTAGTAACAACCTCCCGTCAGCCGCACATACACGTCTGAGACGACTCCTTCTCCTCCGCACATGGTACAGCGTGCCAGCAAGAACCTCGCTGCTGCCTCCGCCCCCCTCCCCCCCTCCGCCATTCGCGGAGTGGGAATGAAGTGCCGATGATTCTGCAGAACGCCGCGCGCGCACGAGAGAAAAGAAAGAGTCGCCTCCGACCGAGCACTCCCCGCCGTAACGGCTGCGGGCCGCCGCCACCGCCGCCGCGCCATCGCTGCACGCGGCGAAGAAAAGTCGTAGTTGAAATTCTCACCGCTAGGCCGAAAAAATACCGCCACTTGCCGGGCGGCCGCACAGCCGGCGCGCGGGAGGGCGATAGAGCAACAGGAAGGGGGGGGGGGGGCGGGCGGGGCGACAGGGCGAGCAATAGGGCGTACGAGTGAGCCGATGAGGGAGGGAAGGGGGGTGAAAACGCGAGGGCGTGTCACGAGTGATCGAATAAAGGAACGGAAGGACGAGAGACAAAGGGGTAGGCAAAGAGGCGTGGTGATTGAGAAGTGAGGAGGTTCAAACGTGTAGGGGGGAAGCGAGATAGGTAGTATTGAAAGATGGCGAACTAAAGGTAGGGCGATAGGGCCAGAGTAGTAAGACGAAGATGAAGCAGACTGGGCTGAAGGTGATAAGGTATGATAGTCGGGAGGTCGATCGAGAGGGCAAGAGAGGGAGAGAGGAAAAGAGGAAGAGAAGGAGAGAGCGTGAAAGGAAGAGAGGAAGGGAGGAAGAAAGGGTGAGAGAAAGAGAAGGAGAAAGTTAGAGGAGAGAGAAAGAGATCATCAGAAAGAGAGGGGGAGAGAGCGAAAAAGAGGAACTAGATGGCATAATAATAATAAGAGAACAAGCGAAGGAGAGGGATGGAGAGAGACACGGCGAACGAACATGAAGGCAAGAATGCGACAGAAGACGAGGGTGATAGATCGAGAGAAAGAAGGCGAAAAAGCGAGAATGAAATAGTACGAGAATGCAAAACATTGTTAATGCCTGAGTGTGAGAATGAGGAATAACGAAAGGGTAGAAGTAATAAATGGAACGAGAATGTACGTATGCCAAGTGTGCACAAACGTCAGAAGTTTAACAGGGGTGAGAAGACAAGGACATAGAGAAGCGATGCAGACGAAGACAGACATACGGCGCTGGGGCGTGAGGTCGAGAAACGACACCCGGGCTAATATTTTTTGGCGGGAATTCGGGCGAGAGTTCTTGAGCGACCGCTGTTGGATAAATGGTTAGAAACACACTCTTTTCGAAGGATGTATTTGGATGAAGAGTTTCGGGCAGCATTGGCTCGGCTCATTGGCCGCGCGTTCGTTTTCGCGCGGCGAATTCACGAGAGAGGAATCGGGCGGGCGGGCGAGTGGCGGGCTATTTCGGGCGAGAAGGTTGCGCGGGCGGCGTGGGCGGGCGCGAGTGCGTGGCCCGCAACTCGAGGTCCTCGGGGCGATGCCCGGCGGCGACGGCAAAGCCGGCGGCGGCGGCGGCGGCCAGGGTCCTGCGCGGCTACACAGAGCCCCGTTGTGTATTGAGAAGCGCGGCCAAACGCGCTCCTTGTGGGGGTAGCGGTACCCGCAGACGGGTATTAATAACTCGTTACGCAACACTCATACGTTCTAGGGGAACCGGCCGCCCGGAGTCAGAGGGGCGCGGGGGCGGGGGCGTGGGGGATTCGCGTGTCTGAGCCGACGGCAGCCGGCGGCGCTGTGGGCGATGCGAGTGGAGGCGGTGATGGTAGCGGTAGCGCGTTACAGTGGAGGCGGCGGCGGAGGTGACGGCGAATTCGGTGATGATGAGGAGGTGATGGCGTTGGTGGGGTTGCAAGTGGGGGCGGAAGGCGTTGCGGTGGAGGCATTGGCGGCAATGATGGTGATGATGAGGTGGCGATGGCGGTGGTGATTGCGCTTGTGATGGCGCTTGTAATGTGCCGGTGATGGGACGGTGATGGGGAGGTGATGGGGCGTTGATAAAGCGGTGATGGAGCGGTGATAGAGCGGTGATGGAACGGTGATGGAACGGTGATGGAGCGGTGATGGGGCGGTGATGGAACGGTGATGGAACGGTGATGGGGCGGTGATGGGGTGGTGATGAGGCGGTGATGGGGCGGTGATGGAGCGGTGATGGAGCGGTGATGGGCGGTGAAAGAGGCGGTGATGGGGCGGTGATAGGGCGGTAATGGAGAGGTGATGGGGCGGTGATGGCGCTGGTGATCGGGTGGCGATGGCGGTGGTGATGGGGCGGTGAAAGGGCGCAGATGGGGGCGGTGATGGGGCGATGACGGTGCCGAGGCGGAGTGCTCTAGCTTTGCGGTGGAGGCGTCCGCGGTTATGGCGGCGGCAGGTTCCGAGAGTGTAAAGACTCCGGTTCTTTCGATTTTTTGAAGTATCGATGGCGTCTTTGCACCCACAGTGACGCTTATTGAAAAAATTGATAATGCGTGTCAAATGATGTTTCGTCATCGGGGAACTGATATGGCGCCGATCCATTAGAAAGAAAGCAACATTTGTTTTTGAAGACCGCAAGAAAGCTTCAATGTCGTAACTTATAATAATTACTAATTACACCGTATAAAATACTGTGTTAAAGTCAATTTATCAATCATTCCCTTTCAATATGTATAAGCAATCAGTGAAATTGTGAACTTAATATTATTTTTTGTTGTTTTTAAGCTTATTCGGAGCAATATTTCTTTAGGCACTGATTTTTGGTCTGCCTTAGTACATAACTGAATTCCGTCTCCATGCAGATCTTCGGTGGCAATGCCGTACGTGATATAAGCACATAATGCAACGTGAACGCCTGGAAGAAGACGGTGATGTTTAGGCGACCAACATAAAATTCAGAAAATTGAAAAATAGAGAGGAACATCTGGGTGGGTGGGTGGTGTCAGACTTATTAGCTATATAGAACACACGAACGCGAGAAAGGAAACACGGAGAGAGGGAGAAGTATTGAGGCAGAGGATGTGGGTTTGGAGTGCAGGTCGCAATGGAGTATAGACCAACCACCAATTGAGGGTTGTGGTTGATTGGTTGTCTTGGTTGGTTCAGGAACGTCTGTAAGAACTGGAGTTGAACGTAGAGTTGGGAGTGGAGTCTGCGGTCTCGATTGAGATCAGAAGAATGGATTGAAGTTTAAGATCGGGATTGTGATCTGGGGTCGGGTTTGGGATTAAGGTCTGGCGTAAAGAGGTCTCAGGTCAGGATTCAGGTCTTGGGTCTGAATTGGGGTTTGGGATCAGGTTTGGGCCCTGGGCTTAGGGTTGGGATTAAGGTCTGAGGCCGGAACAGGTGTCTGACGGCAGGATTGGGATCTGGGATGGGGATTGAAGAGTAAGGTCGGGTTTGGAGTCTGAGGTCGGGATTGGTGTCTGAGGTCGGGATTGAAGTTACGTTCTGGATTGGTGTCTGAGGTCGGAATTGAAGTCTAAGGTCGGGATTGGTGTCTGAGGTCGGGATTGAGGTCTGAGGTCGGGATTGTTGTCTGAGGTCGGGATTGAAGTCTGAGGTCGGGATTGGGGTCCGAGGTCGGGATTGAAGTCTAAGGTCGGGATTAGGGTCTGAGGTCGGGTTTGGGGCCAGAGGTCGGTATTAGAGTCTGCGATCGGTATTGGGGTCGGGACAGAGATTGTGCTGTGGGGTCTTCCTTGCAATTGAAGTCGGTCTGGGACGCGGAGCGAGCGGGGTCAAGTAGCGGGAATGGGGCCGAAGATGGGCTGTTCGGCGGCCGCCTTCTTGCCCGGTCCTCGCGGCGCGCCTGCTGTCTACAGCCTTTTTTGCGCTACGTCTGCCCGCCCGCCTGCCTGCGCTACAACCAACTCTTTTCCGCCGCTCTGCGCACTTTCCTCTCGGGAGCTGAGGCTGCCGTTTTCGGCGACACAGCGTCTCTTTGCATTTACACTTTCTTGATCCGGTGATCATTTATATCTACAAGCGACAAGGGCAAATAATGTTCTATTTCCATCATTGCTTATTTATATCTTTATGCTACTGTATAAGCTACATCATTTTTGAATATCAATAACTGTAACAAGAGAACGGTGTATTACTCATTAACAATTATTTTTCAATATTTCACAAAGCGTCGAAATATATGTATCACAACTGTTAACTTAATCGTTCGTGTAAAAACAATTGACTTAGAATTGCGTTTAAGAATTAAATTAACACCAGCGCATACCATCAAGCTACTCTAACTTACCTTTGATGTTCTTTTCAAATCAAATATCATCAAAGCATGAGTCCAAATGTACATTTTTACAAAGAGCTTAATAACATTAACTTATAAAGAAGGCAAACGACGAGTACAAGTTTCCATAATAAAACATGGGTT
This sequence comes from Gryllus longicercus, assembly GCA_038098605.1. Classification (NCBI taxonomy): domain Eukaryota; kingdom Metazoa; phylum Arthropoda; class Insecta; order Orthoptera; family Gryllidae; genus Gryllus; species Gryllus longicercus. The sequence goes on from JAZDUA010000097.1 coordinate 3,146,072, forward strand.
CAACCTACAGCACCAAATGATTGGTTTACACGATAAAGGAACTATGATACTGTGTTAAGATTCCTGCGATAAAAAAGTACATTCTTCGCAATCACACTCATAATTTGCTAGGGGTCCTTTACAACCTTTGAATGCTATCACAATATCGGTTCCTCTGGAGAAATATTAAAGTGAAATGGAAAATTTACTACTGACGATCATAATTCATATTTGACTTGTACCGACATCATTATGGCGTGTGTTTTGAATTGACTTATGGAACGTTGATTTTAGGTTCTTCAGAACAGAAACAACAATGTGTTACTTTCTTCTCAAAGGGTAATTTCAAAATATTTTCCTTATAAAGCCTGCTCTCTTAGGGATCTTAACACAGACATTGAGTACATAATATTTTTGATGCAGATACAATGCCGCACATTTTAGATTCCATATTTAAATCAGCAATCTACGTATGAAATTATACACACTTCATATGCAACTGTATAGTATTCACTTTTTACAAGAAATAAAATAAAGTTCTATGAAGAAAGGACCTTTACTTCTATATAAAACTCAATAACTACGCAGTACTACCCAATTAATAAATACCTTATTGCACAATAGAATTACAGTGATTTAATACTGAATAATACTGCATTTCTTTCACACATATTGACTGCCAAATCGCATCAAGTATACCCATGAACTGTCGTCCACTCATACTCCACTTATAGCACTAATAAATGGCTTTCTTTCTATACAGAAGTACAAGGACGATAAGAAAAATACCAGTCTTCGAAAAATTTTGCATTGGATTTCAATCAACTTTCTCCTCACATCTTTGCATTTTACAATGAACCCACTATACGCCTACATATAATTTTAATTATAGTTAAATTTTCACACTTATTTCTACAAGAAAGTACTTTTCCATTCGCAGAAACTGTTCTTAAATATATTATGGAGAATCGAAGATATACACAGAGTTAACAGTAATAGATCTCTCGGAAAGTACGTATGGAGTTCAACGGAGGGGCTATTAAAGTTAATTATTTTGGTCGTTTCTTTATACACGCGAACATTCATGTTTAGGACACAAGGTGGACAAGCAAGGTTATTTACAAACTCGCACAAACCGGTCTCGTGTGCAGAATTTCAGGTGGGATGCCCAGTAGCGCAGACAGGGGCCCGCGCAGCCCAGGGTTGCCTTCAAGTCTGCCGCCCCCCTCACAAATATTTCGAAAAGAAGTCAAAAACAAAAGAGAAAACGCCGGTCTAGCGACCATCTATGATTAACATTTCTCGTAGAATTCTTAGCTTCTTACTTCAGAACAGACATGTCCTTCTCCCAAAATGTTGTTTTTATTCCTCGCAAACTTCACTTAGAGTTTTATGATTTTTATGTTAACGTGAAATTATACCTTCCTAAACATTCACCTCTTCCCACATTATATCTCACCCATGCTTTTCCCAAAGTTGGTTTAGTCTGTCCCGCATTTCCCCAAACCGTTAAATAAGAGAGAACACAGAAGAGTGCCATCTAAACACGCATCGATTTCTGAGCATTTAGAACAAGTTTTAGAGTATTTCTTCTTGACAAAAAAATATCATTATAGTTCATCTCCTACGTCAACTTCCACAAATTAAAGTCAGCATCACTGCCTCATACAAAAACTAAAAAGTCACCTGTCTCTATACCATTTCCATTTTACCCTACTTGAACTGTGAACTTAAAACAGCTGTACGCCAAACTACCTATGCAATTTTTATATTTTTAGACATTGCAATGGGCCGAGTGCGTTAAGTATTAGTACGCGAGAATGTATGTACGCCTGAGAATATATTCGATCGAGGGTGTATATGTGTATGCTCATGTGAGTGTGTACGCGCGAGAGTGAGTGTACACGTGAGATTGTGTGTATACGAACAAGTGTGAGTTTGCAGGTCAGTGTGTGTACGCGTGGGAGTCTGTGTACCCTCGAGAGTGTATGTGTGTTCACGTGAGAGTATGTATGCAAGGGAGTGTATACGTGCGAGAGAGTGAGAACTCGTGAGAGTGAATGATTGTGCGAGTGTGTACGTATGAGTGTTAATGAGCGTACGTGTGTGTACGAGCGCGCGCACGTGTACAATTATGTAAGTGTGTGTGTGCGTGTGTGTGTGTGCGCGTGTGTGTGTGTGTGTGCGCGTGTGTGTGTGTGTGTGTGTGTGTGTGCCGTGCCCTGACTGTAAACGCACGGGGCCCCAAAGCGTTGCTCAGGTTCCGAATGCGTAATGGGGTTGGCCCTGCCCGAAATAATGAGATGATTGCTTTCTATGATTGCAGGAAAACACGTCTACCAACCGGGCGGGCGGCAGCCCAGGTTACGCGGCTTGTGTACGGAGTTCGTGGGGAGAGAGAAATCCAAAGCGGCTTGCACCGAGTTTTCTAAAGAGGACGGGATTGTTCATGCGCGGATCAAGCATAGTTGGTGCTCTAGAGGTGACGTTTGATTTCGTGTTCTAAGTTCTTTTTTCCGCTCTCAAAGTGTGTTTCTGTTACACAGCAGAGCGATTTCTTGCAATAATATTACCGGCCAGTATGCTGGCTGTGAAAAAAAAATATTCCTCACAATGATGTCAGCCTTGAAAAGTGAAACATTTACATAGCTGAAACAAAGCTGTTTTTATTTCATCACTACTTCTCAAAACACTGTGAACAGTGAGTGTAAATGGGAAGAGAGTGAATTAATAATAATTGGAATTGATTGGTAAAGATTAGGTTTAAGTATCAATATAATTATCAATTAATAATTAAGTAGCTACTTAGTAACTCACTAGGTGCATTGTAAAAACGGAATTATTCCATAATAAAAAAATGAAAACTTGGAACGCATGGGAAGGAATATTAGATGACAGAACACACAGAATTACATTAGAGTATTTCTATAAGATCCTGAAACGTTCCAGTGTTCCACAACAGTCTCTGAACCAATGGGGTTTTAAAATCTTAGCTCTTCTTTACTTCCGTGGTTCCTGAGTATTGCACCGTACATTGTTTGGGTAACATTTCTCACAGTGCATTAGTATCATTATTGTATAATTAATGGTAATATATAGGTGTATGAACACAAAATAATTATTGTTAAAATCAGAACAATATAATTGTAAACAATCTGCATACATTTTTATGGAAAAACATTAATTATTTAGGTAATGTGTTTCTGTTCCCTAATATTTGTCAACATCAAATTTATGTTATCTTGGATGCAAATGATATTTTATTTGATTACATTTAAGCTGTCGGTGCTCTTTCAGAAATAATAGAATAACAAACCGGTACAAACATTACGGCGGAAATTCCGTTCTTTTGTATTTCTCGCTTGTTTTTTTAATTATTGGTTTCCACAGGGAGTGGAATCAATATGGTAGATCCTTCGAAGACATTTAACCAATCTTCTATCAAAGGGAATACTAGAATTTAATTTATGACGTATCCAAGTTATTTTATGTCACTGTCAGTTTGCAGTAATTACTCGGTATATTCATTATTTAAAAAGAACTATTAATTTTGATTAGAAACGATTTTTCCACGTTGTTTGTTGATTTTTTATGACAATTCGAAATATTCTAAATTAAATGCCGAGATACTTAAATCGTATTATCAAAGATGGCCGATAATTTTTTTGTTTTTATCCGCTCTTGGCGGGTATGATCCTTACAGAGTTAATGAATCATATTATTTGAATTTATTTATACACATGTAGATGATTGTTCACTACTATGCGCATTGTACAAAAATATTCTACATATTTCCAAAAACTTCAGAGCATTATAAAAATGATGCGGAAATTTGTGGTTGCAAATTCGAGAATATTATCATATTTTTATCGTGTTTCCCAGTTTCAGTGTTAGAATAAATAACAGTACGCCCTTGCGAGGGAGAATGTGTCCAAAAACATTAGCGGAAGGGCCGGATGAAATGTTGGTGAAGCAAGATAGATCGAGCATGAGAAATGACGGATGTCAGACTGTTTGCATGCGGCACGGTCCTCCAACACCCTCCTTGCTCTTGGAGGCTCCTACTTTGTATGTTTCACGCGATTTTAATTAAAAATCTAATGAAGTCGATCTGTCCTTCGTGCAGAAATAATTTATGAATACCTGTGGGTAACTTTTGTCATTTATGGTCGGCTCAATAAAACTTGAACCTTTCCCTGTGCGGAAAAGGTCACACCGAACGTAAACTAGAACGGGAGGAGAAATTCGGGGTTAAAAAGAAGAAAAAAAAAAGGAATGGCGCCTTCATAATTTATCAAATTCAAGCAAGAACCACATTGCTAATGAATGATTGTGGCCCAAATTATTGCCCGTATGAAGAATCCGTGACAGCCGGTTATGCTTCAGAAAACAATTAATCGGTTATAAAGAGCGTGTGCGTACTTCATTTTATAGCAAGGTAATATATCATTGCTAAGATACAATGCACGGTCATAAATTGAGCATGTTGTGGTAACTGGAATCAAATGGCTCTTGAATTATGGAGAAGGTGGTTTTGGCTTCTCGGCTCAGCATTTGAGTTTTCATAATTTATTTTTTCGTTGTATAAAACAATGGTGTATTTCATTTAGTTAATACATTTTTTTACTTATTTCTTTTATTCTGGGCATGATTTTGTCAAATAGGCATTCATCATTGTCCAAGCAAGAAACCGCATCCGCTATAAACATTTACGTTAAAGATAATGTGACTTGTTTGGATATGTAATTGTGTCGTCCCACAAAATTCTCTTAGGTAATTTTCAACCCCTAGAGCAGTTCTATTATTAAATCGAGTAAATGGACACGAAATAGAATACATTAATTAGAAGATGAAAAGATTTGGTCCTCGCTTTAATTTTATGTATTCATTATCTCATTCCTTTAACGAACGAATAGAACTTCACATTTCTCATTAAGGTTTCTATTTCAAACTGACGAATCAGTGTTTGGGTTCGTACGTAAACATCGCAATAATATGTTTGTACAACTTTGAGTTGACTGTTGAATACAATTAAATGTTCTAACACGTAGCAATTTTAGTATTTTTCTGGTTATTAGACGTACAATATTCCTTTCCATTATAACTCTTACAGTGTGAGAGTACTGCAGTGGTTTTTGAATTGATTTGTAATGGAACATCAAAAGTTCATAATTTCTCATAATAGTAAATATACCCCAATATACCTATCCACTGATTCCCTTTTCCAGAAAAAAGTGATAAATAATGATCCACTTTTGCAATAACATTTCAATTTTTCTTTAATAGTTAATGAGTGATACTGAATCAGTGGATAAGTTCTTTTTAGCACCATGATCTAAGTGTATAATACATTATATTGTTATTTTGAAGTGCATAGATCAAGGCCACTGATGCTTTATGCTAAGAATTAAAGATGTAATTTTTAACTTGACCTTCTCGAAGACATGGACTATTATGTTTCATTCTTACAGTAAGTCAAATATCACTTGTAAGAATAAGAAAATACCTTCTAGCTTCGAAAATATTTACGAAGTTCTAGATACAGATTTTTGAGAGATACAGGTTTTTTTACACACAGTTATACGACCGTTGACACAGATAACCAAGCGTTTTTACTCACTGCCAAATACATGGCGAATTTTTAGATGGCAATTATCAATTTATGAGACTTTTTAAAAGATACATTTTAGGTGTTCTTTTTCTTTTGTGCGTATCTTTTACAGGTATTCAATTTTTGTTTACTTACATGGTCATATTCTGTTTAGGTTATGCATGCTTCATTTAAGTTGAAGTTTTTGTAGTGTTCTTTGGGTTCACCTTGTTACGCCAGTCATGCAAAACATTTAGACATTGATTTAATTTTTCTTTGGTTAATGTAGCACCTTTAGAAGGGAATTCTACGGCCCGTTATTTCATGTTAGATTGCGAAATTTCTTGAGTCAATTGAATTCGTCGAGTTAAGAATGACACAGTAATTTGCAAAACACGGGAAAACACTTAAAAGAGTTCACTTATGTTTGGATTTTTACTTGTGTACATCCTTAATGGTTATACGAAAAACACGACATCGGTACAAAGGTGAAAATTGTGCAGAATGCTGCAGAAATGAGTATGAAATTAGAGTCTTTAAAAGGGAAACATTTCATTTCCACGCAATGACTTCAAAATCGTTTCGCAAATTCCCCATCATGTAGAAAATCGCACCTATTGAAAAATTCGCCTCCTTTCTCTCTCTGTCTCGCGCGCGCACGCTTTTTGCCGCCTATCGTCTATAATAACAAGTCTTCCCTGTCACGTCAAGAAAATAACAAAATATGTTTACCCGTACTATATGTTGCAAATATTTTTTTTTGGATTAAAATCTGGAGAAAACATGTTATATTCACAATCAGCATCAGACATCAAAACTAGGCGAGTGTTCGCCTCTAGAGGAGTCGCGTAATGCGAGAACCGCTTTGCAGGGCAGGGGGGGGAGGGGCGGGGCTTCATTAACTGGTGGCGTGCTCTGCGGAGACGAACGCCCGGTTTTCGTACTGGCTGCCGCCGCCCCCGCCCCCGCCGCCGCCCGCGGCGGACGACGGCGCCGCCATCGTCGTGGACGCCGCCGTGCCGCCGCCCCCGCCGCCGCCGTCCGCCTCGTCCGCCTCGTCGCGCAGGCGCTCGAATTTGGGCGCGACGGCGGCGCGCGCGCCCTTGTCCAGCAGCAGGCTCTTGGTCTGCTTGTAGAGGTCGGGGGTGATGTTGGGCAGGGAGGCGCGCTTCCCGCGGAGCGAGGCGTCCTCGGCGGGGGCGGCGCCGGGGGCGGGGGCGGGGGCGGGGGTGGGGGCGGGGGCGGGCAGCTCGGCCACGGTGCTGAGGCGCTCCTCGGCGAGGGCGGCCGCGTCGTCGTTGGCGCCCGAGGCGGCGAGCCGAGGCGGCAGGCTGCCCTTGCGCTGCGGCCCCGCCGACGCGTCCGCGCCGCTGGTGCTGTTGGTGCCGCCGCCGCCGCCGCCGCCGTTGCCCAGCTGGCGCTGCTCCTCCTGGTGCACGTCCTCCTCCTCCGCCTCCGCCTTCGCGTCCTGGCACCGCTTCAGGGCCTGCCACGCACACAAACACACGCACATCGATCAACTCACTAGCAACAAAATACACCTTTATGTGACTTGGTGCAAGAAGGGCCAACACCCGTTTTTAGTTATTTTAGGTTTATATGGCAAATTTACAGTCCCCCAAGCCTTAAAGCCCCTTCTTTCAGTACAAGAAACGCCAAATTGAAATCTATCTGTTTTCACTATCGATCTTTAAATTAGTCTACGATTGTTTTGTCATTCCGATGGAGTACGAAAACCACCCATTCTGAGAAACGTTGAATATAGACATTGGTTCTTCTTGCAGCAAGCCACAGATGGAATTTATACTCTTTTACTTTCGAGAATATTGAAGAATATGTTTACTGCATAACATGCACGACTCTTTGTCAGGAAAGCTTTCTGATTAGGGAGAATTAACAACTGATTAATGTTTTAATTAATATGAAGAATAGATCCACTCTCCGGCTCTGAGGCCCTATCTGTGCGGTCTCAGTGTTTCACGGGGTGAAGGGAGAGGGGCGCCCGGATGCGATGAACTGTTGGATTTTTTTGACAGATGATCTCGAAACCTCAATGGTCTGTGAGAAACGTCTCGTTTCTGTACACTACCCTCTCTTTTTCTCTCTGAGGCTGACACCCGTAAATCTCATGACTGGGACATCAGAATTCAACTTATACAGTTCCTCATTATCAGTTACAATCCAGTCAGAATACTATGTGTTGGTTCAGTTCTGTTGATCTCTCTATTAAGCCAGTGTAAAAATTCATTAGTAGCAAAGTTAGCCAGTGTAAAATTAGAAGTTACATTTCAGAATGTAAAGATTAATGTTTATCAACTGAAAATGAAGACCGGTGGACACGTTTCGTGTGCTGTGAGCCACCCTTGCAGGTGAAATGATCTGTAAGAATATATGTGTGTGTTCTCTGAGCCACCTTGGCCAGTGGGATGAGTTGCAAGTCCACGAGTGTGTGTGAGAGCGTAGACTTCCGTCAGTATTAATCAGGCATTACGCCCTGAGGAAGGTCGCAGAATGGCGACCGAAACGTCGGCACCTGCGCCATGGACGCGGCGTCGCCCGGACAGCCTAGTAAATATGAGTTTGTATGTGTTGGGGAGGGGGTGAGGGGAGAGGGCCATACCTGCGAGTCGGACATGAGCGGTCCGTAGGCGAGCGTGTAATCGACGCTGTCCACCCGATGCCCGCCGATGCCGGGGGCGTGGCCCGCTTTCGCGTGCGCGTGCGCCATCTCCATCGCTATCACCACGTCCTCCGCGTCGCCGCCGTCCTCGCCCACGCTGTAGCCGCTGTACTGCGGGTAGCCGAAGTGGCCGCTCTCGTAGCCCACCTGGTTGCCGTAGCGGTAGCTCGGGTTGTTGGAGCCCGCCGACGACATGCTCAGGTCGGACTGCGAGAGGCCCGTGTTGGTGCTGCCGAAGCGGCGCCCGGCGCCCGCGCCCGCCCCCGCGCCCCGCCCCCGCCCCGCCTCGTCCTCCTCGTCGTCGTCCACGTCGTCGATGTCGGCGATGTCGTCCGCGTCGTCGATCTCGATCTCCGGAGGGCGATGCACCTGCGCAAAACACAGGCCTTTCAGTTCACACATCCACTGAATCAACATTTTCGTGTGAATAGAAGACAAACGGAATCAAATGTGGATAAGGTGCTCATTGAGGAAGAAAACAGGCATTATTGAGTCCTTCGAAGTACCTACACAAAGATAGCATTGCTCTTAAGTAGATATTTCTAGACCATGTCATGTCACGTCATGAGACCACGTCCTGTCACGTCACGACCCTTCTCAAGACCCTTCACGTCTCGTCACGCCCCTTCACGTCTCGTCACGCCCCTTCACGTCTCGTCACGCCCCTTCACGTCTCGTCACGCCCCTTCACGTCTCGTCACGCCCCTTCACGTCTCGTCACGCCCCTTCACGTCTCGTCACGTCACTCCAAGTCTCGTCACGTCACTCCAAGTCTCGTCACGTCAGTTCAAGTCTCGTCACGTCACTCCAAGTCTCGTCACGTCAGTTCAAGTCTCGTCACGTCAGTTCAAGTCTCGTCACGTCGTTGATGTCGGTGATGTCGTCCGCGTCGTCGGTCTCGATTTCCAGAGGTCGATGCACCTGCGCAACATAGAGACTTTTCAGTTCACGCATCCACCGAATCAACTTTTCCGTGTGAATAGAAGGCAAACGAAAACAAATGTGGATAAGGTGCTCATTGAGGAAGAAAACAGGCATTATTGAGTCCTTCGAAGTACCTGCACAAGCAGAGCATTGCTCTTAAGTAGATATTTCTAGACCATGTCATGTCACGTCATAAGTCATCACGTCATGTCACGTCGCGTGCAGTCACGTGACGACCCTTCATGTCTCGTCACGTCCTTTCATGCCTCGTCACGTGGCCGGTCTATGTCGGCTATGTCATCGTCAGCGCTATCGTCGTCGGCTACGTCGATCACGATGTCTGTTCTGTCGTCCGCTCGTCGATTTCAATCTCCGGAGGGCGACGCGCCTGCGCTACACATCATTCACTGATCCAATTCAGACATCCACTGAATCAACATCTTTGTACGGCTATAACAAGTCATTAAAAGAAAACAAAGAGACTCAAATGTAGATAAAGTGCACACTGCGGAAGAAAACAGACTCTATTCAACCTTTTAAAGTCGCTGCATATGCAGGAGGACTTTGCACTGAACGGAATGTTTCTGCATGTGGTGTCACGTCATGTCACGTCACGTCACGTCACGTCATGTCACGTCATGTCACGTCATGTCACGTCATGTCACGTCATGTAACGTCATGTCACGTCATGTCACGTCATGTCGCGTCATGTCGCGTCATGTCACGTCACGTCACGTCATGTCACGTCATGTCACGTCATGCCAAGTCAGTCATGTTAGTCAAGTCATATCATGTCATGCCATGTCAAGTCTCGTAATGTCATGTGATATACTTAAAAATGCCGATATTTTTTTTAATTGAAACATTTAAGGTAATAATATTTCTTAAAATTATTTTTGCATTTTCAAAATAATCAATATATTAGACAATTGTATCGAGATCTGCCTCAGTTTTGTTGTATCCTTTGTTCTATGCCAATTTACAATTCTATTTATGTGTGTTTAAGGATGAAAACAGGTTCATTATATGGTGTTTAAGGATGAAAGCTATACTATATTAGTCATTTTGTGTTTAATGTATACTTTAATTATGTTCAAAACCTTGGAAGGCGTTTAATACCGAAAAAGTTATAAATGAAAGTTACTTAATCATTGAGTGAGAAAAAAAAAACAATTATACAAATATTCAAATTAATCAACAAATGAAGGGGTCAGTGAGAAATCCATGCTAATTGTAGCAGTTCTAAAATACATATTTCATATTTTATGGTTGCATATAAATCAATGAAGAGGAAAGAAAATTAGTCCAATGTTTCTCTGTTTCTGGAGACAAAATAGAAATGTATATTACAGAATGGGAGTATGGTAGGCCTGGGCCCATCATGTTTTGATTCAAACGTGTCCATTAAACCACAGCAAGCCCTGAAGGCAGAAATATGTATACAAGATCAGAAGTGTCTGAATTTACAAAAACTTTGTTTTTCTCCCTTGCTTTCAAAAACTGGGCTTATGGTAATCTTTCTCTAACACGTTCAATTTATTCTTGGTGCATTCTATGGAAATGATAAATCCCTTGGCACTCAAAGTGGAAAAACAAGCTATTTTACCGGATTATTATGATATTTCACGGCTCTTTCTTCTCTTTGTAAAAATACATGAATAAAAAACACGTGGCACCTCCTTCCGAATGTAATCCAGGCAGAACATCTTCAAGCATGAAACGCCTCGCTGCCTTCTTTGTCTTTATACGTATAGACTGCCTTCATTCCACCGACAATCTCCAAGAGAAAACTACCGCGTGGAAGTGAGGCGAAAATGGTCGAGAAGTTGATAGAGGAAAATAACGAAAAAGGAGTTTTCGAAAAAGTGCATTCAAAATAGACCTACACAACTGCAGAAAAAATTGGCTAATTTTCCCAAAGAAATTCGTCTAAAAATTGAAAAAAGACAAGTGAAGAATCGAATAGTGACAATAGTAGTGCTGCAAATTTTTGTACTAAGTGTAAAAGGGATGAAAAATACATAGACACGTAACATCCCTTTGTTCCAAAGTGACTTCTTGGCTTACATTTTCAGAGAGAAACAGAAAAAAAAATATTTTCCTGTTTCCTCGATTTGAACGTTTCAAAGTGTACAAATCATTAAAGAGGCTCCCAGAAATGGATTAATTGTGTGAGCGGCAAACTAATACTCTTTTTCTGGATTCTAGAATGTAGGAGGAGGATATAAAAGTCACTAGGGGTGATCTCTGGCATATCTCCAGACTATTATCTCCCTGGGCGGGGGTGGACACTGACAGTACTATTGAATGTGTCAGTTTTTCTGCACCTGCCAATCGAAAGAGAGACCAGACACTTGTCCACATTTATTTTCATTTATCGCACAATGATCTAGCGCACAAGGATAAAGAGCTCTAAAATGTGTTAACAATTTTCTTTGAAAAGGGCAAAGCCTCGATGGAGAATTTTTGCTACAATTTCATTCAGAAGCTACGTTCTGAAGAGTGTGGGCAGTTGCTTGGTTCATCTGGTATTATAATATGACATCTACTCGGAACTGTGAATGAAGAGCACATATATTACATTCTTATCTATCCGAATTTCAAAGTGTAATCAAAATAAGTAAATAGTGCTAGAAAGAGGAACAATAATTTCGTACTGTACAAAATATTACCAATCACTACTAGCAATGTTATCAGCATCTAAACTGAAAAGAGACATTAAAAAGTTTCTCAAACAATTTTAATACAGTCAAGACAATCTTCATGTATTATTTATGGTTAATAGTGTGTATTTACTTCCCTTTCAAACAAGACACCCTTCTTGAAAAAGGAAAATGACATAAATTTCAATATTTTTTCAAACATATATTCATTTTATGAAACTTTCGGACTTAGATGGAGCAAGAGCACAATAACAAGAGTTCTTTGCAATAATTACCCACCATTTGATTGATAATTTTGAATTACATAAAAAATAATATAACATGATGTAGGCATTACTTTGAAGGACAAATGTGTAGTATAAAGCATTGGCAGGTCGGATGCTTTTAAGCTATCGTTTAATGATATACGCTAACATTGTGTACGTTGCTCTGAAGCAAATAATCATTTTAGATATTTATTTCAATTAATATTATATCTAGATATTATATTAGTCGTTATACCAGAAAAAATATCAGGTAAATATTTCTTGTAAATTCAACATTAATGTTTCATGTATGTCGGTAAATACGAAGGACTTGAAACTAATCGTTCCTTTATGCCACTTCAGTCGGAAGTGAACGTCAGTTAAAGCCTTAAAATATGTTCTTGATTCAATTCATCACGACTAAATGGTGTGAATCGAGATACAATAAAAGCAAACTATTGAAGACTGCGAGATAATGACTGATTAATTTTGAATAAGCGAGCAAAAGTAAATTTACAGCAACGGTACAGGCCAACACTAATTTTAAAGAATTTATGATGTTTACAGAAATGTAAACTGCGAGCAGAATATAATATGTGACACATTAAGAATGGTAATGAATGTTCAAAATTTGCTACAGAATAATGATGTTAGATATTGTTCTAAAAAATTATCTTCTAGTAAGACTAAGAAATTACGTATGTAAAACACTCTCACATATTATAGATGTGATCAAAATAATACACAAAACAGTAAATAAAACTAGGAACTAAACGTGAAGCCCAACAATTTAAGAAAACAGGAAATTTGTGAGGAAAATTGCATAATATGGAGTGTGTAGGAAAAAGTGTAATGAAATATAAAATACATGTGATATGTTGAATTCATGTTGCATGTGAATACATCTTGAACCCATGTTGTATGAGCATGCATTAAAAGAGTGACATATTTAAAAGAGGTATAAAGGACTTGTTAAAAAAAATTAAAATAGCACCGACGTATTTGTGCAAACCAGGAATAAGCTTAACAGTAATTTTTTAAAACGTATTATAGTACAGTATACAACTAAGAAAAAAGTAGGCACGGCAAGAAACACTTAGAGAATTCCAAAAAGTGGAAGAGTATCTAAACGTGTAATTAACCTTAAGTCGGAATCCGACAAATTGGATGATTACTAACCATTTTATTTTCGGGTCAAAACCTGTTCTTATATAAAAAACTATACATTCTCAGGTTTCTTCTTATAATTAACAGATCCTTCAGGACCCTTAAAATACATTTTTATGTCATTTTAGCATTTATTTCTTATTTCTTATTCAAATAAGCAAAATGTTTACACCTTTCTCTTTAGTATGCTTAGGAATAATTGTAAAATTGTATTCAATATTACATTAATTGGTACATTTTCCAATTTCTCTCTCACTTATTTTAAATGCGAGAACTTGAAACCATTTAAAATATTGAAATGAAAAGAACTTTTAATTCTCTTTGTTTGCAATAACTTAAAGCAAAACGCCGTATTCCACTGCTTTAGTAATAAAAATGAAACTTGATCTACTGTCGTGATATTTTTTCATTGAAATTCAGTAATGAAATAAATGGCAACATACGACAATATCATTTACATATTTTACAAAAAATGGATATTATTTGACACAATTATTTAAGTTAAACTTTATTAAGGTAATTCTCTTATAAACAATCCTTCCGTTCTACAATATTCGCGAAAAAAGTTATTAGATCAACTGAAAGTTATCTGGTTTTGTTTGTAATCAGTGCAATAGTTCATTAAATTTTACCTTCTATTAAGATTTTACACTGCCAGAACTAGAAATTTAAATTGGTGAAACATGTAACACTAGTATCCAATGAAAGCTGACTAATCAAGCATTTTATTGGTATGATAGATTGGTAAAAGAGATTTGAACGTCATGTAATCTACGTCATAAAACATTATTTAGTAAGTTGTTGAATTATCAGTAGGAAAGCAAAGGTTTACTTATACAGTGTTAATGTAGAGATAATTGTAAGTTCTAATCATAGACAAGGAAAATTTTAAAAAGGAAAAACTGAATTTTTTGATTGTCACCACTAGATTTTTGATTGCTCAGCATCAGACAGTGCGACCTGCATTTATACATAAATCCAGAGAAAATTATTAAATGCCTAGAGAAATTTTTAAATTGAAAATCAAGTGAAATATACGCTATTGAGTTTTCGATGTCTATCCAATTTATATTTGAGTTTTACATTTTATTTTAACATTAACAAATCTGTTATAATTTGGAAAACCTACATAAAATCTATAATAAGAAATGTTTGTTTAAATAGTAAGTAGCTAAAAAAGCTAATTTTCAAAAATTAAGTAGTACAAGATATGAGGAAAAATTTGCAAGATGTGTAATTAGTACGGTTTCATTTTTGATTAAATTTGATGGTAGAAGATGTTTCGGCAAAACATTCAGAACATCAATCCAAAAAGTTAAATGTACTACCGAAAGTATGCTGTAACATCGGTCTAAATAAAGTACTTTGATACATTTGTCTCTGAAATAAATACAATATTTCATTATTTTCTTTCTTCCTTTCACTACTGATCATACACGAGGCCTGAAACATCAGAAATTAGCAATTAGTGCATCAAAGTGAGCAATTACTTAAATATATGAATCGTGGAAGCCTCAATAATAAGACAATGTGTGTAGTACCTCAAGCCAGTTAGGTTATTAGGCGAGATGCAAAAGTTATTTATTTGCACCAAATTATTTACAATTATGTGATGTTAGACGGTCGTCACCGTCCGAAAAAGAAACCACGGACATGCTTCGCACAAGAGTAAATACGCAAGAATATTCTGACTTCGAATTGGAAACTATCCGTAATAAAATATAATTTTCATTGCGTGACGTTAGTTAAAACTTAGAAATTACACATGTTTATCACAATCACACACGGTGGATATATCTTTGATATTTACATGTTTACATGAATTTCTTACTACATTTCAATAGAAGATTGGTTGGGTAAGTTGATCTATTTATAATAATGTTTCATTTTAAAAGTATAATGTAAAAATTACACAATATTTCTTAGTATTTATATTGTTGGAAAAAATAAACATGCCTAAACTGTTCAATTTATTTGGAAAGGAATATTCTTCACTTAAGTACTTGTCTTCACTTATGATCCATGTGGCTACTCTTTGCTAATTAATTAGTCATTAAATGTACGTAAAAAAACCTTCACAAATTTAAGGTGTAAAATAAAGCTATTTTAAGTTCGTGTTCAAAATTATAAGTAATATATTATGTTTCTAATATTTAATGTATAATCGCATTTATGTGAAGAAATGAATAAGCAAATTAATCAATGAAAATCATTATTGATACAGGAGGATTAACTTGATATAGAAAAATAATAGACAAATATAGGCAAATATGACATGAAGGTATAAAAATATATCACAGTTAACAAATGTTATTTGCAAATAATTATATCCAAATTCCATCCTATTCACAGTATTTGTTCTGTTAAAGCATTTATATGCATCATTGTTCAAGAGACAGGAAACATGTTAGAAAAATGTAAATTTCTAAAATAAAAAAAAGTGGGACATAAGGTATCGAAACACTGCGGACAAGCAGAAGAAAAAAGAGAGGAAAAAACCCTGACCGACAGAGGAAAAACATTAGGAAGGTGTCAATACAATAATAAAAATAATGAAAAGAAGACTGATGTCATAATTTGAGGCGGAATTCAAGATCTAAAACTACTAATAGCGAATTCAGAAAATGGAAACGAAGCTCGTTTCTGAAGTCAACATTGGAATGTAATTTTACTCAATTTATTCAAAATGAATACAGCATTATAATAGTATTACGTTACAAGAGAATATCTCCTATATTAATACATCTCTTTTATTTCAAGTAACAATGTCCAATTTATTTTATTATTTCAAACTCCTTGACAAGGCAGATTCTAGATTGAAATTGGAACCTTCCTCAAATACTGCAGAAACTCCGAAATCGATCCAATAAAGCCATTCCTCTATTGGATACATATCTCCAATGGAATACGGTTTATCACAGTTTTTTTTTAATAAATTGACGCCTTAAATTTCTACTTTACAGCATCAAAAGACAAAGCACTGGCAATTGACCAAGAACAAAAATATAAAGCGCAAACTTTTACTTGCGCGGGGGTTTTGAAACCATGATAATTGAATCTTCTAATATCTCCAAGTTCTTTATCTAGAGAAACTAGAACCGCGTGCAAGAGCTCTCACAAAGAAATATGTTCTGACTGTTTTATGGCTGCGGGTATAACAGAAATCACTTCTTAGAAATCACGGAAGGAGATTTTGTAATGTAACGTAATGTATTACAAAAAAATACGTGTAAATAGATAAGAGTACAGAAGGCGCGATGTGTTAGCTACGACAATATCTATCGAAATTAGAAAACACAAGGATTACTTATTAAGTGTTTCACCAAAATTCGAACAATTAAAAATGCTTCAACATCTCTCAAAATTAAAGTTTTAAATATATAGTACTTCGGCTATATGTAATGGCCATCAATAAAAGTACTGAAGACGTGTTGTATGAATGTTTATGTACAATTTCACAAATAATCGTCAATAAAGGACCAAATATGTCAAAATTTAATATCTTTTAAGTATACAGTTATAGTGAAACTATGACCAAGTGAAAAAAAACACTATCTGCAACTTTCATTGGAAGCAGTGGGTATATAAAAGGACGTTATAGTTGGGTTAAAGTATACATTAATACTCAGAGGTAAGGAGAATCAATACCATAAAATACATTTTGCCTAACTAGGATACTTTCAACAGAAAACACCGACACACACACACACACGTACACATTTTTCGTATTTACAGCATATCGCAAGCTCAAGTACTAATTGCATGTATAACTACGCTAAGTACCAAATACAAAAATTATTAATTTCTTAGTTAGTAATGGCTTTAAATATAAAATCACCATTAAACCGCAATAACTTGACATTATGGTACAGGTGAATAATAAGTAGAGTCCTAAGAACAAATTCAGATCATCAATAGGAAAAACGAGTTACAGAGAACCAGAAAGGGGTTTGGTCTCGCCACAACTGTTAAGAAAAGATGAAGAAGGAAAATGAACTGTAAGTAAGTCAATTAGTTATCATTAAAAAAGAATGGCTAATGAAATGAATGCGCTATTTACTAGCAGAAGGCTGTCACTGGGCATGACATCAAGCAGCTGCCTAGCAATACAATTTCAACCCGAAATAAAAGAAGAATATTAATTGAAAGAATGATGTACTACAACATGTAACAATTTAGGAAAAGTGTTGGTAATCAACAGAGGATAAGTGTACAAGACAAGAAAAGGGTCAAAGAAGTGCAGCAACGTTCAGGAGAATCACATGAATACATATGAAAAATTTTAAGATTAATGTTCTCTAATCGATAGTAAACAATTAAGTAGAAAATATTTCTTCTGTACCAATGTCTCCCTATCCCACTGTCAGGTCGAATCAGGGGCGGATTAATATTTTTGCCGCCTGTAGGCACATCAAATTTGCCGCCCCCTGTTTAAAATTAATGTTACATTTCAAATTGTAACGTTTCAGTAACAATCAATTCCTCATTAATTTAAACGTTTTAACTTTAAAAATAACATTATATTTTGCACATTGTTTTCATAAATTAAATATTTTTTTTTTTGGATTAGCTAATTTTGGATATAAACTGTATCTTCATAGCAAGTAACGTTCAACATTATTAACGTTTCAACACTGAAACGTTAACATTAAAAGGAAACTAAAACATGACAACTAGAATTGCAACATGTTTTCTTTCGTCAACGGGCCTTAGTTTCAGATTCATACACTTCTGAAATCATAAGGTATACTCTAATGAAGTAGACAAATAAATAGCTTGTATTAAATATTAATATGATATTTTTAAAATAAAAATATGATTTATGCTGTTTTAGTTTTTAGAGAACCTAAATTTGTTTTAGAAAATATCAAGAAAATTTTGCGCATTTGAAAATTTGCCGCCCTTGGAAAATTTGCCGCCGTAGGCACGTGCCTACTGTGCCTATGCGTAAATCCACCCCTGGGTCGAATTGGGTTTATTTTATAGTTTCCAGCGATTCATTCGAGCAAATGATAGATGGTTCCCTGCTTTCCTTTTAGACATTAAAGATTTTTTCACTTGCCAAAAAGTCAAAAATGTAAGTCTATTTCACATCATCTCTATCAACATCTGAGTAATTTCTTTCATGTATTAATATTTTGAAAGAACCATAGAAATGACAATGTGTCATTCGATTTGTTGTTAATTCAAGATGCTGAAAAAATAATTATTCCAGTAAATTTACTTTTATGTCTGACACCACTAAAGTAACATTCCAACAATGCAGTCATCAAGCCCTTCTACGTGTACTTCGATACTCTGTAGCATATTACACTATGTTTCTTTTGTTTCATTCAGTGCATGAGTACTCTGCGATCTTGTTCAATGTAATTCAGCGGTTGAACAGCTTTGTTTCACTGTGTTTTCATATTCTGATTTCTTCGGCAATTTCTACGGCATTTGTCTGATCCCTAACTCCGAACGAGATGTCACATAACTGTTTTATTGTCATTGGTGAAGTTCTATTTACACAAATATTATGAAAGGTAAAATTCCGAAGATAAGTAAGGGTCCAGCGTGTGCAAAAGGATATGTTTCGGTGGAGATTCCAGGCAGTGTTTTCTGGTCAAGTGAAGTTTTATTTATTACAGAAATATTTCATTAAAATGGAATATGAGGCATTCCTTTGCAATTCAATTACGAAAACATTTCAAATATTTCAGTGAATAATAACTTTCTAAATGAGTATATGCATTGGGAAATGCAATTTTCAATACAGTATATAAACATAATGATGGCTATAGTATTTGTATTGCCAACAAATGCGTAAAAGATTGATTAGTGTATGTTTGCTTTGATGTTGACTTCAAAAGTCTAAGTAGGTTACATTGCTTTATCATTGCATATTTTAAATATAATTGTTTTCTTAGAATTTTTATGTCATATAAAGAGTTGTGATGCTTTTGCTCCTACAGGTAGCGATTTTTGTTGATGCATCTATAGAATAATAAACATTATCTATTGTCATTATCCGTCAAATACATAGTGATCATCATATCGGTCAACTTTGAGTGAAAATTGGACTTCCAAAATTCTTTCTCTTAGTCAACTAATATAAGTTAAGTCAACATAATCGCACATCATACAAGTAAATGTGTTGGTTGGGACAAAGTCGTCATGTATTATCAGTTTTTTAAAACTAAGTTTCATGTTAAATAAAATTATTACATAGAAAATTATTTTAGCTTTGTATCAACCTCTTACCTAATAGTAAATTGAAATGAAGACATGTATTTTAGTAGTAGAGATGTAAAACTCAAAAAACAAAGAATTCGGAAGCCCACATTTTAAATAACTGATTACTGGAAATTAGTCCAATCTCATAAAAATATGATTTTAAAATCCAACATTACTGCAGAAGAAAGTGTCTGGTTTAAACTCGCGTTCGTAAACAGTACATTGTGCTCTCAATTTGTTTACATACATGTGGTGAATTGTGCAACCATCGTAGAGATGTAGTTGAAGGTGGAAGTAGGGCAGCAAAAATGGTAAAGGAGAATATGACTGAAAATAGCTACTATAAACAAACTTTCAACAGACCTTCTAACAAACAACAGACCTTCCAACAAACAACAGACCGTCCAGCAAACAACAGACCTTCACTTTCTGCGCTATCGAGCAGTGTTATTGATGAATCTGAGCTCATTTTCAGTAGAACACAGCAGTATATTTGAAGCAGTGGTCCAACGCGTAGGAATTCGGTTTGTGAGATGCTGTATCGTAAAGTAGAATTTTCGATATGTGCTAATCGAGAAATTTCTACAGATCTTCCAATAAAACGTCATCTTCCATGTCTGTGGAGTTCAATATCTCTCTAACGCCGTTTTACAACGCAGTCGCTATAGTCACCCCTTCTGAACTTTGGAATGAAATCAATACGTTATAATGATACCTTATGGTCATGAATGAATGAATGATTGAAGTATGTAACAAGAATATGATAAGAATGAGAACGTAGAAATAATTTAATGAGTCGCAAGGAAAAATAATTTTGAGAAAGCATGCCACGATCCCACATTTTGCAACAGAATTCGCATGTCGATCAACAGGGATTTGATGGCTGCTACTCTAGGAGTTCTTTTAAAATTTCTGATCATCTGAAACAGATACAATCAGAAGAACTCTTTCCAAAATTACAAACTCATTAATTAAATTGTAATTGCCGAGTAGAAACGGATCAGTATAAAAAATTGTCTTACTCGTTTTAAGGTCAAAGGAAGAACAATCTAATTAGGAAGCAACATTGGTTATCGAATGAAATTGATATTAAAGATGTGAAACATTTAGGGAGCAGTGAAAGAAAGCTGTAAAAATACTAATTAAAGAATGGTATAGCACATCTGAAAAGACTCCATCGTGCCTAAAACGATACATCAAAAGATGTGGGGAAAACTTGAAAAATGTTGTAATCTTTTTTTTTTAACACACACGATCCTTGAACACCAAAGAATCTTTGAAAACGTACTGGTTTTTCTGAAGTTGATGTAACGATTGTGAGAAATTGTCACTCTTTGGCCACTTTCAAAGGGCCCATTGTTGTATAGTATTTTCCTCGCAATATTTGAAGCTAAATTTGAAGATATCTTTGAAACGTATAGAAGGTTTGCTAGGTATACAATAACTTGCAACCAGGGAAAATATTTCAATTCTTTTCTATTATTCTCCGAATAGCAAAATTATTTAATAGTGCATGCTGTAAGAAATTGTAGCAAATACTACACATACGTATCATTGCAACTGGCCTCTTTTAATTAAAAAGAAGTTTGAGAAAAGGAACTACCAGTTACATTTCTCACAGTATTTCATTTAGAATAAGATGTATGACATTATTTTATGACATTGTTTTAACTGTTCAATATGAGAGAATCACAAAGCCCAACACGATTTTTGGTCCAGATACTCTATCCTTTGAACAAATGCTGAGATGTTTCCTTGCATTGAGTTATAACAGAAAAGATATCTTTAAACTTCTCAACCATTACGTACTGCATTTGAGATTCATTGAATGATATTAAATAAGTATACAAACAGGAGGAATTCGAGTAGGGGATACTGAAACTCATGACTAACATCGCACATTATGTTAACAAATGAATAAGTGCATGTTCACGAAAGTTTCTTAATAAGAAAAATAATTGTGAA